>CM069859.1:154895821-155495821 GCA_036172795.1 Pelodytes ibericus | reverse complement strand
TATAAAATTGGAAGTACTGGGAATCTTAAGAGGGCAAAAGTGAATGGGAACACAGACAAACAAAGTAACAAGTAAACATGAATGACAGGGATTACAAAGGAATGACGGCACAATGAATAAGTGTTTACTGATAAGTCATTAACCTTTGAAAGCTCTTGAAGTACTAACATCAATACAACACTGCAATGCACTGTATGTGTGAGACAGTGAGTGTGTGACAGAGAGCAAGAGACAGTGTGTGTGTGTGTGAGAGTGAGAGAGACAGTATGTGTGTGACAGAGGGTGTGTGTGTGTGACAGAGACGGTGTGAAAAGAGAGACAGTGTGAAAGAGTGCGTGTGAGAGAGAGAGTTGGTGCATGTGGGAGAGAGAGTTGGTGCGTGTGTGAGAGAGTCGGTGCTTGTGAAGGAGAGACGGTGTGTGTGAGAGAGACGGTGTGAGAAAGAGACGGGAGTGTGTGAGAGAGACAATGTGTGTGCTCGAGAGAGATGATGTGTGTGTGTGTGTGTGCTCGAGAGATAGATGTGTGTGTGTGAGAGAGAGAGACGATGTGTGTGTGAGAGCGAGAGAGACAATGTGTGTGTGTGTGTGTGTGAGAGAGAGAGAGACGATGCGTGTGTGTGTGAGAGAGAGTAAGACAATGTGTGTGAGAGAGTAAGACAATGTGTGTGTGAGAGAGAGAAACAATGTGTGTGTGTGAGAGAGAGATGATGTGTGTGTGAGAGCGAGAGAGATGATGTGTGTGTGAGAGAGATGATGTATGTGTATGTGTGAGTGAGAGAGACAGTGTGTGTGAAAAAAGAGAGTGTGTAAGAGAGATTGAGAGAGACAAAGTGTGTGACAGAGAGATGCAGTGTGTGTGATAGAGAGATGAAGTGTGTGTGAGAGAGACAGTGTGTGTGTGTATGTGTGAGAGACCGTGTGTGTGTATGTGTAAGAGACAGTGTGTGTGAGAGAGAGACAGTGTATGCACATATTAAACAAAATAAGACAGGATAGTGGGTACAGGATGGAAGGGAGGAAATACCTTCTTAAATCATTATAACATCAACTGCAGTTCTCCACACACACACACTTGCAGCTTCTCCATGTGTGGCAGACATTAGGACATTACCAATGAGTGTAGATTCCTAGTTATCCTTGACACAGCTAATACATGTGTTATATAAACAACAGGTGTGATTTCGATGTAATATGACATGCTGCCTATGGTGTATTTAGTATTTTAAATGCACTTACCCTTTCTTCACCACCTCCTCAGACCTGTTATTCCCACCAACTATGTTAAGAGCATCCACAATATGCTGCCAGAGTCCATTCTTCCTCCTCTGGCTTATCCTCTTTGTTGCTGCCCCTATCACACGGTGGTAATGTTAGCACATCTTTTGTACCAATGCTGTGTTCTCCTCTGCTGATAAACTCTGCTGGTACTGTGCTCATTCATCTCTTATGCAGTCATGTTGCTCTGTCTTGTAGCAGTTTGTAATCATTGTTCAGCAAGTTGCACCTCTGTTTCCTCTGTTTTGTAGCAGTTGTTCTGCAAGTCGCGTTTCTACTCAAAACATAATTAACTCATAACTCAGCGAAGGATCAATGCAGATAGCTGAAAATAGTTCTGTTGGCCTAGAAATGCCACCATTAGAACCTTTGAAACCTGTAACATAAAGTATTCAGGATAGAAATCTCAGATGCTGTCATTGTTCTACTTCACCAATGATGTCATAATCTCCTGTTCCCCACCCCTAATGTCGATATGGTTCACCTCAAACCTTATTTAACTCATAACTCAAAACAGGATCAATGCATAGAGCTAAAAATAGTCAGATTGTCCGAGAAATTCCAGCATGAATAAACTTATCAAATTTCATGAATGTAGAGTTCAGCATTCTAGAGTTTTTAGTGCTTCAGACACACATAAACAAACAAACAAAAAAATAAACAGACATTTTCTGTCTTCTATTAAGATACTGTATAAATATATAAATATATATATAGGTTTATGTAGATATTCTAATCCTTTGCAATACCCTATTATTATCTGACTACAGAAATCATATAAAACATCACTATCAAAAGTTGCATTCGATTCCATTAACAAGATGGGCAATTTCTCATTTTAGATTCTCTTCTCCTATATCTTATGTTTTGTGTACTTCTGCCATTATTACCTCATGAACTACCCTGTGAAATTCATATACCGTATTTTTCGCCTCATAAGACGCACTTTTTTCCTCCTCAAAAGGGAGGGGAAATGTCTGTGCGTCTTATGGAGCGAATGTATGTGCATACTTACCTCCATGCTGCTCTCCGTTGTGTTCTCTCCGTTGTGTTCTCTCCGTTGTTTCCTCCGTGCAGTCTAACCTCCTGCACGGAGGAAGGAAGCTCCGGGCGCTTTTTTCCCCCTTCTTAACTTTATTGACGTTGTGCGACTTCAATAAAGTTAAGAAGAAGAAAAAAAGCGACCGGAGCTTCCTTCCTCCATGCAGGAGGTTAGACTGCACGGAAGAAACAACGGAGAGAACACAACGGAGAGCAGCATGGAGGTAAGTGCTAGGGAAGGGGGGAGGAGGGTGGCACAAACGAGCAAATCCTGGCATAATAAGGGGCAAATCCTGGCATTGTGAGGGGGAAAATCCTGGCATAGTGAGGGACAAAAGCCTGGCATAGCGAGGGGCAAAAGCCTGGCATTGTGAGAGGGAATATCCTGGCATAGTGAGGGGCAAAAGACTGGCATAGTGAGGGGCAAAAGCCTGGCATAATGAGTGGCTAAAGCCTGGCATAGTGAGGGGCAAAATCCTGGCACAGTGAGAGGCAAAATCCTGGCATAGTGAGGGGCAAAATCCTGGCATAGTGAGGGGCAAAATCCTGGCACAGTGAGGGGCAAAATCCTGGCATAGTGAGGGGCAAAAGCCTGGCATAATGAGTGGCTAAAGCCTGGCATAGTGAGGGGCAAAATCCTGGCATAGTGAGTGGCTAAAGCCTAACATAGTGAGGGGAAAAATCCTGGCATAGTGGGGGGCATAATCCTGGCATATTGAATGGTTAAATCCTGGCATAGTGAGGGGAAAAATCCTGGCATATTGAATGGCTAAATCCTGGCGTATTGAGTTTTTTTTTCTTGTTTTCCTCCTCTAAAAACTGGGTGCGTCTTATGGTCAGGTGCGTCTTATGAGGCGAAAAATACGGTACTCTATGTTGGGACTAAATCTATTTTCTATCTTTTAAATTGCTAACTTGCAATGTGATTGACTGGCTAGGGCATGTGACCTGTTTTCTGCATCCTGATTGGTGAAATGGTTCACTGCTTTCTCGATGCTCTGAATTTCCCGGTAGGCCTGTCCGGCCCTGTATATATACCAGGGGAGGGCTGTCCGCTACCCTAGCTCAATGGACTGGGGCTGCACCACTTTTCACTTCAAAATGCCCTTGTGTGTAGCACTTTCTGTCTAACTGGTTTATCTGTGTATCAATATCGGTAGCTTATTTATCCTGCCTGTCTATCTGTATCTGCCTGTCTGTCTATTAATCATTGTACCTTATCTGTCAGTATACATGTCCTGCCTGTCCATCATGTCTGTCTCTAATGATAACAGGCGGGCTGATGAAAAACGCAAAATAGACCACTAAATAGTTTTTGGAGGTCAACTTAGTTGGTAAATAAAAAAATTCACAAATATGTTTTGTTTTATTGAATAAGTCCTGTGAGTGCTCCTTCATAAGGGTCTACTAAATAAAGCGAGAATTGCAGGGAATTAAGATGGTAATTTTGAACTTTAAACCAATGTAGCCAAGTTGGAAAAATTCTGCAATGTAGCTGAATGGGAGAATTTTTTCAAAGCAGCTGCTTTGATTTAAGCTTGAAATTCCCATCTCAATTCCCTGCAATTTTCTCTCACAAGCCCCTCCACACAGCATACTACATTGCCAGGGGAAGGGTAGATATCCATAAGACCAATGTTATGATCCTTTATGATATCAAGTCCCTTGAGTGCTCCTTTCTCCATTTACTACATTGTCTGCTGGGATTGCACGGGGGCACTGACCCCATTGTGTCTGGAGTGCAAAGACCAGGATATATATATATATATATATATATATATATATATATATATATATATATTCATGTTTCAACATATATATTCATGTTTCAATTTATAGAATTAGTATTATAGTATTAACCTAATTATAATAAAAAATGACTGAATTAGATATTAACATTGTGTACAAACATAGACTGGTTACAAATGGTTTGTGCAGTGCGAATGAGACAGTGTTATTTAAGATGGTGGGAACATTTTTTTTTATGTCACTGGTACAGGTAAATGTGCT
Organism: Pelodytes ibericus; assembly: GCA_036172795.1. Classification (NCBI taxonomy): domain Eukaryota; kingdom Metazoa; phylum Chordata; class Amphibia; order Anura; family Pelodytidae; genus Pelodytes; species Pelodytes ibericus. The sequence continues at coordinate 155,491,493 of CM069859.1, read as the reverse complement.
GTAGCTTGAGGCTTTTTGTTTTATCATTAGCTTTGAAACCTCTCTGATATGTAGGACTATTTCTTCAAAAGAAAGATTAGCTGTTGATATTTGCTGCTTCCTCTTTGTTGTTTGGAAGTGCTGTTCTGTAGGTACGTTTTATCTAACTGCTAGATCAAAAAGAATGGCTTAAAAGAGAAGGCAGCATTTCCTGCTGTTTGGAAATTGGAAGTGATTTCATTTTTTTTTACACATCACATTTAATGAACAAACCAATGTGAAATAATTGTCAGACGTGTCAGTCAGATAGTAGAGAAAAACTTCAGCATTACACATTTTAAAGCTAGCCATTAAAAAGTCTAAACAGGGCGCGGAGGTGCAAAAGTATTTTAGTCAAAACAAAACAAGTACTACTCCTTTCAAAATGGATGTTAAAGGATGTTAAGCCTTCAGATTTATGGAAATACTGTATTTGCTCGAATATAAGATGAGGTTTTTATTAGAGGAAATAGAGATCTGACTATAAGACTAGGATCCAGGTCCCCCACAGAGCTGCAGGGTCCCTGGATCCTCCTTGCTGGCAGCTAGTGGATGTCTGCGCGATGAGAACTGACATCATCTGGTGCTGCCTGGCACTTCCGCTGAGACTTCTATGTGTTCTGTCAAGTTCTTGCAAGTGCAAGTGTTGGGTAGCATTGGAGGAAGTCTGAGTGCATCGCACAGATGTCCACTGGCTGCCCCCACTAGACACCAGGAAGTCTGGAAGAGCACTGGATGCACTTGTTAAGTCTGGTGGGGCAGATGGCTGTGTGGGGGGATGCATTGGCTAAGCCTGGGGGCAGATGGCTGTGTGGGAGGATGCATTGGCAAGTCTGGGGGGCAGATGGCTGTGTGGGAGGATGTACTGGCTAAGTCTGGGGGGCAGATGGCTGTTTGGGAGGATGCATTGGCTAAGCCTTGGGGTCAGATGGCTATGTGGGGGGATGCACTGGCTAAGTCTGGGGGCAGATGGCTGTGTGGGGGGGATGCATTGGTTACATCTTGGGGGCAAATAGCTGTGTGGGGGATGCATATGCTAAGTCAGGGTAGTGCCTTGGAAACAGGCAAGCCATCAGAATATATGTGAAATCCAATAGAAAGTAGATAGAACTGGGAAGGGATTGGCAGATGTAGACACTGTATCACATATGGAGGAAAAAGGAGCCTGGCAACTAGCAACAGAGGCAGCTCAAGACTTTGTGAGGCCTTAGGTGAAACTTGACCATGAGGCCCTCACGGACACTCAAAATTAAAAAAGAGATGCAGACAATAATAAAAATGTGTAATAATAAAAACTGTATGAATAGCATATTTTGAAACCAGCCTTAAATCCCAGCAATTAGGAATTCACCACTCCTTGAATTTTATTGGTCTCATAATTATTCTACTAATATCTGTAAACAAAAGCGCTTGGTACACCGTCAATAGAGGACTGAGATCCGCATAACAAGCATCACAGCTATGGGGAAACCGATTTTTATGACACCCAGAATGACATTTCCCCTCCCTCCCTACCCGTCACGGAACCTGCATGGAGAAGGAGAAACTCGCAATCTTCAGTGGTCTCACAAACCACGTTGTGCTGGCGCTTCTGCTACTGGAAGTGGGGACAGAGTGGTGCAGTGCTGTCCTCTTCACAAAGTTAATAGCGTACGGTCCATGAGTAGCGCATGACTGCACGCAAAGTGTAAATAAAATAAAACAGAATGGCAAGTAAGGCAGCATGCCGCCATCTAAAGTGCTGAACGTTAGTGTGACAGCGGACTTAGCACAGGCAGCGTTAAGCTCCCCTGTCACCTCAAAGGCAATTAGTGTGATGATTTAGGCGTTAGAGAGCTGCCTCTGACTGCCAATCCCAGAGTCTGCTAGATTGCAACCCTAGACCTGATACAATACTAATCTGTAACCCTTTTCTATATGGACAAAATATGTGGCATATATTTATATATGACAAATTCAGATTTAGGTAGGTATATTCTCCTAATTTACATGTTTGCTGGAGGAATCCTCCTCCTTATACAAAATGTTTTGATACTCACAGTATATTTGGGCAAATATAAGGCAAATCTTTTTTCAGGACAAATGCTCTGAAAAAGTCAAAAGAGAGGTCCAATTACAAGGTTGAAATCCAGGTTCCCTGCAGAGATGCAGGGACCTTGATATCACTAATCTGATGCTCAGGCAGCTGGATGTCTGTGCACTCAGCCGGTGCACAGGCATGCTCTCAAGATGTGTCACACTGCCTGATAGTCTTCAGAAGTCGGAGTGCCAGGGGTCACATGGCATTGCGGGACACCTGGATAGCATATCTCAGTGCCTGGGCAGAGCACAGACATCCACCAGTAGACTAACAGGCATGTAATTGCATAGGGTATTGGGGGAGTAAAATGGTAAGTCCTGTAGGTGCAATAATGGGTGCAGTGGCACATCTTACAGGTGCAATAAAGGGCACAGTGGCAAGGCCTATGAGTGCAATAATGGGTGTACCCATAGCTCTTTGCTTTAGACCCATACATTAATGGTGCATTGCAAGTTTTGAGGGTGCAGTGGCAAGCCCTATGGGTAAAATAATAATAGGAGTGGTCCAAGTCCAATCATTGCACTACTGGGTGCAGTTGTAAGTCTATATTCACTAAAGTCTAAGTTTGGAGGTCAATATTAGCACTAATCTTGACATCCAACCTCAAACTCGCCACCTGCTCAGATGCTTCTTCCTGACTTCGCAAAATGGTATTCACTAACATTTTTTGCAGGTTTTTATCATTATTATTTTTTTGTTTCTGCATCTCTGCATAGCCTTGTTAGCTAATCACTGGAGCACCTGGGGGTCTCTCACAATACAGATGGTAATTATTTTGCTCAATAGTGGGATTTGATGCCTCCGGGATTCCATTTGCATGGGATCATTTGTGCTTTTTGCATGAGGTGAGAGAAGGTGAAAAGAGGTCAAGCTCAACCTCTGAGAATAAGTCAAACTTGACCTCTGATATTGGTGGTCATGAAAAAATTACCCCTAACACATATGGGGGTCCAGGGCAAGTTGCCCACCCCCCTATAATTAAAATGGTGCTGGGAGATGCCGGTACTCCCTGCATTGATCATAGATACCTGGACAGGAAGCATTCCAAAGGTTCTAAATCACCCCCACTGTATAGTAATATTCTGGTAATATGCGTAAAAATTAACCCCTGCACCCTACTAAATAATGCTTGCTCAAGGCCATTTAATTAAAAATCCCCCCCCCTACCCACTCGCCCCTTAATACCCTGGACAATAAATAATCTAATAAAATAAAAATAACCCTGCCTATGTTCCCCCAAACCTGTTAATAAATAACTGTAAATAATAACTGTAAATAAAATATTACCTGTATCCAAGTTTCAGTAGTGATCAGCAATGCCTTGCATCCTCATCTTCTAGCCCAGGGAAAGGGGCCATCCATAAAACATTAAAAAATAAAAAATCCACTCTGGCAAAAATATCTAGAAAAGATAACAAGAAAGCAAAACAGGACCTAGCTCTTATTGTTTTCTCTTGTTGACTATGTCAGCCAATGAGAAGTCTCCCTGCCCCCAGCCCTACTATTGGCTGGCTTTCATACCTGGTTTAGCTGATTTGAAAATACCACCAAAAGTAGGGCTGGGGCAAGAAGGCTTCTGATTGACGCCTCCTAATCACATTTAGATCCCAAGCCCTCATCGATGAGCTTTAATTCTGTTTTTTTATGTTTTTTAGTAATAGATGGATCTTTGTTTTTTATTATTGATGTCATCTTTCCCTGGGCCAGAAGATGAAGATCCAGAGTGTTGCTGATAGCTGCTGAAACCTGGATACAGATAATATTTTATTTACAGGCACTCTCCAGTGATTTCACATCCCACCCTAATGGCACTCAAAGGGTGTTTTTTTTAAAACAGGTTTAGGCCAAAGTAGAGGTGAGTAGGTCAAGAGTGAGTTGAGCATGAATTTAGCTGCAATGCAGTATAAGTAAAAAAATGTTTTGATTTTTATAAAACAAATGACAATTACTAACATAATTGTGTTGTAGGGTTACTGATGATTTACAGGTTTTTATTACTGATTCTGTATGTGTGAAGTAGTCAACTTAGCTCCTGCCTGTTTACCTTTCAAACAAACTGTAGGCTTTTTCTCAAGCCTGAATAAAAGAGTTCATTAACTTTAATCTGAACACCCCTTCCCTCAAACAGAGAGCACTTATATTTAGCAGGTATCTTGTTCTTTCATCTCCTGAGTTCTCTTGATCACATAGATTTTTTCCCTAAGTCTCGGTCATGTTTTGAATAGTAAATGACACAATTCAATCAATACGTATATAATTTTAATGCTGCCAAGCCAGCTAAAGGTAGAAAATATTTGTACAGTGCAGCAAAATGAAAAGTAATTTGATGAATCGGAGCTAATTTTTTATCTGTGAATTTGTAGGAATGTATGTAATATCTTCTACAGTATACTGTGCCCTCAATGCAGTGGGAAAATAAATGTTTTTTTTGCATATTTAGTGCAGTGAGAGATATGAAAGTTGGACAAAGTGTTGTCTGTATTCCTAATTGGTTACAGCTTTCAGATTACCATCTTAGGCCCTTCAGGAAGTATTCTATGTACATTCTGCAGACGTTAGGAACTTTACCACACTCGTGTAATCGAAGGAAAAATAGACAATGAATGATAAAAGTCTAAAAGTAATTCGATTATAATAATCAACACATTTGTGCACCACATTTGCGATGTTAATTAATTGTGTAATTTACATCAATTATTAAAATATAATATTAACGTTTCTAAAAAGATTGATTACATTTTAGCCTGTAAGACCGAGTGTGTCAACAGAGCTGTAGTACGTTGGGTGCATTTCTATTGGATAAAAACTCATACAATACTAAGTCAGTACTCACTTTAAAAAGCGGGATAGGCTTGGAGTAAATCAGTTATCACAGGAGAAAACTCTCTTCAATGCAACATTGCATAGTTAAAGAGGGAGTAAAAAGTTTAAAAGTATTCACAAATTGCCCGTTTTGCTGACTTTCTCATTTATTAATGATTACATGTTCACTGATATTGTAGGTTAGGAATCTAGTTCTCTATCACTTGTTTTTCAGATGGGTCCATGTCTCTTGTCAGAGAAGATATGAATTGAGACATTTGGTTATGGAAAAAAATGTTTACTACTGTGTTTTCCTGTTATAGTGTGTAAGGATTTAATTCTTTTCCCTTGACTGACTCTTTAGAGTCTTATATATTTGATGGTCTCAATGAACAGTTCAGCAAAAGACATTGTGGGTTAAGGGGGTAGATACAAACCTGTGTAGTTTGGAGGCTCCCCTTCAGACCCTTAATGTGAGCCAATAGTAGGGTGGGAGATATCTGCCTGCGTCCGCTAATTAGAATTTATCCCGGCCACAGACAAAACAGAAAACTTCATTGAGCACTATTCTAGTAACACCTGGATAAAGGGTGTGGGAATCATCCATTCTACCACTCTGGATAGAAATGTTAAATACCTCAGATTTTGTTATATTAATTTAAAAAATTGATAAAGAACCATATATCTTCAGTTCTGTGAGAATGTTGGGGAAAGAGATCTGAGGCTGGGTAATGGCCAAAAGCAAGTCTTCTGCAAATGCAGAAATTTTGCCATTTCGTCTCCATGAATGTCAATGTTTTGTTCTAAGAGCAGGGTTCTAAAGCCAAAACATATAGGAAGGTAGTACCCCTGTCTTGTTTGACAGGGTGACTGGTCCAGAGATTGTGCCATTGATGTGTATTCTAGCCTTGGACTTCTGATAGTGGCAGTTAATACAGCTACACATGGACTCCCCCAGTCCAATATGTCAAAGCACCATGCAGAAGAAGGACTTTTTCACCTTGTCAAATTCCTTTTCAGCATCCATTGAAAGTAACAGTGTATGAATATCTATTGCTCTACCAAGGTGCATTAGATTAGGCAGTTTAGTGTTGTTCACAGCCTGACACAAAACTCACCTGGTCGTTGTGGATGAGTTTAGGGAGAATATCTTCGAGCCTATTCCTAATAATGTTTCCAAACAATTTCACACTGATGTTAAGAATTGAAATTAGGGGGTAACTGCATCACTGCAATATACATTACATGTTCTATATGAGTAGAATAACAGGACATTGGCTTATAAAGAAAGACAGATTTATTTTAAGGAACTTTCCTAACCAAGGATAAGCAAAACAAAGTTGGTGCGTAGCATTGGTCCTAAGGTACTGGAGGGGAGTGGCTTGGATAGAGGAAATATATTGGTTTCAAGACACTGGAGAATAAATTCGGGACCACAGTATAGCTCTACCACATCTGGATTCTTTTGCGTAAAGAGTGTTGGGGGAAATATGAAAACAGAGATTGTTCATTTTACAACACTCAAACACTTCTGAGTCTGTGGCCTATAACGTTAAATAATACTGCAGTTGTTGCAGACATCTATATATGGCCTTACTGTATTGTATTCTGATATAAAAGATGTGACAGCTTTAATATGTTAATGTGAACTTAACAAAATAAATGTCCCAGAATCAGCTAAGCCTCATTTTAGATTCCTGAAAAAGGGCCATGAGTTGTCAGGAAGACATTTTATTTTAATCTTACCTAGCCAATAAAAGTTTCATTTAAAATTCTGTCATGGAAAAAAAAATCTCAGCCCGAAAGAACTGAATATAAAACTTGCACTCAGTCCAGTCAGCAAAGGTCATTCCAAAGTGACACAAGTCCTAAAGCAAAACACAAATACTAAAAAAATACATTTGGTTAGTCAGCAGTCCCATCAGACCTTTTCTTTGTTATCAGAAAGATTTTAGGCCAAAACAACATTATTCAGAAGATACAATCAGTCAGGTTTAGGATTTATAAAATGCACTTTCTTTTGGCTACACACAATGTTTTAAAACAATAGGGTTTTTTGTTGCAAATATTTCTTATTTACATCTTATGGTGTGTTTTCTCAAAGTCCTGACCTATATTGGATGTCATAGAAAATGCTAAAAATATAAGCATGTATAAAATATAAAAATTGTAAAAAACATATAAACATATTAACATGCATTTCAATGCAATGCTAGTGGACGTATTGCAGTAATGGGTTTAAACTTTTGCATTCCTTGAATTGTGTTTATTGTAATTAATTATTCAATGGTTTAAATGAATAGTCAAACCTATTTTTCTTATACAGCTACTTGTACACATGTATGAATTTGCTCCAGGATATTATCTAAAATTTCTGAGAAAAATACTGCATATTTGCTTACTCCTCCCTATTTAATGATATTGGCCCCAAGCCTATCTAAGAGGTACCAGCAGTGGTATTGCTAATATATAAGCAAATTAAGTTGCCACTTAGGGCCCCACTTGCTTTGGGTACTGCACCATGGGTTTATGAAGGCAACATTGTCTGTTCACTGGGGGTGGGGGGTGGGGGCGGCGACTGGGGCTATAGCCCCCGAATCCACAGTGCATAGCCCCGAATGGAGACTCTGGGGAGACTCTGGGGCTAAAGTATACTTTAGCCCGAGACTCCAGGGCTATCACTGGGGGAAAAAAAATCTCCCCCGCTGAGTTTTCCTCCGTCTCGGAGGTTTATGATCGCGAGGGGGTGAGGAGGAGAGGCACTGCTATAGGGAGCTCTCTCTCTAGCCCCTCCTCCTTGAGGTACTACCCACAGGTGAGTGCCGGTGGTGACCGCACCTTCTGGACATACTGACAGCGCGATGGGTGCAAGCTCCGCCCCCATCGCTCTGTGAGATTGGCTGCATGCCGCATGCCGTCGAAAACGTCCTCCTCCCTGTAAACAACGGTAACTTAGCAGGTTAGGGGGACCAACACTATAAGGTTGTTTTTTTTGGTTAAAAAAATTGAAGAAATGTGTGTAAGTGTCTGCATGTAAGTGTGATTGTGTGTGGGTGTCTCAATGTGTTTAAGAGGGTGTGTGAGAAAGAGATGGAGATGGGATGTGTGTGAGAGAGGGAGACGGGGTGTGTGAGAGAGTGGGAGATGGGGTATGTGAGAGAGATAATGAGACTGAGTGTGTGAGAGAGAGCAAGATGGAGTGTGTGAGAGAGAGCGAGAGGGAGTGTGTGAGAGAGAGAGTGAGACGGAGTGTGTTAGAGAGAGCAAGATGGAGTGTGTGTGTGACTATGTGTGAAAGAGACGGAGTGTGTTCATCTGGGCTCTAGCCCCATATCATTTGGTGACTTAGCAACGCCCCTGCACCCAGGGGCGGGCTGGGCCGGGGGGCAGGGTGGCAATTGCCCCCCAGGCGGCCCTAAGGTTTTTAAAACACGGCCGCTGGGCCAGTGTTATTAAAAAAAAAAAAAAAACGCGCTTGCAGGCAGAGACGGAGGTGAGAAGGGATCGGAAGATCCCCCCTCACCATCGCTCTGCCTGCAAAGCTGCACGGGGAGCCGAACAGGCAGCACAGAGAAACCTCCGTGCTGCCTGTTCGGCTCCCCGTGCAGTGTGACACGGAAGTGCCGACAGTCACGTGATCGGCGCTCTGACGTCAGTCGCGCGCCGATCACGTGACCTGTCGGCACAACCGCCGGGAGGCCGAACAGGCAGCATGGAGGGACCATGCTGCCTGCCACCAGGAAAGTCCTCCTGCCACTAGCCACCAGGGAAGTCCTGCCACTAGCCACCAGGGAAAAAGGTAAGGGGGGGGGGGAAACACTGGCATATTATTGGGCAAATTGGCTGGGGCATATTACATGGCAAATAAGACTGGCATATTATTGGGCAAATTGGCTGGGGCATATTACATGGCAACTAAGACTGGTATATTATTGGGCAAATTGGCTGGGGCATATTACATGGCAAATAACACTGGCATATTATTGGGCAAATTGGCTGGGGAATATTACATGGCAAATAACACTGGCATATTATTGGGCAAATTGGCTGGGGAATATTACATGGCAAATAAGACTGGCATATTATTGGGCAAAATGGCTGGGGAATATTAAATGGCAAATAAGACTGGCATATTATTGGGCAAAATGGCTGGGGAATATTAAATGGCAATTAACTCTGGCATATTGGGCAAATTAGCAGGGGCATATTAAATTGCAGATAACCTTGGAATATTATTGGGCAAATTTACTGAGTCATATTAAATTGCAGAATAACACTGGCATATTATGGGACAAATTGGCTGGGGCATATTACATGGCAAATAAGACTGGCATATTATTGGGCAAATTGGCTGGGGCATATTACATGGCAAATAAGACTGGTATATTATTGGGCAAATTGGCTGGGGCATATTACATGGCAAATAACACTGGCATATTATTGGGCAAATTGGCTGGGGAATATTACATGGCAAATAACACTGGCATATTATTGGGCAAATTGGCTGGGGAATATTACATGGCAAATAAGACTGGCATATTATTGGGCAAAATGGCTGGGGAATATTAAATGGCAAATAAGACTGGCATATTATTGGGCAAAATGGCTGGGGAATATTAAATGGCAATTAACTCTGGCATATTGGGCAAATTAGCAGGGGCATATTAAATTGCAGATAACCTTGGAATATTATTGGGCAAATTTACTGAGTCATATTAAATTGCAGAATAACACTGGCATATTATGGGACAAATTGGCTGGGGAATATTAATGGCAAATAATATTGGAAATGTGTATGTAATGGGGTGATGAAGGCATGTAAATGTGGTGATGGGGCATGTCCTGGTGTGCAACGTGGGTTATGGGTCATGTCGTAGGTGTGCAACGTGGGTAGGGGGGGGTGCTCAAATTTTGGGATATTTGGTGTCTAAATCCTGGCATGTTGAGGGGCATAATCCTGGCATATTGAGGGGAAAATCCTGGCATATTGAGGGGGCATCATCTTGGCATATTGAGGGGAAAATCCTGGCATATTGGGTGTCTAAATCCTGGCATATTGAGGGGCATAATCCTGGCATATTGAGGGGCATAATACTGGCATATTGAGGGGCATAATCCTGGCATATTTAGGGGAAAATCCTGGCATATTGAGGGGGCATCATCTTGGCATATTGAGGAGAAAATCCTGGCATATTGGGTGTCTAAATCCTGGCATATTGAGGGGCATAATCCTGGCATACTGAGGGGAATAATCCTGGCATTTTGTAAGGGAAAATTCTAGCATATTAAATGGCAAATCCTGGCATATTGTGGGGGAAAATCCTGGCAATATTCGTTATAAAACAAGGAAAAGATGGCCGTGGATGGGGAGGCGATTCGATGGTGCAATGGGCCACTTGACTGGATTTGCCCCCCAGGCCTAAGGCTGCCAGCCCTCCCCTGCCTGCACCACATTATTATTCACTCAACCAGACTGTCTCCACACCACTATCAAAACCACCAGACCTTATGTACTTACCACACCACCAAATAACCCGCACCACACAAAACTGTCCCTTAGTGATTGCCACACCACTAAAAATTGCCCCAAAGCACTTGTTACTCCACCATGGCTAAACTGCCCCCATTTTATTTGCCACTTTTACTTATGGCCCTCAAAACTGCCCCTTCGTATCATAGAGAATGTTTATGAAGTATGCACCCACTTGAAAAAAGTGTGGCATGCTATGTTAATGAGGCATTATACAGTTTAACATGCTATGTTAATAAGGCATTATACTGCTCCCATGACCCTTGTAACATAACTGCATCATATTTTTTTTACCATCCAACATACTTCCTTAGCCTTTTTGAACAATTGTATGTATTGCACCTCTACAATCAAAGATATGGAATTTGCATTTAGTGCAGTGTGATGATGTTACAAGCAACCCAATTTATCAAATTATCTTTTTCTTTTATCCTACATGTTATATACATTTGCTTTTTCTCCTGCTACTCTTTTGTATGCTCTGCAAGTTTCAAATGCCATTTAGGTTAAGACACTCTTCATTTTTAGGGTATCCTTTAAAAGGGATATATTGAATGTTCTCTAAAACCCTACATATGGGTCTACCATTTTTGTTGGATGAGATGCAAAAATCATGTGGTTGAGACATCTAAGAGTTGAGATGTCATATCTGAGTGGTTTATAGAAAATTGTTAAGGTACATTGAATATGGGTTAAAGTGAATAGACAAAGAAGCTATAGAGAAGGGAATGTAATAAACAGATTGATTTCTAGTCCTCAAATGCAGCATTTACCTTACTAAGATTATCTCGGATGCCACCATAATTTAATAGAGAAAACACCTGTTCCCGTCCAAAAATAAAATGCTGATTCAGATCTGCAAGAGGTGGGGTCTCGTTCGGTTTATAGAAAGCCAATAGCAAGTATTCCATAAGCCGAAAGTCTATAAACTGAACGAAGTTTGGTTTATAGACTTTCGGTTTATGGAATGTGTAGGTCAATTGATTCGTATGAACGAATAAAACGAAACGAAAATAATGAACGAATTTCGTCTGAAACTAATGCAGTAATGAACGAAAACGAAGCGAAAATTTTAGTTTTGCACATGTCTACTAGTTAACAAACAGTTAAAAGTAAATTCAAATTCGCATTTGATCAAGTTACTTCTGGTATTTGTCAACTTTTAGCATTTAGAAGAGTGGTTAAATGAACTACAAGATGCTAGTACTAATCAAAAAAGGTCAGCTAAAAGTAAGTGCACTCTTCCACTGAACAATACATTTTCCATGTATAGCTTTTGATGGCAAACTACTGGGCACTTCTTGATGCCTGAAGACAGAATGGATTTAAAGTTAAATATAATGATATGGGAACAGTTAACTATTGCTTCAGTAAAGTACTAGCCATTATGAACTTCAGTTACTGCAAGAGTTTTTCAAAATGTATCTTTGAATGCAATAATTGCAAGTTTTGCTTCTTATGTACTTTTAAAATGCCTCAAATCTTTAGGCATTCAACATAATGGACTTGAGAAATTTTAACGTTGAGCAAAAAAGAAACAGTGGCACAGTAACAATTAAAAAAAATCAAAAAGTTATACAGATTCACCCCCTGCCAGATTCCATCAAGATATAAATACTTGCCCAAAGAGAAACACTGTCATTTTAGTATGAAACAAAGCAATCACTGTGGTGTCTCCCTCTTTACTTCAATGAGTTAGACTAGAAGCTTGTTGCAATATAAAATCATTTAAGTTATATTGTTATATAATTTAAAAATCATAATCCTTATATATGTGGGGAGCCAGATGGAGACATTCAACCTCAGTATACACAACGCCATCTTGAATGTTAAGTTCCTTTGTGCAGAACAGTGCTCCCATTTCTTGCCTTTAAAGGGTAACTGTATTTTTGTAAAAAAAATACACGTATGTATTAAATAACTAAATAAAATAGTAAATTCTTTTTAATGGGTTAAATATATGAACTCCATTTTCAACAGCAAAATGACACTATATGGACAAACATATTGGGACACACCTCTTAATTATTGAATTCATGTGTTTCAGTCAGACCCATAGCCACAGGTATAACATCAAGCACCTAGCCATGCAGTCTGCATTTACAAAAATGTGTGAAAAAAATGGGTCGTTCTGAAGAGCTCAGTGAAATCAAGATTGGTACTATGATAGGATGCCACCTTTGCAATAAATCAGTTTGTGAAATGTCTTCCCTGCTAGATATTCCACGGTCAACTGTAAGTGATATTATTGGAAAGTGGAAACATTTAGGAACATCAGGAACTCAGCCATGAAGTGAAAGACCATGTAAAGTCATAGAGCTGGGTGCTGAGGCGCATGGTGGTTAAAAGTCGCCAATGCTAAAAAGTTACATTAATATCAGCACAAAAATTGTGCAGAGAAATTTTCACTGAATGGTTTCCATTGCCGAGCAGCTGCAGGCAAACCTCACTTCACCAAGTACAATGATAAGCGATGGATCACGTGATATAAAGCATGCCACCAATGAAATCTGGAGCAATGGAAACGTGTTCTTTGGAGTCTTCACTGTTTGGCTGTCTGATTGGCGAATCTGGGCTTCGCTGATGCCAGGATAACATGACCTGTGTGACTGTGAAGTTTAGTGGAGGAGAGATAATGTATGGGAGTATTTTTCAGGGGTATGACTAGCCCCTTATTCCAGTGAACGAAAATATTAATGCTTTAGCATACCAAGATAATTTGGACAATGTTATGCTTCCAACTTTATGGGAACAGTTTGGGGAAGGACCTTTTCTATTCCAGCATAACTGTGCCTCAGTGCACAAAGCGAGGTACATAAAGACAAGGGTGGATGAGCTTGGTGTGGAAAACTTGACTGGCCCACCCAGAACCCTGACCTCAACCCACAAACACCTTTGGAATGAACTGGAATGGAGACTGGGAGCCAGGCCTTCTCATTAAACATCAGTGTCTAACCTTACAAATGCTCTACTGGATGAATGGGCACAAATTCTCACAGAGACACTCCAACATTTTTTGGAAGAGTGGAAGCTGTTATACCTGCAAAAGGGAGGCAAACTACTTATTTATGACTATGTATTTAGAATGCAATGTCATACAAGCCACTGTTGGTCTAATGGTCAGGTGTCCCAATACTTTTGTCCATATAGTGTATATGTTTGAACATGCAAAAAAGAGTAGACATAAAGGCATGCAACTTAAAAAATAGTTTTTGACTAATTATACCTGACAAAAGTAACACATTGGGGTTAGTATTTGCATATCTATTTTCCCATTTATTTTTTGTATTTCCTTTTCAAATGTATTATTTGACACAACATTTCATAAAGCATTATAGACAATACAAATGTTTTTTTAATTATACATATAATAATGTGAGCTTGAAGAGATCCAATTTAGCATGTGCTGTATGATGTCTGAATCCTGGAAAAGAATCCTTAAGGTGTCAAGCTTAAAAAATATATATTTTTGGAAAAAATGCAAGACTAAAATAACTGATATTAGGTAAGTCAAATTTCATTCAACATGGCTTAGGTTTGCAACTAGTGTTGAGCGAACCCGAACCGCACTGTTCGGGTTCGTACCGAACACTCCACTGTATGTTCGTGTTGGAGTTCGGGGTTCAGCTATAAACCGAAAGTCTGTAAACCGAAAGACATTCGGTTTATAGACTTTCGGTTTATAAAATAGCAATAGCATTACATGTATTTCAGAAACCGAAAGTTATATATAATGCTATTGGCTTTCTATAAACTTTCTGTAAGAAATTCTTATGAATGGGGACTCTATTTCGGTTTATAGAAAGCCAATAGCATTACATGTATTCCATAAACCGAAAGTTTATAAACCGAAAGACATTCGGTTTATAGACTTTCGGTTTATAGAATACATGTAATGTTATTGCTATTCTATAAACTGAAATAGAGTCCCCATTCATACGAATAGGTCAATTGACCTATTCGTATGAATGGGGACTCTATTTCGGTTTATAGAATAGCAATAGCATTACATGTATTACATCTGAGAGTCAAATAGAACCGTCAAATACTGTGCTTACAGCGCATTTTGATAAATTCTAATAGTTTTGGGTGGTAAATAGTACATTTGCGTCTTGCGGTGCACTTCATATCTGAGAGTCAAATAGAACAGTCAAATACTGTGCTTACAGCGAACTTTGAAAAATTCTAATAGTTTTGGGTGGTAAATAGTACATTTGCGTCTTGCGGTGCACTTCATATCTGAGAGTCAAATAGAACCGTCCAATACTGTGCTTACAGCGCACTTTGAAAAATTCTAATTGTTTTGTGTGCTAAATAGTACATTTGCGTCTTGCGGTGCACTTCATATCTGAGAGTCAAATAGAACAGTCCAATACTGTGCTTACAGCGCACTTTGAAAAATTCTGGCTACTTCCTCCTCCTCCAGCGCCACTTCCACCTACACCGCCACGGTCACCGCCTCCTCATCCTATGGGTCACTTAGTATAAACTGAAAGAGAATACCCTGCACTCCAACCCTCTCTCAAATGGATAATTCTGTTGATCCTCCTGGCAGCCATGCTTTAGATTTAGATTTATGTTCTTCCAAAGCTAAAATCAAAGATTCCATCTAGTGCTATTTTATGGCTCAGCTGTATTTTTAATTTGTATGTATTTTATGTTATTTGAAGTTATTTCCCTATCCATATTTGTTTGCAGGGCACTTGTCCTACTCTTACCCACATTTTAATTCCTTTTGCAGCCCTCTATCCCTTTCCAGGACTTTTTTAGAGGCATTTTAGTGCCCAAAAGTTCGGGGTCAAGTTCGAGCCCAAACCCGGACTTTTTTCCGAAGTTTGGCCGAACCCGCCGAACCCGCCGAACCCGAACATCCAGGTGTCCGCTCAACTCTATTTGCAACATTTCATATGAACAAGCCAGAAGACGTCTGGAATTATACTCTTTGGACAGACAAGACCAAAGTGGAAACGTTTGGCCATAATACACAGCACCACGTTTGGCAAAAAACAAACACAGCATATCGGCACACATAAAGGAGGGGTGATTATGTTGGCTCTTTTACAGCCCAAGGGCCTGGGAACCTTGCACTCATTGACTTGACCCTGAACTCTAGAGGTTCAAATATGAAGCCATCTGTACGACAGCTAAAGCTTGTACAAAATTGGCTCATGCAACAGGACAGGATCCCAAGCACACTAGCAAATCTACAAAATGAATGTCTAATAAGAAAAGAATCAATGTGATGTAGGGGTTCAGTCAAAGTCCAGGCCTCACCCCAATTAAACTGCTGTGGCGGGCCCTCAAGAGAGCTGTGCATAAACAAATGCCAGCAAACCTCAATGAACTGAAGCAACATTATAACGAAAAGTGGGACAAAATTCCTCCACAACAATGTTAGAGACTGATAGTTAAAGGTGGTTCTAAAAGCTATTGAATCAGAAGGTGTTTTTTCTCCATTTTGGCTTTATTTTTGTTAAATAAATCATGACACAGTAAAATATGTCATGTGTTTATCTGATGTTGTAGCTATTACCTGGTTTTAAGACCTGCTATGGAACAGATGATTGTTATTATGTCCTGATATGTGAAACCATAGAATTCAAAGAGGAGGTACTTTCTTTTTCCAATGACTGTATGTGAAATGGACATGGTTTTACTTCTCTTGTAGTTTTAGTTTGAACATAATTTCACTGGGACATTAGAATTCAATGACATCCAAGAAGGAGGGCTTCAAGAGATAAACAGGACTGCTCATCTAATAAAAGCAATACATCTACTAACTTTGATTGCAATTTTTAGGAGATAGGAAGAATTGAGGAGAACATGTTAAGATCTTTTTCTTTTGTTTACTATATATGATGCAGTACTTACCTAAAAAAAATATTTTACAGACATTGTAGGTGGATGCTGCTATTCTCTATCCCCATACCACTTTGCTAAAAACATGTGTTTTTTTTTATTACACCAATAGGTGGAACATCCTAGATGAAGGTATCAGGATTCCTTGACATTAAACACTACAAAATTAATTAGCAATATGCTAAATGTCAACGTTCATAAAGTAGGCTTTACTTTCTATTTTATATAGGTACTCCTACGTCATTATACCTATAAGTACGTAAGTCTCATGGGACAATGCAACCAATTGTCTATGAAATTGTATCTAAATCATACATAATGCCTAGTGTTTAAGTAATAACACTGCATAAACTTATAATAATAAAAATAACTTATTCAGCTATAAGATACTTAAATGGATTAAGTGAGGGAAAATATCCTTCGTTGTCACTTTATATACTTATATGTTCACATTTATATATGTGTATCCTATAA
The DNA here is from genome assembly GCA_036172795.1 of Pelodytes ibericus. NCBI lineage: Eukaryota > Metazoa > Chordata > Amphibia > Anura > Pelodytidae > Pelodytes > Pelodytes ibericus. The sequence goes on along the minus strand of CM069859.1, from coordinate 155,474,730 downwards.
AGCCAAAAGGATACTATGAAGTCTTATGTACTTTAGTTCAGGGCGATGAAAAATGACATAGGAACATAGGAATCGAGTGATTCGAGTGAAAGACACTCCATTTATAATTATTATTTTGTCTCTTTCTGCTAAATGGTTTAGGGTTTTCTTTTGCTGCTAGTGCTAATTCAGGTCAATTTATTTAGCATTAAAGTATTCTATACTTCTCATTTAATATATGAAGTATACTTTCTTTTTTAGATGATGCTAAAATGTTTGACTTCAATTTTCTTACTATTTCCTGATCAGTAAGTATTTTATATTATGAGCAGAATCTGTTCAGTTACTTTATTTATGCAGTGCTTTTCCAAGAAGAATACAATACTAAGTTCTTACTTTCAAGTACGTTCAGAGAAATAGAACAGATATACTACAATATACCCACAACAGAAAAAGATGACAAAATGATCCTGTTTTTTATGGCAACATCTCTAATCATTTTGTTACAAGTAAGATCATAACAAATTTATGTCATTAGCTTTTTTAGTAATTTGACAAAAATCTATTTAAGATTATTATTAATTAAAATCCCCATGAACTATGATTAAGAAGCCAAAATGTACGTCATATTTAAGAGAACATTTCTAAAAAGGAGTTAATTAAAAATGTGATTTAAGCACTTTATAATTTGCCTTTTCAGCTTTTTTTGTTTAAATACTGCTTTGCATAGATATCATCTGCATATCTTCTCATTTATGATTGTGTAGTTAATCAAAATGAGACCCTACATCTAGATAGTACTGTTCTTACATATTTACGTTGATGGCATAAAAGAGTGCTGGTTTAGTTGGCTTGTGCCGTTAGCCCCAGCCTGTAAACAGAACATTTATTGCTATGGCCAAGAGAGATACAAACTTTCACAAGTAGGAATCAAATAATATGAAATATCAACCAACGAAAGGCCATTCAATCTTTTCAAGGAACACTCAGAAAGTTCTGTTGGATGCAGAATGCTTTAAAATGTTGACAAATATACAAAAGAATATCAAACTCATTTCGGTTAGTGTCATTCATGATGATTTATCATCGAACTCTGGAAAAACAGTGGTCTCAAAGGTGAAACAATTTTAGCTTCTTCGTTTTTCTTATTTTTTTTTAAACGGAATGTTCCAGAGTGATGCTTATATCCTTAGGGCTGCGCTATTAAATTCAGACCCAGAAAACTTAATCTCGCAGCCAGATTTGACATGATTGCGGTTGAATTGAAGTAATTCAAGAATAGTTTGTTGGGTGAAGTGCATGTGTAACTATTCAATACCTTTATATTCCTCTATTATACATATTTTGTTTCTTTATCTAATCTCCCTTTTTACTTAATGTATCTTTAAAAAAAAACCCACACACATTATCCATCCTTTATTTGTATGGTACACATATGTTTTTCCTGTAAGTTCCAAATTGTAGAAGATACTTGCTTTAGCTTTAAACAAACATATAAATGTGAACTTTTACGTATACAGAGGTTTTAGATGCTTGCTACCACATATTGTGTCTCTCTTAATAGCGGCATAACAATATTTTGCAGCAAATGACTAGTGTGCATATCTATACACACATTTCATATTCAACTTTATTATTTCATACTGTATAATAACATTTAAGTTATGAATTAATAACTGATTGGAACCTTTTCTCAAAATGGAGTGGAGGGTGCGGGTTTGGATGACAAGGATTGGTTGAGTTCTGGTTAATGGCCTTGGCTAATGCCTGGTAATCTCTCACATAAATCAGCACTAAGTATGCCAATAAGTTAAAAACTTGGACACTACCAAAAATCTTAAAGTCGCACTAAAGCAATCACTTCTCCCATCTGTTTTATAATTTGTACCCTAAGCAAGTAGTCCTATAAATATAAACATAGAATGTGTCGGCAGATAAGAACCATTCAGTCCATCTAGTCTGCCCAAAAAAGTATTTGCTTTTTTTTCTGCTTTTTTTTTTAAACGACAAGGTCAGTAATAATATAATCCCATTACATTGTATTCCCTAATTCGAAGTTTATTTTAAATAACATTCATGGAATGGAAGTGCAGGTGTTCGTTTTAACTTATTGATTAGAACTAAGGCCTTCAAGTGTATTAGAAGCACACTGTAATTGAACACTACTGATTGTGTCTAGTATAACTAGGATCTTGACAAATCCAGCTTGATTCTTAAATAAATCATTTGCATGAAGAGCCTTTCACTGCAGTCTCAGGGGGCAATTATTTGAAGTATGAGACATAGTAACATAGTAATTTAGGTTTAAAAAAGACACAAGTCCATCAAGTTCAACCCATCTATCTATCATTCCAGCGTTTTGATCCAAAAGAAGACAAAAACCCCTAAGGAAGCTATTTCAAATTTTGCCCTCCTAGGGGGAAAAATTCCTTCTTGATTCCAAAAGGGCAATCAGATTTCTCCTTGGATCAATAAGCTCTATTATTAATGCTTATTCTATTATTAATAGCCCTGTATGTTCTTCTTTTCTAAAAAAAACATCCAGACCATTTTTAAATGCATCTATTGTGGTTGATAGCACTACCTCTCTTGGCAGTGAATTCCATTACTTTATGTCCTTACCGTAAAGAATCCCTTCCTTTGCTGACTATGAAATCTTTGCTCTTCCAGTCTCAGGGGGTGACCTCTTGTTCTTTGTACATTTCTGTTAATGAACAGGTCCCTGGAGAGCTCTTTATCTTGGCCCTGCACATATTTATATAATGTTATCATATCCCCTCTAAGACGCCTTTTTTCTAAAGTAAATAAATGCAATTTTTTAAAAGTCTATCGTCATAACTAAGATCCTCCAATCCCCTTATTAAATTTGTAGCTCTCCTTTGTACTTTTTCTAGTTCCTTAATATCCTTTTTAAGGACTGGTGCCCAGAATTGTACTGCACATTCAAGGTGAGGTCTTACAATTGATTTGTAAAGAGGCAAGATGATGTCCTCCTCCCGTGAATCTATACCTCGTTTTATACATGCCAATATCTTATTGGCCCTTGCAGCTGCTGATTGGGATTGGGCACTGTTTTCAAGTTTGTTATCTACAATGATTCCTAAAATCCTTTTCGTTAGTAGTTTTTCCCAGGGAAATACCATTTAACGTATATGTTGCTTTGTTATTATTTTTCCCATAATGCATAACTTTACATTTTTCTATATTGAACCTCATTTGCCACTTTCTTGTCCAGTCCCCCACTCTGTCCAAATCTTCCTGTAAAGAAAAAACATCAAGGTTAGTCTTTATTACCTTACCTAATTTTGTGTCATCAGCAAACACTGAGACATGGCTCTCAGCACAAAGTGGGAGATCATTAATAAACATATTAAAAAGAAGAGGTCCCAAAACAGACCCCTGAGGTACTCCGCTCAATACCCTGGTCCAATTTGAGGCTTTTCCATTTACAACAATGCTCTGTGTTCTATCTTTTAGCCAATTTTCAATCCAAATACATACATTTGCCCCCAATCCTATTTCTCTCAATTTGTAGAGTAACCTTTTGTGTGGAACTGTATCAAATGCTTTAGCAAAATCCAAATAGATCACATCAACTGCCACACCTAGATCTATATTTTTACTGACTTCTTGATAGAATGTTATTAAGTTTGTTTGACAAGACCTGTCTTTCACAAAACCATGTTGACTTTTACCAATTATATTCTGATTCAAGATGTATTCTTGAGTGTACACCTTTAGCAATCCTTCAAATCATTTCCCCACTACAGATGTCAAGCTCACTGGCCTATAATTACCCGGCAGAGATTTTGATCCCTTTTTAAATATTGGAATGACATCCGCCTTTCGCCAGTCTGTTGGCACTATACCTGAACTGAAAGAATCCCTAAAGATCATAAATATTGGTCTGGCCAGAATTATGCTTAACTCTCTAAGTACCCTTGGGTGTATACCATTTGGCCCTGGGGCCTTGTCTATCTTAACAGAGTTTAATTGCTTAAGCACTTTTTCCTGTGTCAGCCAATCCCATGTTTGAGGTGACTGTTCTGTAACGTCCGGTAGCAGGGGCCCATCCATCTGTTCTTCCTTAGTATAAACAGAAGAAAAAAAAGTATTTAAAATGTCTGCTTTCTCTCCGTCCTCACTTACCAAATTTCCCATTTGGGATAACAAGGGCTTAACAGTTTCCTTCTTTAGCTTTTTTCCATTTATACACTGATAAAAAAAATTGGGGTTAATTTTACTCTCCTTAGCAATCCTTTTCTCATTTTCCAATTTAGCCATTTTAATTGCCTTTTTGCAGGCTTTGTTGGCATCTTTGTATTTTATAAATGATAATGCTGATCCCTTGCTTTTATAATGTTTGAATGCCATTTTCTTGTTTTGCATTTCCTGTTTCACGTTACCGTGAGCCACATTGGTTTTGATTTGTGTCTTTTATATTTGTTTCCCAAAGGTATATATTGGGATGTGTACTTTTGTAATGTGTGCTTAAAGGCATTCCACTTGTCTTCTGTGTTTAGTCCAAAAAACTATCGTTCCCAGTCTAAATGTTCAATTGATGCCCTTAGTCCATCAAAGTTGGCCCTTCTAAAATTAAGTGTTTTGGTGGCGTAGTTACCAATTTGCTTTTTTGCATTAATCTCAAACGAAACCATGTTATGGTCACTAGTCCCCAAGTGTTCTCTTACTTTGATGTTTGAGATAAGCTCCTCATTGTTTGTTATTACCAAGTCCAGACAGGCATCCATTCTAGTTGGGGTGTCTACTAATTGTGCCATAAATTTGTTATTAAGCATGTTCAGAAACTTGCTGCCCTTAGCGGAACTAGTTGTGCCACAATTCCAATCTATATCTGGGTAATTAAAATCTCCCATGACTAGAACTTCATTCAGATTTGCAGCCTTTTCAATTTGTAATAAAAGCTGATCTTCTCCATCAATGCTAATATTTGGTGGCTTGTAACATACACCTTCAAGTAATGTGTGATTCTTTTTAGTGTCTAAGCTAATCTCCACCCACAGTGTCTCCACATCTGTTCCAGTTACGTCATGCACACCTTCTTTAATCATGGGATTTGATTTAGGATTTACATATAGACGAATCCCTCCCCCTTTTCTATTTACTCTGTCCTTTCTAAAAAGTGAGTAGCCTTGTAAATTAACTGACCAATCATGGGTCTCATCCCACCACGTTTCTGTGATTCCGATTAAATCATATTGTTCAGCACTTACCAGTATCTCCAGCTCTCCTATTTTGTTTGTCAAGCTTCTTGCATTTGCTAAAAGACATTTAAGATTACTACCCATTTTCTGTTTAGTTGACAAACACGTAATGCCCGCAGGAGCTTTCCTCCTCCTTTCCCATAGCTAGACCCACCATCCAATCTACTCTAGCTGCCATTGCTTCATTTTGATCTTGAACCTCCCCCCCAGAGCTTAGTTTAAAAGCTCATCTAACCCTCTAGCCATCCTCTCCCCTAATACTGCAGCCCCCTCATCATTGAGGTGCAGCCCATCCCGTCCATAGAGTCTGTAGCCGACTGCAAAGTCTGCCCAGTGCTCCAAGAACCCAAATCCCTCTTGCTTGCACCACCTTCGCAACCATGCATTAATCTGATGTAGCGCGTGGTACTGGGAATATTTCCGAGACTATTGTCACCTACCTTGTTTTACCTCCTGATCCGCCGCCATCGCGGATCAGGAGGACGCCATCCCGTCGGCTGGGGCTCAGAGTGAGAGCCCCAGCTTCCCTTGATGCTGAGACGCGCGTCCAGTAAGACGCGCGCTCAGTGACGTCACGCACCCGTTCGCGCATGCGCGAACGGGTGTTTCATGAATATTCATGAGCCCAGTTAAAGGGCTATTTATTAAATTAACCCCTCCCTTGCCAATTGATCAGAGGTGTGTCCTGATCAATTGGTAGTGTATTTAAATGGTCATTTCACAGGTTACCTTTGCCTGTGATAGTGCCTTGTGTATCTCACTAGCGTTTTGACTCCTGATTGACTCCGTTTATCTGTTGCTGACCCGGTTCGTCCCTATATACTCCATCCGTTTGTTCCTGCATTCCTGATTATTCTGTGTATGACCCTGCTGTTCCTGACTATTCTCCGTCCGCCGCCTGCCTCGATTTCTGCTAGTGACCTGTTTATCCGTATCTCTCCTGTCCGTGACCCGGCCTGTCTCCTGACTCTCCGTTTGCCTGTATTCCTGTACGATCCTATACGGGCTCCACTTGCTGAGTATCCGGTAGTAAGTGTTCCAGCAAAATCCTTGGTGACATACCACCGGCGGCTCAACCAAGGGTGTGTAGTCATCAAGGTGAAGACCAATACTTGCTACCTACGGTACTTAGTGAGTGTCCCTATAGCCTCATCTACACTGGATCCCGTAGATATGGCGAGGATTTCGTCCAGACAGGACACGCATGATCAAGTCCTGATGACCCATGCTACACATCTCCAGTCTCTTGAGAGGAAAGTGGATGAAGTTGCAGATCTTCTACGTCAAATGACTGGTCCGTCTACGTCCTCCAGAACCATGGCCGAGACCGCTACTCATTCTGCTTCTTTGGTGAAACCACCAAAAATGCCACTTCCTGAGAAGTATTCTGGTGAACCTCAATTATGTCGGGGTTTTCTAAATCAATGTTCTTTACATTTTCGGACACAACCACAGACCTTTTCTTCACACTTCAACAGAGTTTCCTTTATTATCAACCTGTTAAAGGGAGAAGCTCTTGCCTGGGCCACCCCACTTATGGAACAGAACTCTATACTTCTGGAAGATGCAGATGAATTTACAGCTGTCTTTCGCTCGGTATTTGAATCAAATCTGATGGAACTTCTCCAAGGGAGAAGAACTGTAGCTCAATATGCAGTGGAGTTCCGCACCTTGGCCTACGAGACCGACTGGAATGCTAGCGCTTTACGGGCTGCATTTCGCAGAGGTTTAAATGAATCCATCAAAGATGCTCTCACATATAGAGATATACCACACGATCTAGAAAACCTGATTGCCTTATGCCTAAGATTAGAAGCTAGAGATCAAGAAAGAAGATTGGAGAAAGATAGAGACAGAGAGAGAAAACCTTCTCGTCCATTTCGTTCACCTTACCCCAAACCCACAACCGAAAGTAACGTTCCCGGTGCAGAACCTATGGAGATAGGCCCAGTTCTTCGGTTAACTCCAGAAGAAAAACAACGCCGACGATCTCTAGGGTTGTGTATGTATTGTGGCCAAAAAGGTCACTTGGTAGCTCTCTGTCCTAAAAAATCGGGAAATGCCTAAGCTTGGTGGAGTCAGGAGGTTCTCCACTGAGCGTTTCTATGATCATGCCTCCAGACAACCAAAGAATGTATGTACCCATTACTCTCCAGTGGAGAGGCCACCAAATGGCCACACAAGCCTTCATAGATTCAGGGGCCGCTGGGAATTTTATTGATGAGACATGGGCTCTTCGTCAAGGGATCCATCTAAATAACAAAACCCAAAAGACAGCTGTCGCCACATTAGATGGGACTCCGCTGGGTACAGGAATTATTTCTTTACAGACTGAACCTCTGGGAGTTGTAGTAGGAATATGTCATGCTGAAGAATTACATTTTGATATATTGCAGAGTCCTCACATACCTATCATTTTAGGGATGCCATGGTTACAACTCTATAATCCTTGTATTGATTGGGAAAACAAACAAATTACTTCCTGGAGCAATCGGTGTAAAACATCCTGTTGTATAACCCTCCATAAAGTCAATCTTGTTCTTGATTTACCTACCGAAGATCCCCGGAAAATTGTACCATCTCCATATTGGGATTTCTTAGATGTATTTTCTAAAAAGAAAGCAGAGTCCTTACCTCCACATCGGGCATATGACTGTGCCATTGAATTATTATGTGGATCCAGTCCTCCCACAGGTCATACTTATCCTTTATCAAGTCCAGAAAATCAGGCCTTAGCCCAATACATAGAAGAAAATCTAAATAAAGGATTTATCAGACCCTCAGCATCCCCAGCAGGAGCAGGTTTTTTCTTTGTGGCTAAAAAAGAGGGATCCCTCCGTCCCTGTATTGATTACAGGGGACTTAACAAGATCACAGTCAAGAACAAATACCCTCTACCGCTCATCACTGAACTGTATGATCAATTAAGGGATGCCACGATTTTCACTAAATTAGATCTTCGGGGGGCCTATAACTTGATCCGCATCAAGGAAGGGGATGAATGGAAGACGGCATTTAATACCCGATACGGCCACTATGAGTACCTGGTAATGCCGTTTGGGTTGTGTAATGCGCCAGCTGTATTCCAAACTTTCATGAATGATATCTTCAGGGACTTACTTCTGTCCCACGTAATGATTTATTTGGATGACATTTTAATATATTCCAAAAACCTTGAAGAACATCGCAGTCATGTCAGACAAGTGTTGCAACGTCTTAGGGATCACTCACTTTTCGCCAAGGCAGAGAAATGCGAATTTGAATCCAACCGAATAAAATTTTTAGGCTACATTATCTCTGCTGGTCAATTAGAGATGGATCCAGACAAGCTTTCAGCTATTAATGATTGGAAGGAACCCACTGACCTCAAAGGGGTACAAAGATTCGTAGGTTTTGCCAATTACTACAGACGATTTATCCATAACTTCTCTCGTGTCATAGCCCCCATCATTGCACTAACCAAAAAGGGAGCCAACCCCAAACATTGGACACCCGAAGCTACTGCCGCCTTCAAAAAATTGAAATTGGCTTTTACCTCTGCACCCATACTTAAACGACCAGAAACCAACCAACCATTTGTATTGGAAGTCGATGCTTCGGAAATTGCAGCAGGAGCTATATTGTCACAAAGGGATCAGAAAACCAATAAACTCCACCCTTGTTCCTATTTTTCAAGGTCATTTTCTTCCGCAGAGAGGAACTATGATGTAGGTAATCGGGAATTGTTAGCCATTAAATTAGCTTTGGAGGAATGGCGTCACTTACTTGAAGGTACAGAAATCCCCATCACCATCCTCACTGATCATAAGAATTTGCTTTATATTGAAAAGGCCAAAAGACTAAACCCACGTCAAGCTAGATGGGCTCTATTTTTTACTCGTTTTAACTTCATAATTTCTTTCCGTCCTGGTTCAAAAAATACTAAGGCAGATGCCTTATCCAGACAATTTGAGACTCCGTTAACCGAGCATCCTGTAGAAACCATCATACCCTCGTCCAAGATGGTAGCTACTGTACAAAGTTCCTTAATATGGTGGATATCCAAGTCACAAGGAAATAAACCAAAGAACTGTCAATCACCTCCTGGCAGATTATTCGTTCCGCTCCGCTTCAGAAAAAGAGTACTATCCTGGGGTCATAAATCCCCTGTGGCAGGTCATAGGGGCAAACAGAATGTACGATTCTTACTTCAGAGATATTTTTGGTGGCCCTCTATGTTGAAGGATATTTCTCTTTTCATCCACTCATGTCCTGTTTGTGCTCGTTACAAAATTCCTCGTACTCGTCCTTCTGGATTACTACACCCTTTACCTGTACCCAACAGACCGTGGACTAATATAGCCATGGACTTTATTACCGATTTACCTATATCTCATGGGTACACTACTGTCCTGGTCATCGTCGACTTATTTAGCAAACAGGCTCATTTTATCGCACTCCCCAAGTTACCCAACTCCAGCACGCTTGCTAATATTTTTCTTAAAGAAATCATTCGTCTGCACGGAGTCCCGCAATCGATTGTCTCTGACAGAGGTCCTCAGTTCGTCTCAAAATTTTGGAGGGCGTTATGCAAACTTCTACATATCGAACTTCATTTTTCTTCTTCTCACCACCCTCAATCCAACGGTCAGGCTGAACGTACAAACCAAGCTCTTAAACAATATCTGAGAATGTATGTGTCTGCCGACCAATCTGACTGGTCTGATCTTTTATACCTAGCCGAGTGGTCCTATAACAGCTCTTACCATGAATCTCTCCGGATGTCCCCTTTCAAGGCCGTTCATGGATATGAACCCACCTTATGGCCTCAGGATCGCATTCTCACTGAGGTTCCTGCCGCTGACCTCCAAGTTTTATCTATCCGAGACCATTGGTCTCGCCTGGCCAATATTTTGCGTCAAGCCAAGGTCAAACAGAAGACAGCCGCAGATAAACACAGGTCGGTGGGTCCTGTCCTTACACCTGGTACACTGGTCTGGCTGTCTACAAAACATTTCCGCCTTCGTCAGGCTGCCAAAACATTGGGGCCAAAGTATATAGGACCCTATAAGATTCAATCTCGACTCAACGACGTTTCTTTCTCTTTGTGTCTTCCCAAATCGTTACGCATTAACAACTCTTTCCATGTGTCCTTATTGAAACCTGCCATTACTAACAAATACTCTCATATGCTCAAAGTTCCCGAATCCGTTTTATTCCAGGGGGATGAAGAATACGAAGTTCAGTCTATCTTGGATTCTCGGTTCCAGCAGGGCTCCTTGCAATATCTAATTAGATGGAAGGGTTATGGTCCTGAGGAGAATTCCTGGGTACCGGCTAGGGATGTTCATGCTCCTGTGAAACTCCGATCTTTTCACTCCAAGTTTCCTCTCAAGCCGGGTCTTGGTAGCCAGTATGTCTCCCGTCGGGGGAGGGGTAGTGTCACCTACCTTGTTTTACCTCCTGATCCGCCGCCATCGCGGATCAGGAGGACGCCATCCCGTCGGCTGGGGCTCAGAGTGAGAGCCCCAGCTTCCCTTGATGCTGAGACGCGCGTCCAGTAAGACGCGCGCTCAGTGACGTCACGCACCCGTTCGCGCATGCATGAGCCCAATTCATATCATGAATATTCATGAGCCCAGTTAAAGGGCTATTTATTAAATTAACCCCTCCCTTGCCAATTGATCAGAGGTGTGTCCTGATCAATTGGTAGTGTATTTAAACGGTCATTTCACAGGTTACCTTTGCCTGTGATAGTGCCTTGTGTATCTCACTAGCGTTTTGACTCCTGATTGACTCCGTTTATCTGTTGCTGACCCGGTTCGTCCCTATATACTCCATCCGTTTGTTCCTGCATTCCTGATTATTCTGTGTATGACCCTGCTGTTCCTGACTATTCTCCGTCCACCGCCTGCCTCGATTTCTGCTAGTGACCTGTTTATCCGTATCTCTCCTGTCCGTGACCCGGCCTGTCTCCTGACTCTCCGTTTGCCTGTATTCCTGTACGATCCTATACGGGCTCCACTTGCTGAGTATCCGGTAGTAAGTGTTCCAGCAAAATCCTTGGTGACATACCACCGGCGGCTCAACCAAGGTGAAGACCAATACTTGCTACCTACGGTACTTAGTGAGTGTCCCTATAGCCTCATCTACACTTGTGGTCCATCTCCTGAACACGACCGTTACAACTATTACCTTGAAGGTCCTTTCCTTCAGCTTATTTCCTAGTTCCCTAAAATAATTTTTAAGGACCCCCCACCGACCATTAACTTTGTCATTAGTACCAATGTGTACTATGAACTCTGGATCATGCCCAGACCCTCCCAATAATCTGCCTACCCGGTCCGCAACATGCCGAACCCGAGCACCCGGGAGACAACTTACAGTTCGGCATTCAGGGTCCTGGCGAGAGATTACCCTATCTACCTTCCTAATAATAGAATCCCCTACCACCACAACCTGTCTTGCCTTCCTAGTGTTCTGGCTCCCAACTGTGCTGCAAGTGTGCAAATCACACTTTCTGGATTGTTATCATTTTCTTTCATATATTACAGCAACTATTCCTACTTGCATTCCTCCTAACTGTCCTGCTTTGTGTGGCATAGTCACAATTTGAGGCTCTGTGCCGTTGAGCTCTACCTCTGTTCCGCCTTTCCCGGAGAGTGGTTGAGCGCCCCAGGATAGCAGAACACCAGAGAATGCATATAGTGCATGCCCAATAGAACTGCCACCTTGGATGACAGCACTGCTGTGCATGCACAGTAGTACTGACACTTGACCTCCTAAGCTCTGCCCCCCGGCATCCTGTGCAGAAGTTAGGAGGTATGTACTTGTATTTTTGATATGCTGGAGAATATATAATGTATACGTGTTCAGTTAATTAATCAAGGTAAATCCTATGGTTCTACACCTGGACACACTTGCATTCTGCAGGGGAGCATGCGAAAGGTATATATTTCCTACTAAAATCCTAGCTGTGTAAGTCCCCTGTGAAACATGTATATGCACTGATTGCAAGTATGGTTTTCATTTGGCATGCTTTGCTTTTTGCTTGCTTACAACACATTAGAATGTTGCTTTTATTCATCCCATGTTGGAACAAATGAAAATATATTTAGGATAAAGATGTTACAATTTTAATAAATACATTGATTTTCATACTTTAATATGGTAGGATATTTTGAAATCGGAGTGGTGCATTATGACCCAAACATAACATGATGTAATAGATATATACTCTTAAAGAGTCAGTACCTTTTTTCAATTTTGCTTCTTCCCAAGAAACACAAGTGAAAAATTAAATAGACCTAGTTTGAGGATTAAATGGCATGTCGTTTTTAAAATGCATACTATTTTATTTTCTTCCTGGCAGTATCAATGCTTCACTATGAAGCACGGAGGCTGATTTGATTGCTGACTGTTCCCGACTGCAAGTACAGTGACAGACCATCGCTATTAGCAAGGACTGTAACTAGGTACAGGCTGCATCCATCAGACCCCAAAACTAGGGTGACCACATTTTATTTATGCCATTCAGGGACAAATTCTATACTATGTCAATTATTAGGAAGCCTTGGGGACCAAGTTGATTTCAGATTTAATAATATATTCATAATGAAAATAAAGACATTACCACATAGAAGAAGCTTTAGAGGATTAACCCCTCTATTTACAGACAAGAGCAGTTTCAGAGAATTCAACTTTTATTACCATCCATTATATACACACATACCGTCACTTACACAGTCAGGAGCGGTTTCAAAGAATTAACCCCATTATTAGCAGACAGAAGCAGTTTCAGAGAATTGACCCCTCCATTAGCAGACATGAGCAGTCTCCGAGAATTAACCCCTCTATTAGCAGACACGAGCAGTTTCAGGGAATTAACCCCTTTATTAACAAACATGAGCAGTTTCAGACAATTAAACTTTTATTACCATCCATTACACAAATATCATCACTTACACAGTCTCTCTGTCACACACACAGTCACTTACACAGTAAGTTTTAACTTGAAGAAACAAACATTAAAAAAACATTAGTACCATTTTAACAGGAAAAAAAAAATCTCATTTAATTATAAAATAATGCATGTTCTTCACATACACAAATGAGTTATCTTAACTACTCCTACTGTTCTATGTGACTTATATATACATGTGTCTTGTCACTATATTTATACTAGAAGATACTTATTTTTAAGTGACTTATTTTTAACTGCAACTACTTGTGGTTAGGAGCTTAATACATGGACTTTTAAGTGTTATATTATTACCTGTGGTTAATCATTTATCTGAAAACATTACAAAGAAAGGGATCTGTCAATAATATTTAAAGACAGCTACTAACTCACTGTATTAGCACCCATACATGGTTTGTAGAAACCATTACAAGAGCACTAGAGTCAATAATAAAATCCTACAGCTTGCCTCGTATATTTTCATCGGTCTGACTATTTCAGAGTTATCAAAAAACACACAAATGGTATGATTTTTAATAATGGATCCATTGTAAAATAGATTTAGCAATTCACACAGATATCACTAAATCCATTCAGTACCTCCAAAGAGACAGTAAATGGATATGTGATTGAAGAGGAATGACAGCACTAAAATGATGAAATAATGGTAAAAAAGCAACACTTTTTTTGTTTCTGCATGGTGCAGCATAAGGGGCAAACTAAGAAAGTAGAGAACTATGGTTAAAAATGTCTCGTGTTTGAAAGAACATGGCTTTTGTCATCATATAGTGTTTGTAATCTAAGGGGGTCATGTACTGATCAAGTGCAGTAGGAAAAAAAAGTAGGTAAAACATGAGTAAGGAGCAATTTGAGACTCTTTGTAACATTTTGCGCTTTTTTTTTCCTGATTTGCACCTCTTCCGTTTATCTTTATTTAATGTACATTTTTCGGGTTGCACAAATAAATTGTGATTATATTTGCGCATGCTAAAGAGTTTTGAGAATATTTTGTGAAAAATAATTATTATTTGCGTGTGAAAATTACACCAGCTTTTAGCAAGTGCTATCAAAAGAGGTAGAAAAAATATTCGCAAAATTGCCGGTTTTTATTTGCAATTATGCCGTTTTTATTCGCAGTTTGCTCATATGTACTATTGGAGAGCTAAATGTTTAGTACATTGCAAAAGGAGCAAAGTCCAAAAATAGTTTTGCACATAAAATATATTTGCGTTTTTTTAGTACATTCCCCTCTAAGTCATACAATGGCCATTTTCACCACCATGGTTCATGGTAATGGAGTACTTCTGTCAAGGTCAGTGGGATCTATTCACTAAAAGTGAACTTACACATTAACTACAAGTCAACTGAAAAACCCAAGCTACTCATATACGATATTTTCAGTTTATTTACATGTCACTTTAAGTAGACTGCAGCCAATGTATATTTTATGCCAAATATAATGTGTCTGTGATACCACTGAAGCTTGTACATCACTTATCATAGCTGCTCTTTAACAAAATCCAAAGATAAAACACGTTTATTTTAAGGACTCTATTCCTATGCCTTGCCTGTATTGCTAACAGTTTAGTTATCAGTTCACTTATATGACCAATTACTTAGAGCTAATTGTTTTAAAGCAATATACCTCACAACTTTTGCCTCTGGTAAATCGGGTCACTAGAGGGTGGCTCTTGGGAAGTGAGAGTCAGCTCTACTGTAAATGTGCGGTAGGCTCTGTCACTCACACTGGCAATGCAATAGACTTTTAACATGTTCTTCTAGATTTGAAACACAAGGGAAAGAAAAATTTAGTGGCTTTTTATAGTTTATGCTTTCAGTGGAAATTAAAAAATAATATGTGGGAAAAATTCCTGGCAAGTTGACATAATGTTAGTTATGCAAATTAAAAAAATGCTTTTAATACAAATCAAAGGTGAAACTAGAAATACAATTTGAAATATCTGACAATTAATACTATCTTAATACAAACAGTAAATACCTAAAATAGAACATTAGGAGAAGTTATTATAATTTCACATAAATCTATTTTGTTTTTAAATATAACATGTATGCCTGTGATCTGATAGTTGATTTTCAAATGGAGGTCCATAAAATACTTGTTATCTTGCTCAATTTTAACAATATCATACTGAGTGGCTGAGAAGTTGCTTGGTAAAAAAAAAATAGCTCAAGGATACACTTTTTCTATTATCAAACACAGTGGCGTAGCGTGGGGGGTGCAGGGGGGGCCGGCCGCACCGGGCGCAATATCTGGGGGGGCGCACTAGCCCTATGCGGCCGCCAGGGCCGTCTTTAACGCGGGGCAAACGGGGCAGTTGCCCTGGGCTCATTTACTCCTGGGGGGCCCCAAGGCAGCTGTCCCGTGGGCCCCCAGCCCCTGCTGCCGCGTTCACAGCGCATTGCGCTTGTGAACGCTTTTTTCCGGCAAGCCGCATCCGATGGATGCGACGACCGGAAAAAAAAAAACAAAAAAAAAAAAAACTGCCGCCGGATGTGACGTCGCGTCACATCCGGTTTCTGTTTCCCTCCTCCGTGCAAGAGGGAAGACTGCACGGAGGAGACATCCGGCGGGGGACACGGAGCAGCTTCATGTAAGTACGGGGGGGGGGGGGGGGCTGGCTGGCACAATATTCCTGGTATCTGACTGGCACTATATTACTGGGCATCTGAATGGCACAATATTACTGGGCATCTGATTGGCACTATATTACTGGGTATCTGATTGGCACTATATTACTGGGTATCTGATTGGCACTATATTACTTGGCATCTGATTGGCACTATATTACTGGGCATCTGATTGGCACTATATTACTGGGTATCTGACTGGCACTATATTACTTGGCATCTGACTGGCACTATATTACTGGGCATCTGATTGGCACTATATTACTGGGTATCTGATTGGCACTATATTACTTGGCATCTGATTGGCACTATATTACTGGGCATCTGATTGGCACTATATTACTGGGTATCTGATTGGCACTATATTACTTGGCATCTGATTGGCACTATATTACTGGGCATCTGACTGGCACTATATTACTGGGCATCTGGCTGGCACAATAATACTGGGCATCTGACTGGCACTATATTACTGGGCATCTGGCTGGCACAATAATACTGGGCATCTGACTGGCACAATAATACTGGGCATCTGACTGGCACTATATTACTGGGCATCTGGCTGGCACAATAATACTGGGCATCTGGCTGGCATAATATTACAGGCATCTGGCTGGCACTATATTACTGGGCTCTGACTGGCACAATATTACAGGCATCTGACTGGCATAATATTACAGGCATCTGACTGGCACAATATTACAGGCATCTGACTGGCACAATATTACAGGCCTCTGACTGGCACAATATTCCTGGCCTCTGACTGGCACACTATTACAAGCATCTGACTGGCATAATATTACAGGCATCTGACTGGCACAATATTACAGGCATCTGACTGGCACAAAATTCCTGGCCTCTGACTGCACACTATTACAGGCATCTGACTGGCATAATATTACAGGCATCTGACAGGCACCATATTCCTGGGCTCTGACAGGCACAATATTCCTGGGCTCTGACAGGCACAATATTCCTGGGCTCTGACAGGCACAATATTCCTGGTATCTGATTGGCACAATATTATTGGTATCTGACTGGCACAATATTACTGGTATCTGACTGGCACATTATTACTGGGCTCTGACTGGCACAATATTGCAGGCATCTGACTGGCACAATATTGCAGGCATCTGACTGGCACAATATTACTAGGCTCTGACTGGCACAATATTACTGGGCTCTGACTGGCACAATATTACTGGCATCCGAAAGTTACAATATTACTGGCATCTGAATGGCACAACAATTATGGCATATGTGTGTGTGTGTGTGTGTGGGGGGGGGGGGGGTAACATTAGAGGTACAGGATTGAGGAAGCTGGCTCCATCTAGCCCAGTCTTGGATCATCTCCAGGGTATGGTTCCATTTTGATGTTTAGTTTTTGTTCTTGATATTTTTTGTCGTTTACGATGTTGTGAGACGACATATAATAGCATGGCCCATGCTAGGTTACTACATGTGTATATTTGTATTCATAGACCTGCTGAAAATGTGGAGAATGTGTGTAATGCATGTTCGCACTCAATAAAGTGTTGGAAAATAAACTTGTATTTAGATGCATTTTACTTTAATTACATAAGTATTTTCATAACAAACAATACATGTGCTTGGGGGGTAAGGGTTTCTTTAACTAATCTAGTAGAAGAGACTCGAGTGCTAAAATCCACGGGTTAGGGGGCGCAAATTACTTGCCTTGCCCCGGGTGCTGACAACCCACGCTACGCCACTGATCAAACAGACTGTTCTAAAAACATTGAGTGTCCTACCCAATACCTACAACACAATTTTGAACACTAACAGGGACACTTTCCAGCTTAACCAGTGCCATGTTAACACTAAAGATAGGTAGATGTGATCACTGTATATATTAGATCTATGAGGACAGCGGCTGAATAAGCCTTTTCATCATTTCAATCGCTTCATACAGAGCATCTAAATGCGAGTGAAATGTTCCATATATTTTATATATAAACTGTTTATTGAGACTGTATTACACTATTGCATTTTATTATTCCTTGCACTATATGGACTATATGGAACTTTATGTAAAACTGTACATCTGATGAATACTTATCTGGTATAAACAAGAGTTTGGCTGGAATATACTTTATTTTTATTTTTCATTTTGGTATATTTTTATTAATTTTATATTATACACATCACAGGGTTCTTCAACTATTCCGTATGCATCAATACTAGCCTATATAGGTAAAACAATTCAGTAACAACAATGAACTCAATATAATCGTTCATGAAAGAGTGGAGTACAGATATGAATATCTTCAATGTCTCGAAAGAATATAATATCAATGTGAGGGACCAGGGCCACAATCAGGAGGCGACAGGCTATATACCTGTCATGCACCCAGCGGGGAGATCGCAAGCAGATGGGTGTCTGTGTGCTCCCCCAGTGATGCACGGACTTTAGACCATTAAGGGTGTGGGTGATGCAGCATTCCCTTGGTGTGCAATGTGGGTGCTAGGGCATGTCCTGTGGTGCTAAGGTAAAATCTGCATCTGCAATGTTGGTGCTGGGGAATGTTCTGGGTGTGCAATGTGGGTGATGGAGCATGTGCAGGTGTAAGTCTGAGGTCTGCAATGTGGGTGCTGGGGCATGTCCAGGAGTGTGGGGGCATTTCCTGGGTATGCAATGTGGGTCATAGGGCACGTCCTGGGTGAGAAATGTGGATGATGCAGCACATCCTAGGTTTTCAATGTGGGTTCTGGGGCATGTCCTAGGTGTGCAAAATGAGCACTGGGGCATGTCCTGGGTGTGGATTGTAGGTGATGGGACATGTGCTGGGGTAAGTCCTGGATCTGAAATGTGGGTGATGGGGCATTTCCTAGGTGATTAATGTAAGTGCTGGGGTACGTCCTTGGGTGCTGGGTTAAGTCCTTGGTCTGCAATGTGGATGATGAGCCATGTCCTGGGTGTGCAATGTGGGTGATGGGACATGTCCTGCGTATGCAGGTTCTGTGGCAAGTAATGATGAGGCATGTCCTGGGTGTGCAAAGTGGGTGATGGGTCATGTCCTGCGTATGCAGGTCCTATGGCAAGTAATGTTGGGGCAATTACGAAAGGATAAATAGAGTGTGGTAAGTAGGGGCCCAAACCATTTGGTCTCACCATTTCTGATGGTAGCCTTGTGAGGGACTTCATTTTCTATTCTGTCCCAAACCAGAACTACTCTAGAATAGATTATTTGTGGGCTGACAGTTTATACTGGGTAATGAGCATAATACAGATATATTTCCACCCTCATGGACACATCACAACATTTTACATTTGACTTTAAACATACCTGGCATTAATCACATAACTTTTTGCTGGAGAATAAATGAAACACATTTTAGACCATTAAAATCTATAATTATGCCTTTAAAATCAACAAATACATAGGCCTTCTCAGCTTTGATCTGAATAAGGCATTCCGCAGTGTGTCATGGAATTACATGAATTTTTAATCAGAATATATGGTAGTATTGTAAGCAAAACTCTTACTTTCCTTCATAATAAACCAAATGCAAGTATTAGAACTATGGGATATGAGTCTGAGAGCTGTAAAATTTTATGAGAAACGCACCAGCAAGGCTCAAGTTCTCCAGCGATTTATGCACTTTGAATGGAAACATTGACTGGCTTGATAAGATCTAAAATATATATAGCTGGTCTAACAATTAATAAAACACAGACAAAATAACCCTTTGTGCAGATAATGAAGTTATTATAGTGTTTAATGCTATAATTAACCTTCCAAACAGGCATACCATAACAGGCCTATGCTTAAGTGAAGACAAAACCAATTTTTTTTTATTTTAACCTCAAAGAAAATGAATATAAAAATATCCATGATAATTTTAAATACAACTTAAATAATAAATACAGTACCTTGCTCAGGAATTAACATTACCAATATGTATATCAATCTATACAAATTCAATTATACACATTTATTTAAAAAATAATAAAACATATAGTAAAGTGGCAAAGTCTTAATCTCTCATTCATAGGTAGACAATGCACATCACTTTCAAAAATATTATATTACCTTAAAAGTGTACTGATAAAAAGTACTAAATCAACACTTGATGATCTTCAGAGAAACATCAAAAAGTTTTTATGTAATAATAAACATCCACACATTTTACAGGATATTCTATTTAAGGATAAAAAACAGGATGGGCAAAACCTAGCTAATATCTATAATCACTCTTTAGCATGTCAAATAAAAACCCCCATTGCTTTTTGCATCATATAGATAAAATAATAATACACACTCCAAAATGGACAGAACATGTATATACTTACTGTAATGGTAACAGTTTTAGTTATTAATAAAGGCTTTTATAGGTTTGAGAACTTTAATGCAAACAATATCTTATTAACATACCACAAAATGTAAAATTAAGCTTGATGATAGAAATGAGATTACAGATGAAACATATAATAATTTATACAATTTCTTATCCAGATATCTAGTTGTGAACAATGATACGTACACTTATTTTTAAAGATATATAAAATATTGGAACTATGGACCAGAGATGTGTCATACTTACATAAATAATAAATAATTTTGTTGAAGGTTTAAATGGCAGGAAGATATAGGTGAACCTATAGAGGATGAAGAGTGGGCAGAAATATTAGAAGAGACAGCAAAGTTCTGTGTCAGTCACATTCAATGAACAAGTGTAGAAACTGTTACACAAGACATATCTAGTGCCAACATTACTAAAAACGATGTATGATGATGCCAATGAAATATGTTTTAGAGGATGTGTAGAAACAGAAGATAACGTCCATATGTGGTGAAAATGCCTCATAATAAATAGAAAATGGACAAAATTAAATAACATCATTAGTGACATCCCAGTGAAATTAACACATTAGAGTGCTTTACTCAATCTGACCATTTATATCCTAACAAAAAATGAAAATTAATTAATTAGATCACAATTTATGGGTGTAAAAATATACATAACATTATGACAGGGGGCAAGCTGGCTGAGGCAGTGTGATGCTTTGGGCAATGTTCTGCTGGGAAACCTTGGGTCCTGCCATTCATGTGGATTGTGACTTTGACACATCCCACCAACCTAAGCATTTTTGCAGACCATGTATACCCTTTTCCACAACAGTGAGTTAAAGGTGTTGACTTTGCCTCACAATTCCCCAGATCTCAATCCAATCAAGCATCTGTGGGATGTGCTGGAAAAACAAGTCCGATCCATTGGGGCACCACCTTGCAACTTACAGGACATAAACGATCGGTTGCTAACATTTTGGTTCCAGATACCACACACACCTTCAGAGGTCTAGTGGAGTCCATGGCTTGATGGGTCAGGGCTGTTTTGGAGTTCAAATGAAACCTACATAATATTAGGCAGGTTGTCATAATGTTATGGCTGATGGGTGTATACAGATAACATATGGAATAAATTAAAACTATCCTAGAACGATGTGATTGTAAGAATAAATACTATCTCTATCAATTAAAAGTTATCAAGTATTGTTAACAACAAATACGAGATCTTTATGAAAATATGGACACCGTGGCTCCCCAGCTCTTATGGTAGATCTGCCAATAATAATAATACCATCTGGTTAGGCTAAGATCTTAAAAACATAACAAATCTATACTGTTATTTCATTGTTTGCTTTTATTTCATTTTTTCATTTTAATAAAATTAATTTGTTTATCTGATCATCAAATACATTTGTAAATAATGCATATATGATCTATAAACTGTAAAAGATTTTTTCGTAAATGTCACAATGTTATATTTAGGAAGCTATGTTTATATAGCACAAAGTCCCAATAAAGATATATAATGTGAAGAAAAATATTGGGCAAATTGGCTGTGGTATATTAAATGGCAAAATAATACTGACATACCGTATTTGCTCGATTTATAAGACAAGGTTTTTTTCATAAAAAAAATTCTAAAAAAAAAACCCTCGTCTTATAATCGAGGTCATCTTATAATCTGACCTCAAATTGAGGTCAGACTATAAGACTGGGATCCAGGTCCCCAGCAGAGCCACCATGGAAAGAGAACAAGGTGAGGGGGTGGAGGGAGGGGGGGACCAGAGCAACAAGGGCAGGGAGGGGGGGACCAGAGCAACAAGGGCAGGGAGGGGGGGGGGGCAGACACAGAGACAAGGGGAGGGAAGGGGGGAAGACACAGAGACAAGGGGAGGGAAGGGGGGAAGACACAGAGACAAGGGAAGGGGGGAAGAGAGAGACAAGGGGAGGGAGGGGGGAAGAGAGAGACAAGAGGAAAGAGGGGGGCACAAGGGGGAGAGAGAGGCGAGGGGGGAGTCAAAGGGAGGTGGAGAGAGAGAGAGAGAGAGACAACACTAAGGGGGGGGGGGAGAGAGACAAAGTTGGGGGCAAAGGAAAGAGAGAGGCAGCATTGACACATAAAAGGAAATAAAAACAATAAATGCATTTTTTTATATAATTTTTTTTATTAAAAAAGCAATTTACATGTTAATATATACAAGTTGAACTTTTTTCCTATAGGGTAGTCTTATAGTCTTATTATAAATGGCAAATTAATACTGGGATATTGTTGGGCAAATTGGCTGGGGCATATAAATTGCAAAATAATACTGGCATATTATTGGGCAAATTGGCTGGGGCATATTATATGGCAAAATATTACTGACATATAATTGGACAAATTGGCAGGGCATATTAAATGTCAAAATAATACTAGTATATTGGGCAAATTGGCTGGGGCATATTGAATGGCAAAATAATACTGGCATATTGGGCAAATCGGCTGGGGAATATTAAATGGAAAAACAATACTGGCATATTATCGGGCAAATTGGCTGGGGCACATTAACTGGCAAAATAATACTGGCATACTCGGCAAACTGGCTGGGGCATTTTAAATGGCAAAATAATACTGGCAGACTGGGCAAATTGGCTGGGGCATATTAAAGGGCAAAATAATACTGGAATATTATTGGGCAAATTAGCTGGGGCATATTGAATGACCACATAATACTGGCATATTGAATGGCAACATACTACTGGCATATTAATGGCAAAATAATGCTGGCATATTATTGGGCAAATTGGCTGGGGCATATTAAATGGCAAACTAATACTGGCATATTACTGGACAAATTGGCTGGGGCATATTAAATAGCAAAATAATACTTTCATATTATTGAGAAAATTGACTGGGGCATATTAATTGCAAAATAATAGTGGCTCATTATTGGGCCAATTGGCTGTGGCTTTATTAATAGAAATATAAAACTGGCATAATGGCAAAAGTAACACTGGCATATTAATAGCAAATTAATACTGGCATAGTAATGGGAAAATTGTCTGTAGCTGGTTTTGTTTGTCTATTTATGATTTTATAATGCACTGGTTTTGTTTGTCTATTTATGATTTTGTAATGCACTGGTTTTGTTTGTCTATTTATGATTTGTAATTAGAGTTGAGCGGACACCTGGATGTTCGGGTTCGGCAGGTCCGTCCGAACTTCGAAAAAATGTCCGGGTCCATGCTCGAACTTGACCCCGAACTTGACCCCGAACCCCATTGAAGTCAATAGGGACTTCCACTAAAATGCCTCTAAAAAGTCATGGAAAGGGCTAGAGGGCTGCAAAAGGAAGTAAAATGTGGGTAAGAGTAGGACAAGTGCCCTGCAAGCAAATGTGGATAGGGAAATAACTGAAAATAACAAAAAATACATACAAATTACAAATACAGCTGAGCCATAAAATAGCACTAGATGGAATCTTTGATTTTAGCTTTGGAAGACATAAATCTAAAACTAAAGCATGACTGCAAGGAGGATTAACAGAATTATCCATTTGAGAGAGGGTTGGAGTGCAGGGTATTCTCTTTCAGTTTATACTAAGTGACCCATAGGTTGAGGAGGCGGTGACCGTGGCGGTGTAGGTGGAAGCGGCGCTGGAGGAGGAGGAGGTAGTCAACACTGTTTTTCATTTGAATTTGGTTTTTTTTGGGATAGCCCCCAAAATATTGGGACATATAACAACAGAAAACAAAGAATAAGTGCACTTGAGTATAACAATGACTGGGTATAAATGTCTATTCTGCACAAGGTACAGACAAGTCTGGTGGGATCCATGCCTGGTTCATCTTAATAAACGTGAGCTTGTCCACGTTGGCTGTGAACAGGCGGCTGCGCTTGTCTGTGATAATGCCCCCTGCCGTGCTAAACACACATTCAGACAATAGACAGGCTGCAGGGCAGGCCAGCACCTCCAAGGCATAAAGGGCAAGATCAGGCCATGTGCCCAGTTTGGAGACCCAGAAGTTGAATGGGGCAGACCCATCAGTCAGTACGTGTAGGCCTGTGCACATGTACTGTTCCACCATGTTGCTGAAATGCTGCCTCCAGCTAAGATGTTGCATATCAGATGGTGGTGCTGCTTCTTGTGGCGTACTGACAAAGCTTTTCCATATTTCGGCCATGCTAACCCTGCCTTCTGAGGTGCTGGCGGTGCCCCAGCTGTGTTGGCGACCACTTCCTCCTCCTCCTCATCATCTTCATGCTCCTCAAAAACTGTGCCCAGGCTTGACAGTTGTGTACCTGGCCTATGCTGGTGCAGGAACCCACCCTCCAAGCCACTTGTGAATGACTGGCCTGATAACCGTGGAAATGACCCCTCTTCTTCCTCCTCCTCCTCCTCATCATCCTCATCCTCCTCAAAAACTGTGCCCTGGCTTGACAGTTGTGTACCTGGCCTATGCTGGTGCAGGAACCCACCCTCCAAGCCACTTGTGAATGACTGGCCTGATAACCGTGGAAATGACCCCTCTTCTTCCTCCTCCTCTTCCTCCTGTGCCACATACTCTTCCATCATCGCCTAAGCGTTTTTTCAAGGAGACATACAAGCGGGATAGTAAGGCTGAGAACGGCGTCATTGGCACTGGCCATGTTGGTGGAGTACTCGAAACAGTGCAAAATGGCACACAGGTCTCGCATGGAGGCCCACTCATTGGTGGTGAAGTGGTGCTGTTCCGCAGAGCGACTGACCCGTGCGTGCTGCAGCTGATACTCCACTATCGCCTGCTGCTGCTCGCACAGTCTCTCCAGCATGTGCAAGGTGGAGTTCCACCTTGTGGGCAGAAAAGGCCTAAGTTACACTGCAGCGCAGACAGGCGAGCAGCAGCAGGGTGAGAACTCCTAAAGTGGCCCGCACTTTCTGCAGCAGCTCTGATATATCTGGGTAGTTTTTCAGGAATTTCTGCACCACCAAATTCAGCACATGCGCCAGGCAAGGGATGTGCGTCAAACCGGCTAGGCCCAGAGCTGCTACGAGATTTCGTCCATTATCGCACACTACCAGGCCGGGCTTTAGGCTCAGGGGCAACAACCACTCATTGGTCTGTTGTTCCATGCACGTCCACATCTCCTGCGCGCTGTGGGGTTTTTCCCCCAAACATGAGTTTTAAAAGAGCCTGTTGTCGTTTCCCCCTGGCTATGCTGAAGTTGGTGGTGAAGGTGTTACGCTGACCGGATGAGGAGGTGGTAGAGGAGGAGAAGGAAGAAGCTGAGCAAGAGGAGGAGGCAACAGGAGGCAAAGATAAATGCCCTGCAATCCTCGGTGGCAGAAGGACATGCGCCAAACTGCTATCTGCCTCAGGCCCAGCCACCACTACATTTGCCCAGTGTGCAGTTAGGGAGATATAGCGTCCCTGCCCGTTCTTACTGGTCCACGTATCTGTGGTTATGTGAACCTTGCCACAGATGACGTTGGGCAGTGCACACCTGATTTTGTCCTCCAATTGCTTGTGCAGGGAAGGGATGGCTCGCCTGGAAAAGTAGTGGCAGCTGGGAACCACGTACTGTGGGACAGCCACCGGCATCAGGTTTTTAAAACTGTCCGTGTCCAACAGACATAATTACAGCATTTCAAAGGCCAGGAATTTGGAAATGCTGGCATTCAGGGCCAGTGTTCGCGGGTGTTTAGGGCCATACTTCCTCTTTCTCTCCAGTGTTTGGGAGATGGACAGCTGAACGCTTCCATGGGACAGTGTGAAGATGCATGGGGACGGTGGCGGACGTGGTGGCGTTGCTGCCACTTCCTCTATTTGCTCGGTGGCAGGTGCCACTGTGACTCCAGAGCTGGAGGAAGAAGCCAAGACAGCAGCAGAAGAGGAAGCAGGAGGAGCATGAGACCTTTCTTGGGTTTTGAGATGCTTACTCCACTGCAGCTCGTGCTTTGCATGTAGATGCCTGGTCATGCAGGTTGTGCTCAGGTTTAGCACGTTTATGCCTCGCTTCAGGTTCTGATTGCACAGCTTGCAAACCACTCGTGTCTTGTCGTCAGCACATTGTCTAAAGAACTGCAACGCCAGGGAACTCCTTGGAGCTGGCTTTGGTGTGCTCGGCCCCTGGGTGCGGTGGGCAGTAGCAGGCGGACTGTCTAGGGGACGGCCACTATGGTTTTGAACCCTGCTCCCTCTTATGCTGCGCTGGTGCCTCTTTGCGACCACCGCCTCTTCCTCCAAACTGGACACGTCATTCGCATGACCTTGATTCCACGTGGGGTCTAGGACCTCATCATCCTCCACATCATCTTCCACTCACTCCTAAACCCTTCCCTCCTTGCCGGTCTGCACACTGCCGAAAGCCACAGCAGTTGGCACCTGTGTTTCGTCATCATCAGAGACGTGCTGCGGTGGTCCTCGCATGTCCACATCCTGATTCATAAGTGGTTGTGCATCAGTGCACTCAATCTCTTCCACTTCTGGGGCAAGGCTAGGTTTGATGACCCCGCCAGCAGAGTCATCAAAAAGCATAAGAGACTGCTGCATGACTTGTGGCTCAGACTGCTTGGCTGATTTGCAAGGGGGTGAGTTGAAAGACAGATGGCCATGGGCTGCAGGTGTCAACGCTGAGCTTTCAGCAGGGGACCGGGTGGGAGACAATGTGAAGGAAGGAAGTGGCAATAGCAAACAAATTCAATAACTATTTTGTAGGATGCGCCACAGCTCTTATAGCAAAACATCACAATGAATATTATGAAGACGAGTCACCACCGATATCACCCCTGGCCAAACACATTGCTGAATTTGAATTTGCTCCTATATCAGATAGTGAAATAGCATCGCATCTCCTCCATTGAAACTACAATGTGGACCGGTCCGGTACTTCCGTCAATGCTGCTGAGGCTGAGTGCGCCAGTAACTGCGCGACCCATTGCCCGCCTAATCAATGAGTCCCTATCCTCCGGTTATGTCCCCGAAGCCTGGAAAAAAGCCAGAGTTATCCCCATCCACAAAAATAGTGATGTAAACATAGTGGCAAACTACAGGCCTATCTCACTGCTACCCGTCCTTTCTAAAATCTTGGAAAAATGTGCCCATGATCAACTGTGCAAGTATTATCAACGGTCCAACTATCTAACCTCGCTTCAATCTGGGTTTCGGTCAAATCACTCCACCGTAACTGCCCTCTTAAAGGTGACCAATGACATTCAGAGTGGTATGGAGAATGGTGAAATGACAGGTGCAGTTTTCCTTGACTTTGCAAAGGCCTTTGATACGGTTGATCATGATCTGCTGCTACACAAGCTAAATTGTTCTGGTATAAAAGAGAGGTCGCTCTGCTGGTTTCGTTTGTACTTGTCTGATAGAACTCAATATGTGTCTATTGCTGATACTGCATCCCTCCTGTTGCCAATCAAATGTGTAGTGCCTCAAGGATCTGTTCTTGGGCCTCTGATTTTATCACTATTTATTAATGATCTACCTTTGGTGTGTGACCTGGCTGGTGTGCATATAAATGCCGATGATACGGTAATTTATCCGTCCGGTACTTAACTATATTGAGTGGAATCCGTGCTACAGGGGCAGTTTTCTAAAGTTGAAAGTTGGATAGCTAGAAACAAATTATTCCTTAACGCTGAAAAAACTGTGTCCATGTTGTTTCGGACAAATGCTAAGCTTCTTAAATTAAACAATCCTCAAATAAACATCAAGACCAAATCTAGTTATAACATGACCCAAGTAAATTCATACAAGTATCTTGGCATGTGGCTAGACCCAAACTTATCTTTTGGTCTCCATATTGATAAGCTAGTGTCAAAGCTATATCCAAGGATTGGCTTTCTATATAGAAACAAATCAAACCTAGATTCCACGGTAAGGAAACGTATTGTGCAGCAAATGTTAATGCCGATCTTGGACTATGGAGATGTTGTGTATGATTCTGCCCCCCAGACACATCTCGGTAAACTCGACACTCTGTACAATACATTGTGTCATTTTGCACTACAGTGCGATTATAACACTCATCACTGTAAAATGTTAAAAGAGTTAAATTGGCTGACGCTTGCCTCCAGGCGCGTTCTCCACCTAGCGTGCTTAGTGCATAACCACTTCTCTGGAACGCTTCCCCCCTACCTGAGTGGCGCATGCTCGTCCTTACTCCCTGCACATCCTACAATCTCAGATCTTGCACCAACCCTTCGCTAGAGATCCCTCGCTTCAAAAAGGAAGCGGGTCGAGGTGCGTTCTCTTTCAGAGCTCCTCATATGTGGAATAACTTTCCTGCTTCTGCCAAATCAGCAGCTAGTCTAAAATCACTGAAAGTAAATGTCTCCAAAATCCTCAAAAAAGATTGTACCTGTTATTAGTTTACAAACTCCTTCATATACTGTACATGTTGTTCCTTCTTTGTATCAGTAATGGTTTACCCTGGATGTTCACCTTCCAACTTGTTTATATATATGTATGGATGTATTTATTTTAATCTACTGTTAAATGTGTAACTCTGGACTGGGTTCCCAGGACATACTTGAAAACGAGAGAAATATCAATGTATTCTTCCTGGTAAAACACTTTCTAAATAAATAAATAAACTGGAGGCACTGTCAGAAACCCAATCTACTATCGCCTGTACTTGTTCTGGCCTCACCATTCTAAGAGCGGCATTCGGGCCTACCAAATAACGCTGAAGTTTCTGTACTAGCACCTGAGGAATGGTGTTTCACTTGTCCGTGTAGCTGGCACAGATCGACCACATCCCCTACTTGCAACAGGAGCTCCACCAACACCAGCAGCACCACGACCAGGGCCACGTCCCTTATTTGACGCTCTCCTCATTCTTTGCGGTCACCCACCAAAGTAGCAGATGGTTTATGTCATGCGACAATGTAACCGCCAATAGTCAACAATTTTTATTTGTATTTTTTTTGTTTATTGGACTGCAAAAAATGCACTGCAAGACGTAAATGTACTATTTAGCACAACAATTATAATTTTTCAAGGTGCGCTGTAAGCAAAGTATTGGACTGTTCTATTTGACTCTCAGATATGAAGTGCAGGCCGTAAATGTACTATTTAGCACAACAATTAGAATTTTTCAAAGTGCGCTGTAAGCACAGTATTGGACTGTTCTATTTGACTCTCAGATATGAAGTGAACCGCAAGACGCAAATGTACTATTTAGCTCCCAAAACAATTAGAATTTTTCAAAGTGCGCTGTAAGCACAGTATTTGACGGTTCTATTTGACTCTCAGATATGAAGTGCAGGCCATAAATGTACTATTTAGCACCCAAAACAATTAGAATTTTTCAAAGTGCACTGTAAGCACAGTATTGGACTGTTCTATTTGACTCTCAGATATGAAGTGCACCGCAAGACGCAAATGTACTATTTACCACCCAAAACTTTTAGAATTTTTCAAAGTGCGCTGTAAGCACAGTATTTGACGGTTCTATTTGACTCTCAGATATGAAGTGCAGGCCATAAATGTACTATTTAGCACCCAAAACAATTAGAATTTTTCAAAGTGCACTGTAAGCACAGTATTGGACTGTTCTATTTGACTCTCAGATATGAAGTGAACCGCAAGACGCAAATGTACTATTTAGCACCCAAAACAATTAGAATTTTTCAAAGTGCGCTGTAAGCACAGTATTTGACGGTTCTATTTGACTCTCAGATATGAAGTGCAGGCCATAAATGTACTATTTAGCACCCAAAACTATTAGAATTTTTCAAAGTGCACTGTAACCACAGTATTTCACTGTTCTATTTGCCTCTCAGATATGAAGTGCACCGCAAGAAGCAAATGTACTATTTACCACCCAAAACTATTAGAATTTTTCAAAGTGCGCTGTAAGCACAGTATTGGACTGTTCTATTTGACTCTCAGATATGAAGTGCACCCCAAGACGCAAATGTAATTTACCACCCAAAACTATTAGAATTTTTCAATGTGCGCTGTAAGCACAGTATTTGATGGTTCTATTTGACTCTCAGATATGAAGTGCACCACAAGACGCAAATGTACTATTTAGCACAACAGTTATAATTTTTCAAAGTGCGCTGTAAGCAAAGTATTGGACTGTTCTGTTTGACTCTCAGATATGAAGTGCAGGCAGTAAATGTACTATTTAGCACAACAATTAGAATTTTTCAAAGTGCGCTGTAAGCACAGTATTGGACTGTTCTATTTGACTCTCAGATATGAAGTGCACCGCAAGACGCAAATGTACTATTTAGCACCCAAAACAATTAGAATTTTTCAAAGTGCACTGTAACCACTGTATTTGACGGTTCTATTTGACTCTAAGATATGAGACGCAAATGTACTATTGACCACCCAAAACTATTAGAATTTTTCAAAGTGCGCTGTAAGCACTGTATTGGACTGTTCTATTTGACTCTCAGATATGAAGTGCACCCCAAGACGCAAATGTACTATTTACCACCCAAAACTATTAGAATTTTTCAAAGTGCGCTGTAAGCACAGTATTTGACGGTTCTATTTGACTCTCAGATATGAAGTGCAGGACGCAAATGTAATATTTAACACCAACAAATTGCAGTATTTAAAAATGCCTAGATGTTGCCCACTGAGCTAACAGAACAGGATTAAAGTCATGTGCCTGGCACACATGCAGTTGCAAGCGCACTGCACTCTCTGTGGCACTGGGCTCAGGGCAGGGTACAAATATGTAGTATAGCACCCACTAAAATAATCACTGTAATTTGAATAATCGCTGTAGTTTGAATAATCGCTGTAGTTTGCAGATTCAACACCAGAATTTTTTTTAATCCGTCCCTCACAGCTGCAGCATCCTCTCCCTACACTAAGAAGAGCTCATGTGATGTGCGTGTACGTGACTCCAGCTTATATATAGAGGCTGGGTCGCATGCTGCACTGGCCAATCACAGCCATGCCAATAGTAGGCATGGCTGTGATGGATTCTAAGGGCAAACGAGTCAAACGCTTGTTGATTGGCAGCCCTGCAGCCTTTCAAAATGCGCCATTAAATCGCCGAATCCCGAACTCCAACACGAACATACAGTGGAATGTCCGTGTTCGGGTCCGGGGTCCAAAAACAGTAATGTTCGGTACGAACCCGAACAGTGCGATTCGGGTTCGCTCAACACTATTTGTAATGCACTTGTCTAGGTTTGTGCATTTGTTATTTATTTTGCATACTTGTTTGATTTTAAAGGTAAATGAAGACATCTGGTAGACATGTGCATTCGTTTTCGGACTAATGCATTTTCGGACGAAAATAGCATTTTCGTCCATTTGTTCGAAAAACGAATAATGAAAATGGTAAACTAATGAAATCCGAAATCCGAATGCTAAATAAACGAAAATCATTCGTCCATTAGTCCAATGAGATGCTGACAGCCATTCTGATATGTTGAATTCGAATTTTGTCTCAATTTCGGCTTAAGTTATTGTATGTAATGCTATTGGCATTCCATAAACCGAAACTGAGGTGAAATAGAGTCGAAATTCATACGAATTGCCCTATTTTACCTCTATTTCGGTTTATGTAATGCCAATAGCAAATAACTTAAGCCAAAATTGAGACGAAATTTGAATTCAACATATCAGAATGGCTCTCAGTATCTGAATGAACGAATGGACGAATGGACAAATGATTTTCGTTCATTTAGCATTCGTTCATTCGGATTTTGTTAGTTTATCAGTTTTCTTCTGCATAGCATAATGTTATGCAGAATGAAAACTAATCTGATGAATACTGAATGTCTGAAATTCGTATGAAATTCGTATGAAATTTGTATGAAATTCGTATGAAATTCGTATGAAATTCCTATGAAATTCCTATGAAATTCGTATTTAATTCGTATTAATTAGACTATTTTGAACTGAATTCTCCTACCTTATACTATTGATGTTAGGTTAAATCTTTATACTGTATGTCTGTATTTGTCTGTTTTGTATAATGAGTTACTAAGCATTTTGATAATTATGGATGTGAATTTTTTAAACTTTTAAAAAAAAAATGTGTAATACATATAAAAAAATTGTTTAAATTTCATAGCCATAATTATCATAGTACTTAATAATGCAATCTATGTTATATGTTAAATCAGGGGTCCTCAAACTACGGCCGCGGGCCACATGCGGCCCGCCGAGGACATTTATGTGGCCCGCGGGGGGTGCTGCCGGCACCCACCCCGTTTACTTTTTTTTTTCTTTCTGGCAGCCGCAAAGGATGCGGCTGCAGGAAGAAAAAAAAAAAAATTCACCGCGACCGGATGTGACGTTACGTCACATCCGGATCCGGTAACTGTTTCCCTCCTCCACAGGAGGACACCGCGCGAGACGTCCGGGGACACAGCAGCTGGAGGTAAGTGATGGGGAAGCGGGGGAGGAGGGAGGGATAAGGGGAGGAGGGAGGGATAACGAGCACTATTCCTGGCCTCTGACTGGCATAATATTCCTGGGCATCTGAATGGCAAAATATTCCTGGGCTTCTGAATGGCATAATATTCCTGGGCATCTGACTGGCATCATATTCCTGGGCATCTGACTGGCATCATATTCCTGGGCATCTGACTGGCATAATATTCCTGGGCATCTGACTGGCATAATATTCCTGGGCATCTGACTGGCATAATATTACTGGGCATCTGAATGGCATCATATTCCTGGGCATCTGAATGGCATAATATTCCTGGGCATCTGAATGGCATCATATTCCTGGGCATCTGACTGGCATCATATTCCTGGGCATCTGACTGGCATCATATTCCTGGGCATCTGACTGGCATCATATTCCTGGGCATCTGAATGGCATCATATTCCTGGGCATCTGACTGGCATCATATTCCTGGGCATCTGACTGGCATCATATTCCTGGCCATCTGACTGGCATCATATTCCAGGGCATCTGACTGGCATCATATTCCTGGGCATCTGACTGGCATAATATTCCTGGGCATCTGACTGGCACACTATTCCCATTGAAATACTGGTAAGTTTGTTGATTTAACTTTACTTTAAATATTGTATTTGTTCTCGTTTTGTTCAAAATAAGATATATGCAGTGTGCATAGGAATTTCTTCATAGTTTTTATTTTTACTATAGTCCGGCCCTTCAACGGTCTGAGGGACAGTGAACTGGCCCCCTGTTTAAAAAGTTTGAGGACCCATGTGTTAAATGCTTATATACACTGACTTTGCCTCCAATTCACTCCCTGCACTTCACATACTGATTGTGAAGTAAAGAGAGAGAATGACAGTGAAAGGACAGTGAAAGGAAAAAAATAAACTAATTTCCTGTTTAAAAAAAGATGAACCCTTCCCCTGCTGATCACAGTTGCTTTTTACTGTGATCCGTTTCCTTCCAAGTTTATGGCCCTCATTTATTTTTTCTTATAATTTGTATTTGTATTTTTTTCAATTTTACTATATTACTAATATTCTTTCCATGTATTAAGTTAATTACCCTTAACACCTGCAGGACTGTGTTGTGATTCTGACCAGAGCAAACTTTAAATGTCTCCCCTTTTTTTATGTATTTTTGAATACTAAATTGTAGATCATTTATATGTACATGGTATCCATCCAAAGAAAATACATGATAACATATAACTTGTATGGGTGTGTTAAATGAGAGAGAGGAAAACCAAGTTTAATCAACCACGTTTCAAAATGGAAAAATCGCCTCTGGTCATTAGCCCTGGAAAATCCCATGCATGAACCATATATCTTAAGGGGTCACTAAAGGGTATACTCCACGAGAGAAACTGTAGTGATTTGAGATAGGAATTTCAAACTTAAGTACAATGTATCCTTAATATAGGTTAAAGCCAACAAATAACGTGTGAAAAGGTCAACTGTTATATAAACCACAGGTTTTTTATTTTATTAAATTTAATATGCATAATTTCAAATATTTTTTATACACTTTTGTTAATATTATTTTTTAATCATACTTTTGGGTTTACATCTACACCACTAAAATTTGACTTTCTATGTTTCTGTCTGTTTGATTTCAACAAAATGATGTCCATAAGCTTCTATATCTGAATTTCACAACCACTTAGAGCCAAATTTCAACAGCTCAATAGCATAGGTGAGGGATGAAATTCGAAGATTTCGACTCTTTCAACCGAATTTTCCAACCTTATATTATTGAAGTGAGGCCATTTTCGTCCATTGCTGCATTCATTTCACCATTCAATTCGTATGAATAAACATTACACCTATGTTCATTCAATACATAGTATAAGGTTGGGGAATTCGGATTAAAGAAAGAGACGAATTTCAATAGCTCAATAGCATAAGGTAGGGCAGGGGTCCTCAAACTACGGCCCGCGGGCCACATGCGGCCCGCCGAGGACATTTATGTGGCCCGCGGGGGGTGCTGCCGGCACCCACCCCGTTTACTTTTTTTTTTCTTTCTGGCAGCCGCAAAGGATGCGGCTGCAGGAAGAAAAAAAAAAAAAAAATTCACCGCGACCGGATGTGACGTTACGTCACATCCGGATCCGGTAACTTTCCCTCCTCCACAGGAGGACACCGCGCGAGACGTCCGGGAACACAGCAGCTGGAGGTAAGTGATGGGGAAGCGGGGGAGGAGGGAGGGATAACGAGCACTATTCCTGGCCTCTGACTGGCATAATATTCCTGGGCATCTGAATGGCAAAATATTCCTGGGCTTCTGAATGGCAAAATATTCCTGGGCTTCTGAATGGCATAATATTCCTGGGCATCTGACTGGCATCATATTCCTGGGCATCTGACTGGCATCATATTCCTGGGCATCTGACTGGCATCATATTCCTGGGCATCTGACTGGCACACTATTCCTGGGCATCTGACTGGCATATTATTCCTGGGCATCTGACTGGCATAATATTCCTGGGCATCTGACTAGCATCATATTCCTGGGCATCTGACTGGCATCATATTCCTGGCCATCTGACTGGCATAATATTCCTGGGCATCTGACTGGCATCATATTCCTAGGCATCTGACTGGCATCATATTCCTGGGCATCTGACTGGCATCATATTCCTGGGCATCTGACTGGCATAATATTCCTGGGCATCTGACTGGCATAATATTCCTGGGCATCTGAATGGCATAATATTCCTGGCCATCTGACTGGCATAATATTCCTGGGCATCTGACTGGCATCATATTCCTAGGCATCTGACTGGCATCATATTCCTGGGCATCTGACTGGCATCATATTCCTGGGCATCTGACTAGCATCATATTCCTGGGCATCTGACTGGCATCATATTCCTGGGCATCTGACTGGCATCATATTCCTGGGAATCTGACTGGCATCATATTCCTGGGCATCTGACTGGCATAATATTCCTGGGCATCTGACTGGCATATTATTCCTGGGCATCTGACTGGCATAATATTCCTGGGCATCTGAATGGCATAATATTCCTGGCCATCTGACTGGCATAATATTCCTGGGCTCTGACTGGCACACTATTCCCATTGAAATACTGGTAAGTTTGTTGATTTAACTTTACTTTAAATATTGTATTTGTTCTCGTTTTGTTCAAAATAAGATATATGCAGTGTGCATAGGAATTTCTTCATAGTTTTTATTTTTACTATAGTCCGGCCCTTCAACGGTCTGAGGGACAGTGAACTGGCCCCCTGTTTAAAAAGTTTGAGGACCCCTGAGGTAGGGGATGAATGAAATTCGAATTAAATTTGTATGAAATTCGTATGAAATTCGTATGAAATTCGTATGAAATTCGTATGAAATTCGTATGAAATTCGTATTAATGGGACTCTTTGAACCAAATTCTCCAATAGGTGAATTATTTTCCATTTGAATGAATATAACGAAATGAAAATAATGAACGAATTTCGTCTGAATGTAGCAATGGACAAAATTCGTTTTGGACGAAATAAATAACATTTTCGTATGCATGGACAAAAACTAAATGAAAATTTTCGTTTTGCCCATCTCTAACATCTAGTTCTTATGTTCTGTGTATGCACTTGACTTTATAACTTGATTTTTATATATTTTTGCTTGTGGTGTGTGATGGAATTCTGGGAAGAGCTTTGGTGTGCCTTGGGTGAGGAAAGGTTGAGGAGCACTGCTCTACTGGATGAGTGGGCACAATATCTGACCGATGTCTTATGGAAAGCCATCACAGAAAAGGGGAAGCTGTTATATTTGCAAAGGGGGGACCAACTAAATATTAATGTCTATGTATTTAGAATGCAATGCCATAACAGTTCCTTTTGATGTAATGGTTAAGAGTCCCATTACTTTTGTCCATATTATGTCTTTCAAGGATTGATGCAGTAATCCTATTCAATGTGAATGTTAATGAGATTATATTTTTGACATTTAGCGTTTCATTTTACATCTTGGAAAATTAATACAAATGTATAAACCAATCATTCCAGCATGTGAAGTCTTAAGACCTTTGAGTGCTCATTTAAATTTGATTTTATTAGTGACACGTTAATTAAAATTGTAATCCTAGTCATATTCACCAGAAAACCCCTACTCTAAAGTGTATGTGTACTAAGTGAGAAAGTCTAATAACAATGTTGTTAGTTGATAAGTAAAACATAGCAAATATTGACAGGAGGTGAAATTATTCCACACTAGAAAGGCGTGTAAGCTTTCAAATGGTTATGCAAACTGACACTAATAAGCAACTTATTGATTAGGTGAGTTATTGAATATAATTGTGGAAAATGCTCATTTATTAGCTCTTGCTCATGTATCCAAATTTCTAGTGATATTATTTGTATATAATATTATTTTATGAAAATTAATGTAAAATTATAAAAAATGATGAACATATGGTATCTATAGAGGGTGTTTAAAGAGGCTATCAGGTCCAAGGCCAGTTTAAGGCACAGGGGGGACCTAGGCATTATAAAAATAACTATTGATTGAATAAATGCAATTTTTTTCATCCTGTCTATTATAGAAACATAGAAAGATAGAATGTGTCGGCAGATAAGAACCATTCGGTCCATCTAGTCTGGCCAATTTTTTTTTGAGTACTTTTATTAGTCCCCCGTTCCCGGTCTTATAGCTAGGATAGCCTTGTGTCTATCCCACGCATGTTTAAAATCCTTGACTGTGTTTACCTCTACCACTTCTGCTGGCAGGCTATTCCATACATCCACTACCCTCTCAGTAAAGTAATACTTCCTGATATTACTTTTAAATCGTTGCCCCTCTAATTTAAGACTATGTCCTCTAGTTGTGGTAGTTTTTCTTCTTTTAAATATACTCTCTTCCTTTACTGTGTTGATTCCCTTTATGTATTTAAATGTTTCTATCATATCCCCCCTGTTACGTCTTTCCTCCAAGCTATACATGTTAAGATGCTTTAACATTTCCTGGTAAGTTTTATCCTTCAACCCATGAACCAGTTTAGTAGCCCTTTTCTGAACTCTCTCCAAAGTATCAATATCCTTCTGGAGATACGGTCTCCAGTACTGCGTACAATACTCCAAGTGAGGTCTCACCAGTGCTCTGTACAATGGCATAAGCACTTCCCTCTTCCTACTGCTAATACCTCTCCCTATGCAACCAAGCATTCTGCTAGCATTTCCTGCTGCTCTATTGCATTGCCTACCTACCTTCAAGTCCTCTGAAATTATTACTCCTAAATCCCTTTCCTCAGATGTTGAGGTTAGGACTGTACCAAATAGTCTATATTCTGCTTTTGGGTTTTTATGCCCAAGGTGCATAATCTTGCACTTGTCCACATTAAATGTCAGTTGCCACTGCTCTGACCATTTTTCTCGTTTAGCTAAATCATTTGCCATTTGGCTTATCCCTCCATGAATATCAACCCTGCTGCAAATCTTTGTATCATCAGCAAAAATACATACTTTGCCAACAAGACCTTCTGCAATCTCGCTAATAAAAATATTAAAGAGAATGGGTCCAAGAACAGATCCCTGAGGTACCCCACTAGTAACAAGACCTTGCATCGAATATATAACCCATTGACTACAACCCTCTGTTGCCTGTCACTCAGCCATTGTCTAATCCATTCAACAATATTGAAATACAAACTTAAAGATTTCAGTTTATTGATAAGCCTTCTATGTGCGACAGTGTCAAAAGCCTTACTGAAATCTAGGTAAGCAATGTCTACTGCACCACCCTGATCTATTATTTTAGTTACCCAATCAAAAAAATCAATAAGATTAGTTTGGCATGATCTCCCTGAAGTAAACCCATGCGGTCTCTGATCTTGAAATCCAAGCGACTTTAGATATTCAATAATCATATTCTTTAACAAGGTTTCCATTATTTTCCCCACTACTGAAGTAAGACTTACTGGTCTATAGTTGCCCGCCTCCTCCCTACTACCTTTCTTGTGAATGGGCACAACATTAGCTAATTTCCAATCTTCTGGAACTACTCCCGTTAACAATGATTGGTTAAATAAATCTGTTAATGGTTTTGCTAGTACACCACTAAGTTCTTTTAATAACTTTGGCTGTATCCCATCAGGTTCCATCGACTTATTTGTCTTTACTTTAGACAGCTGAAGTAAAACCTCTTCCTCTGTAAACTTACATGCATCAAAAGACTCATTAGTCTTTTTCCCTTAATGAGGTCCCTTACCCTCATTTTCATTTGTAAAAACTGAACAAAAATATTCATTAAGGCAGTCTGCTAAGCCTTTATCCTCTTCTACATAGCATCCTTCTTTTGTTTTTAATCTAACTAATCCTGGTTTTACTTTCCTT
This sequence comes from Pelodytes ibericus, assembly GCA_036172795.1. Lineage (NCBI taxonomy): Eukaryota > Metazoa > Chordata > Amphibia > Anura > Pelodytidae > Pelodytes > Pelodytes ibericus. The sequence continues at coordinate 155,435,926 of CM069859.1, read as the reverse complement.
TTCTCATTTATGTATCTAAAAAATGTTGTATCCCCCTTTTTCACTGACTGGGCTATAGTCTCTTCTGTGTGTGCTTTGGAAGCTCTTATAGCTTGCTTTGCCTCTTTCTGCCTACTCTTATAGATCTTTCTATCTTCCTCACTCTGAGTATTTTTATAATTACTAAATGTTAGCTTTTTATTTTTTACTATTTTAGCCACCTCTGCAGAGTACCACAGTGGTTTCTTCAATTTTTTGCTCTTACTGACAAGCCTTATGCAATTTTCTGTTGCCTTCAGTAGTGCAACGTTTAGATAATCCGATTTCTCCTGGACTCCATTTAAATTGCTCCAGTCTGATAATTACTCCTTTACACCTAATCTAATTTTAGAAAAGTCTGTTTTTCTAAAATCTAAAACATTTGTTTTTGTGTGGTGTGACTGCGTCACTATGATATGTGGCTAGAAGATTCCCCATTTCAGTACTTGTGGGAGAAATTCCCAGGCAAGAGCTCCTCAATCAAGCCAGTCAGGCCACACCCTATGAATGCTACTTGTTTAAATATATTTTACTCCCCCCACCACTGTTTTATACCCAGCAGTGCTGCCTGCATGTGGAGCTTCCATGTTATCTTCTTTGATCAGATCTTTACACTATGCCCAGAGACAAACTGAAGGTCTCAATCTTCTTTCCGCCGTCAAATCAGTAGATCTGACCAAAGGATGTATAAAATGGCACTTGCCTTCATTTGCAGACAGCACTGCAGAGGAGTTGTCCTTTAATGAATATATTAACATTAAAATGCTAATGCTCAAACATCTAGCTGTCTGATACTATGTATGTATATGTACATTGGCTTCACTGAATTTACTAGCATACTGCACATACACAGAGGGCATCTCTATGGTAGACCTAATTGGCTGCATGTGGTGCTGAGATTCTGTAGCTGCCCATGTGATGCTTTCCATAAGGGGAATGTTGCAAATGAAAATGTGCAAGGTAAATATGAACTGGAACAATAAATGCATATTATTAGAGACTCAGATTTAATATTTCAGATATGCCCAAATGCCCAACAGATTAGCCCATGACTAAGCACCAAAGCGAGGCAAGAAACGCGGAAGGCATCCATCTCCATCTGTGTGTGACGATTATCCCAACATGTTGTTTGCTGGGACACAATAAAGAGGACTTATTTATGGAAAGTCTTTGTCCGATGGTTTCTTTCTCTACCTCAGGATTGCTTCCGTTTCCTCTATTTTCTCCAAGTACTGTGAAATCCCGACGTTCACACTAGACGTGTATTGCAGGCAAACTCAGGCGGCCATCCTCCTTCTCACTTTGCAAATGCCCAACAAGCTTCAGATGAGGTAAAATGTATTTCATAAAAGGAAACCCTTTATCCTACCACTGCTTGGTAATATCTGCTTGGAATTATCTCTAAAACAAGTAGTGGAGGAGCCAACTCGAAAGCAGGCCATACTAGACTTAGTGTTCACAAATGGAGATATGTTATCAGATATTACTGTAGGTGAAAGTTTAGGATCTAGTGATCACCAGACAGTGTGGTTTCTCCAATCATGGCTAGCTCTCGCAACAAAGAAAAGCAAGGTGATCTAGTGTTTTTCTTGACTCCAAAACAAAGAAAAAGAGAGAAGCAATTTGCCATCAACTTAATCCAAGATGGCTCCGGAATAGGCCCAGACGATGGAGAAGCCTCAGATGTGGATGATGCAGCTTCTTCTTCCTCGGTACGCAACTCTGTGTCGATAGACAACTTGGTGACTCAGCATGCAGACCTACAAAAAGAATTACAACAACTGCAAGCTGCGACAAAACATAAGAGTAAGGGGCATCCCTGTGATCTTGGACCACTGGATCTGCAAGAATGGGTCGTGGATATGTTTCATTATTTGCTTCCAGATATCACCCCACAGGACTTCCTAATCAATAGAATCCACAGACTGCCGAAGCCCAGGACTATGCCTAAAGGCTCGCCGAAAGACACCCTACTAAAGCTTCACTACTACCATGTCAAAGAAGCAATTATGAGGAAATCCACAATGTGAGGACACCTAATTGTGCGTACAAAATGGTGTTCCCAGCGCTGTATTCTTAGTTTTTAGCAGCACTTTTGACAGTGTGTCCCTAATTCACACCAAAAAACAGTATAATTTAAAAAGTGACAGAATAGTGCGCTTTAAAACCAAACTGTGGTGAAGAAAAATTTGAATGAGAATATTTCTCAGAAATAGAGAAAAAAATGTAATACACTCACAACACTTTATAAGTAGGAGATGTATACAGAGCGAAAATCAACTTCTGCTGTTTGTTCTTCAATGTTGAAAGCTCAAAAGGATGATAACCAACAAACGTATCCAATTAGTGGGGTAAAACAGTAACATTTAATAGAAAACAAGCATCTGCTTACATGTAAGATTACTGTGACGAGCACAGTGGGCGCCACACGGCCGTCAGCAGTCTCTTTAAAATGTGTTTCCAAGATTCCACAGGATACAGATGGTTAACAGGAATAAATAATAAAAACAAAGAGAGGATGCAGGATGAGTCCAGAACCTAATTGTGCACTCCTCATATGTAAAACAAGAAAGGGAATACAATCTTGATGAAGACCTGCAACTTTTGGAGGCATTGAACAAAAACTGTATCTCCAGAATGCGGACAAAACAGATTCAGAAAATAAATGCAGAAAAATTGAAAACAGAAAAGAAATTGACATATTACAAACTTATCATACCCAACTGATGCTACAAAAGCTAAGGAAAACCTATTACACACAAGTGAATAAAGCTGGGAAACTTCTGGCGAAAAGAAAAATCTGGTATCCTCTTTCTTATCTCACCCTCGGGTCAAAAAACTATGAACCCAGTGGATATCCCCGACATGTTTGCACAATATTATAGTTCAATCTACAACCTCAAGAACAACTCATCCACAATTCAACCCACTCAGGAAAATATTAATGAGTTCCTAGATAAGGTTCACCTCCCACACATCACTTTATCCCAGTCCATCGACCTACAGAACCCAATCTCAGAGGCTGACATAATACAAGTCATCAAGACCCTACTGCTGATTAAAGCACCTGGCCCTGATGGATTTTCCAACTTATATTATAAGGTGTTCCAAGAAACCCTGACACTGTATTTACACTGAGTTTTTACAGAATGCAAGTCCACCCAAAGATTCCCTGAATCAATGTTGATGGTGCATATCTATATCTAACCAAAACCTGAGAAACCGCCAACTAGCTGCTCAAACGTCTGAATCATTTCCCTGTTAAATATGGACATACAAATTTACGAGAAGATACTGGCCAACCAACTACAACTCATACTCCCTGATTTACTGCATTATGACCAAGTAGGATTTGTCAAAGGCAGACTAGCGACTGATAATACTAGGAAATTTGTCAGTCTCCCACATCATATGCAGAGCTCAGCTCTTCCATGTTTACTTTTATCTCTAGATGCCGAAAAGGCTTTCAATCGCCTACACTGGTGATACCTTGAAACCACCCTGAAAAAATACAAACTGCCACCAGAATACATTGACGCTGTCATGGCCCTATATTCAAATCCTATTGCTAAAACTCAATATGCTGGTTTCCTATCGAAATGGGTCGAGGCAAGGTTGCCCTGTGTCACCGATTTTATATGTTTTGGCTCTTGATCCTCTAGAAGCCACTAGCAGACAAAATACAAACATACAAGGCTACCAACTCTCCCGAAAGGTGGAAATCAAAACTGGATTATTTTCAGATGACATACTGATAGCTTTGTCCAAACCTCTAACCGCGCTCCCTCACTTGTTGAAAACTTTGGCAAGGGCTCCTGCCATAAAATGAACCTGTGCAAAATGCAAGCCCTCCCAATCAATATTCAAGAATGCACTCTCTAGCATTCATAATTCAACTGGATATGGAAATATTTGCAATACCTAGGAATACACCTAACGAGGTCACCGACGGACCTACTCCAAGCTAACCTACTGAATAAATGTAAAACAATTAAACTTGAGATGTTATCATGGAACCACTTCTTTTTTTATCATTGTTTGGTCTTATAGCAGCTGTGAAGATGACAATTTTGCCCAAGCTACTTTATATTCTGGGCACACTTCCCATCGAAATCCCAACCTCTATATTACAAGAGATACAAAGTCACATACTGTATTTTATACACGACAGATGCAAATCCTGCATTGTAAACAAATGGCTACACCTACCTAAATCCAATGGAGGACTGGCAATCCGTAATCTACTACTATACTACAAGGCGGCTTATCTGTCACAGACAGTACTGTTTCACTCGAAGGAGAGAGATAGCCTGGGTAGATGCAGAGGACTCTATAATGACTCCCTTTCGAATCTGAATTATCTTTGGCTCAAACAACTACCAATGGGTACACTTACCATCCTGCCTCCAAGTCCCCTCCTATCAATTAAACTGTGGAGACAAACCACTAAACAAGTCACTGAATTTACTGACATAATTGAGGCCACCCCTATCGAAACGCTTATATCACTCTGAACTCTTGGAAGCAACTGGGAAATACTACCCTATGTCAACTAATGTTTGATAAAAATCTTCTATCATTCACCGACCTACAAAATACCTACAGCTTGCCTAACTCTGAAAGGTACACATATATACAAATCACACATGCCCGCACAAAAGTAACTCCTGTCTTAGTCCAAATAAGTAACAATCCCTCAAAATCACAGAAGACGATTTCCTGGCACCTCAAATGCTTGCTGGAGACATTGTAACCAAGCGGGAGATTTGGTCCACATATGGTGGTCCTGCCAAAAACGTATGGACCACAGTTTTCACTCTATTTAACTCAAAACCGACAAACCCGCTTGCTTTCTGCCCTAGTGTTGCAATTCTACATCTATTCCCATGAGCAATCTTATGAAATACATATATTTGGTGTCATGGCTGGTATCATCTATTTTATCACTACAAGGATCTTTAAACAATTTATAACCTTTTTTTTTTTTTGAAATGTAGCTGCTTTCAAAACAAAATAATTGAGGAATAATGCAGGTTTTATATATATATATACATATGTATTTAAATATAAATGAAACTGACTTGTTCCAGGTATTAAACATACCTGCCTGATATTAATTAATAATACTTATATTGTAATATATGAAACCAAACAATTTTCTTATAATAATGTAATTACTTATTTTTCTTAGCACATTCTATAAATTACATTTTCTAATTTATAGTCCAATAATTTCATCATATAATTATTAACACATTTCTCTAATTGCTAAGTTTAAAAATCGCATAGGAATAGTTTGTATATTCTTATAACAAACTTTTGCAAAATGTGATGATGCTTGAAACCTGTAGGGACTGTTCTTCCAAGAATATTTAAGTAGATGTGTTACCAATCATCCTGGAGGATTCTGGGAAAATTGACTAGACTCTGCCTTTAAAGTTAATCCCTGTGAAAAACAAGCAAACACATAGAAAAGGTAGTGGGATTGAGATGCTGAGCATTACGTTTTTTTACTCTCTAATGTATTCTCTTTAATCCTTTACTTTAAACAGACTTCAAATTTGCAGAGTGCATTTGTGTATGTTTGAGGTCAGAGTAGAAATTCTTGGGATTCACAGAAAATGTGTAACAAAACCAGCATAGATATGATACTTAATCAACGTGTGCATTGAAGGCAGAAAAAAAACTGTTGAAGTGTAAATCTTATTCTCAGTGGACCAAGCCATATGCCAACCAATTGAAATCTCACTAACACAGACACTAGACTTCATCAAAAATTTAAGAATACTTCTACCCCGATGCACATACTTAGAGAAAAGCTGTATTTCCCCAAAACTTGTTAAAGAGAGAAAACATAAAAAGGTAAAAGATGAAAAATGTAAATCTGTCTTCAGACAAATCTTTATTACTTTATAGATTTACTTACATGGAACGGATTTTATCATATCAGACTAGTGAAAAGTAAATATTTTTACTAAAGGTTATGTACTATTTGATGTGTTTCAGAGTTTATATTGTCTATTTGGTACTACAGTTGCATCAAGATAACTGTAGAAAGTTTTTAATTTGATAAGAAGGAAGCCATCTACCAATTATGTTTGTCTATATTTACTATATGCTATTAATATTGTCTTTAGACTTCAATATCGGTTGCATCCTGACACAACAATATTGTAGCTTTTCAAATTTCCCAGTAGTGTTTCCCATTGTTGTTTCTCTCTGAGTAAAGCTCACTATCTCTATGTAAAGATTCCACCTACAGTGTCCAGAAATTTTTATTCAATACATGCTGCATTTTGTAAAGTATACAAAAATATGTAGGACTGTTCAGGGTTTTTTTTCTTCTTAACTATCCTAAAAACATAAACGGGAGTCTCTAACAATGGAAACACTGAAGATTGAGACTTCAAATATGGAGGTAACCCAGGAAACGGCAAAATAAAAAGGAGATATGTTTGAAGTCTCTAATTCTATAAAACTCAGCTTTTATTTCATGTCCATAAAATAAACATACAACAAAACTGTTGTATAAATATAATAAACATACAACAATGCAGTTTTGTTGTATGTTTATTTTATGGACATGAAATAAAAGCTATGTTTTATCGAATTAGAGACTTCAAACATCTCTCCTTTTTACTCTCCAAAAAACTGCAATAACTTTTGAGCGATTGCTGTGGCAACTGGCCGGTCTATCTTCATTGTGAATTCTAAGCTTTTTAAACAGATAGTTTAAAAAAAGACAGGCTTATTTCACAGTAATAGCTAAAAGGCGCACTTTTTTTAGAGGGGAGCCTGACAATTCCTGCAGAGGTAAACAACCTGCCCCATGTGTACCCCCTCTCAGTGATGTCACTGCATGCAGAAAAGCTAGTGAAACTATTTTCAATTTAACCCCTTCGCGACCAATGACGGTCCTGGACCGTCATAGGGAAATCTCCCTTCATGACCGATGGCGGTCCAGGACCGTCATGCAGGTCTGATCGCGGTATGCACGCTGGCATACCGCGATCGCGCAAACAAAGACATGGCTGAGTGTCTCAATACCGAGACACTTCAGCCATGTCGGTTGAGGACCCGCCGGAAACATCCGGGCACTGTGACAGCCAATCACAGTGCCTGCTTTGACAGCTATAGTCTCTCCCTGCTCCACGGTGACCGTGGGGCAAGGAGAGACTAAATATAGTGTGTCAAGTCTCCCCCTGGTTCCCCCCAGTAACAACCAGCCCCCCCCCCCCCAAAGGATTTTTTTAATTAAAAAAAAAAGTTTTTTTTTCTATTGTGCTAATCCTAACTCTTGGGTTAGGGTTAGAGTTCATCAAAACCCTAATCCTAGAGTTAGAATTAGGGTTTGTCCTAACCCTAACCATAGGTTAAGGTTAGAGTTAAATACAAATAAAAAAATGTAAAAAAATAAAAAATTAAATAAATAAAAAAATTAAAAATAATAATAATAAATTGTATAAAAATAAGAAGTTATTCCGTAGAGGACCAATGACATGTTATGTCTGTCTGTGGTCCTCTAGGGATATTTTATTTAAAAAAAAAGACTGCTAGTGGGACCAGTGCTTTGCATTGGCCCCCAGCAGTAGATGGTCCCCCGCAGCAGCTGGATATATGATCCATGCAGCCGCAGGATAGCAAGGATAGCAAAAATCGGTGCTTCCTACTATAGACTACATTTCCTATTCTGCTACGGTAGCTTTTGGCTGGCTGAGCATGATAGGAAATGTAGTCACAAGCATTACATAATAAATACAGGTTTTAAAGCTGCAATAACCGTATCCTAAATTTTGCCCTGTACCTTCCACATAAACCTAGCAAACCTATACTTGTGGGGTACCGCTATACTCAGGGGAAATTGCTGAACATATATTGGGGTTTTGTTTGGCAATAAAATAGAACAGCCCCTTTAAATTCATACCTAAGTTTCAAAGTGTGTGGAAATAAAACACACACAAAATTACCACGCCAAAACTTGTCAAATATTGGTGGTAAAATGACAGAGTGAAAAGTGTCAAATTACCCCAAGTTTAATGCCCTGGGATGTCTACTTTATAAAAAATGTGTACATGTGGGGGGTTATTCAGCGATTCATGTCCGATATCGGTGTTACAGTGTCACTAACACTAATTTAAAAAAAAAAAATGATTTTGAAACAGCTATATGCTACTTGTATTTATTAACCTAAAACATGCAAAAAAAAATATCAAAAAAACATATAAACATTGGGTATTTCTGAACTCAGGACCTATAGTTGAATCTATTTAGCAGGTTTTTTCATTAGCTTTTGGAGCTTAGTAAAATAATTTACAAAGAAAAGTCAGGAAAAGTGTTTATTTTTTTTAATTTTAACCATATTTTACTATTTTTTTTCACAATACAATAAATGATATGAACAAAATAATGTCATGAAAAGAAAGCCCTTCTTGTCCTGAAAAAAACCAATATATAATATGTGTGGGTACAGCAACCTACAAAGAAGAAAATGAAGGCTAAACACAAACACCTCAGAAGTGTTAAAACAGCCTCGGTCACTAACGCACAACATTCCAAAAACAGTCTGGTCATGAAGGGGTTAAAACTACAAGATAACTGTAATTTGTTTTAAGGTAATAATAAGTTGATTTAATATATTAATTACAAAGTGAGACAGCGCTATATATATATATATATATATATATATATATATATATATATATATATAAATAATAAATAAAATTTATTACAGAAAAAATATAAAAATAGAAATAAATAACAGAAAAACACAAACAACCAAGGCCACTAAGCGTATAGGTAGGTGGTCACATGGATATTAAGCATATATCTTGATAAAATACAAAGATAACATACTAAAAGAAAAGTGAGTCAGAAATTAGGACCACATATACACAGAATAAAGTAAAACACAACAAATGTACAAAATCCCTTACCCACTGGGTTTGTTCACCTGGCCAGGTATTCAGAACAATTGGGTATTGTTTGTACTAAAAACGACTACACCCCACAGGATGTTTCGACTTCTTCCTCAGCTGGTGGGCGGTAGTGCAAACAATATTTTCTTTCACTGGATTTAATATATACCAAAATAATGTACAATAAACAGAATAAAAATCCTGTATATGATGCTGCCTTTAAACCCCTTTAGGGCAATGGTTTTGTTTGTTTTGGTGTCTGTTCTGGACAATAGCTTTTTTTCTACTTTAGTTATGTGTGCATTTAAATAAAAGTGCACAGTATATTTCTCTCCTCTCTCTCTGACATAAAAATCTGTCAGTGCAAGAGAGTGAAGATTTTTTTTATTTTGTTATTATGAAAATAGAAAAAAATACATATATAATCTTAAGACAACATGGTCTGTTATGCATATAGAAAAAGATTAAAGAAGAAAATTACATACAAGTACAAAGAAAAAAAGGAACAAAAAGTAAAACTTTCAGTCTGGACTTTCAGAAAATATTACCGAAAAATTAGCAATAAAAAAAAGATTGAGGGTGGGATTGTCAACCCGTGGAGAAGGGCATGGCCCCATGCTGCTTCAAAAAAAAGTAAGGTGTTATATCATTGTCTTTCTATACTTTTTTTTATTTATATGTTTATAACGAACATAATTCAGAATATTACAATAAAGCTTATAATACCATTTGCAGGCAACTCCCCTTGGATTTTCTGGTTATTTCTTTATTCAGCTCCCCCTGGCTTTATCACCTCTAAGAATGAGGTCTAGATTTTTCCTGCCTTTTTAGTGACCCTGTTTCTTTGTTTTTCCATCTCAGTGTGGTAATTAACCTGTCTTTTCAACATCACCCATGTTGGAATATCTTGGCTCTTCTATCTTTTAGCCATCAAATATTTGACCGCTATCAGTATGTGTATCACCAAATGTATGTGTTACGATTCCCCCCCCAAACCCAGATGTAATAGCGCTTGGGCTGGAGAAAATTCCAAGTCTGCTACTTTTAATTCTTCAATCAGTTTATAAGCCATTTTCCAACTTATCTGCCCTCCTTCACACCCCCACCACATGTGCATATATGACCCCCTCTCTTTCTTACATCTCCAACATTCTGGTGGTGTCTGGTGAAAAATTTTGTTTATCCACACCGGGACCATTTACCATCTTTGAATGAGTTTATATTGTAGCTCTATTAAGTTCAAACAATAGATGGCTTTTTTTGTTAATGGAATTATTTTAATCCACTCCCCATAGCTAATTTATTTCATTATATCTTTTTGCTACTTGGTTTAATTTTTGTCACAGGGCTCATCCACAGTGCTCGACAATAATCCTGTATCTAGTATTTTGCTTATCTTCAAGTCATCCATATGTAGAGTCTCAATATTTAACTGGCTTGTCATCACATACGCATTCAATGCATTTTTCACTCTTAAATATTTAAAAATATCATTTGGGGGTATTGAGAACTTTTTCTAATTTCCGGGTTTTAACTTGATCTCCTGTTATTAGGTCGCTTATTGAGGAAATCCCTTTTTCTTTCCAGTGATCCAGATCTAAATCCTCTACTCTTCTCTCCAAAACTTAAATAGGACAAATTGGGGGACTGTTTTTGCTATACTCCTTTTTTTAGCTTCCCCAAAATCATATCAAAATGATATGGTTCTGGGGGACTTCGGCTGATATCTTTCTATAAGTTTCAGGTGTCATCCATAAGATTGTATCCAGATTCCTTACAGTATATTTTTCCAGTTGGTACCATGGTTCCTCTATATTTAGAAAAAGAGCACAAATGGAGCCGGCTCCACCGCTGTGTAGGTGAACTCCTCTCGTTCAAATCATCATATGGTCACAAAATACTGGGTGCTTCGTGCAGTGACCGCAGCACTGTATAATGTAAGCAGAAAACAAAGAAAAAAACGCATGCACTCCAAGTGGATATGGTGAAAAATATAAAAATGTATTAAATATATTATACACGTAGACACTTAAAACAGAGGACCTGGTGAGAGCGATCTCACCGGGTCCTCTGTTTTAAGTGTCTATGTGCATATTATATTTAATAAATTCTTCTATTTTTCACCATATCTACTTGGAGTGCATGCATTTTTTTCTTTGTTTTCTCCTCTATATTTACCTGTGTCTGCCATTTATTTAGATGGTACATCACAAGGGCATTGTGGTACCTTTTTATATCTACTGAACCCATCCCCTCTTTATTTATCTTCCTAGAAATTATTGTTTTGGCTATTCTGGGTCTTTTTATGGACCAAATAAATTGGTCTATTAGTTTTTGTAATCCTATGAGCCATTCCTTTTTAAAGGGTAATGGGACAGATCTAAAGAGGTACATCCAGATGGGTAATATATAAGATTTGATTGTATTTACCCTTCCCCACCACGATATCTCCTTATTTCCCCATTCTTTCAAATATTTTTTTGTTTTAGTGAGGAGCTCGTTATAATTCAATTCCAAGATCTTCCTGGGGTATTTGCAACCCAAATTCCCAAGTATTCTATTTTCTCTCTATACCAGGAGAATCCAAAATTTTGTTTTATTATTGCCTCCTCTGTCCCTCCCACTCCAGATCCCAGCAAACTTGATTTTCTGATATTTAACTTATAATTCGAGAGTTCCCCGTATATCCTCCTTCAATAGTTTTTCCGTAGAGCTCACTGGATCCGTGATAGTCATTAGAATATCATCAATAGGTCCTGCCTTAACTCCCAAAGATAATACATAGAAAAGGGGAGACAGAGGGCACCCCTGCCTGGTTCCATTGTTTAGATTAAACCACTCCGAAGATATTCCCATTCCCACAATCCTGGCCAAGGGTTATGAGTACAGCCCCATTATTGCCTCCATAATCCATCCGTCAAAACCACATCCCCTTAGAGTATTTCTCTACCCGATCGAATGCCTTCTCGGCATTGAGTGTTATTGAGTGTTATTAAAATAAGCAGGTTTTTCTGATTTATTGTTTTATCCAGAATATTGATCAATCTTCTAATATGGTTTCCCAGAGATATTTTAGGCACAAAACCCACTTGATCCTTGTGAATTAGCATAAGGGCTGTAACTTTCAACCTCTCTGCAAGGTTTTATATCACTATTTATTAAAGAAATAGGCCTATAGTTTCCCACTATTGTTGGATCCTTGCCAGGTTTCTGAATGGGTATAATATTAGCTTATAAGAGTTCCCCAGTTGATGGTCCATTAATCGCTAAATTGTTAAAGAGATCTTTTAAACTTTTTTCAATTTATCTGCAAATAGTTTATAGAAATAATTAGTATATCCTTCAGGGCTTTCCATAATCTGATTACCATTAGATATATCCCAACCCAGATTTTCGAAAATTTCAGCAAAAATTCATCCAGCAAGGGTGGTGTTTAGAGATGTCGTGAACATAAAATTTTCCGTTCGCGAACGGCAAACGCGAATTTCCACAAATGTTCGCGAACGGGCAAACCGGGCGAACCGCCATAGACTTCAATGGGCAGGCGAATTTTAAAACCCACAGGGACTCTTTCTGGCCACAATAGTGATGGAAAAGTTGTTTCAAGGGGACTAACACCTGGACTGTGGCATGCCGGAGGGGGATCCATGGCAAAACTCCCATGAAAAATTACATAGTTGATGCAGAGTCTGGTTTTAATCCATAAAGGGCATACATCACCTAACATTCCTAAATTGTTTGGAATAACGTGCTTTAAAACATCAGGTATGATGTTTTATCGATCAGGTAATGTAAGCGTTACGCCTGCTTCACAGTGACAGACCAAACTCCCCGTTTAACGCACCGCAAACAACCGCAAACAGTCCATTTGCACAACCGCAAACTCCCCATTTGCACAAGGTTGGATACTAAGCTAGCCATGTCCCGTTCCTTGTCCTCACTGATGTCATTGAAGGTCTCTTCCTCCACCCAGCCACGTACAACACCAAGGGTCCCCAAAAGGTGACAACAAGCCCCCTGGACGCCTGCTGTGTTTGGTCTTCCCCCTCCTCACAGCCACCTTCCTCCTCTGACTCCTCTTCTTCACACTACTCTCTCTGCGTTGACTCTCTCTGCGTTATTATAAGGTGTATTAAGTAGTACTATTTAGACATGTGCATTCGTTTTCCGACAAATTTATAAAATTTATGAATGGAGACTCTGTCTCCGTGTAGTGAAAGACCAATAGTACTACTATTACATTCATTACAAATGCCGAAAGTCTATAAACCGAACGTTCGGCTTATAGATTTTCGGCTTATGGAATACATGTAATCCTATTGCTATTCTATAAACCGAACATTCTAGTGCAGTGTTATATAAACATATGTTAGAACAGAGATCTGTGTGGTATATAATAGTGCATAGTAGAATTCTCCAGGTGTATTTCAAAACCTTTATCAAATAGACATATAGTAATACCATAAAAAATTGAGAACAAAACCATAAACATGAAAAATTGTCCGTGGGTCACATTTAAGGGTGTTAATGGATCTTCTTTTTCCAAATAAATGAAATAATAAGAAAAAAAAGAAAAGAAAAAAAAAGAAGGGGGGAGTAGCGGGTGCAGAGAAGAGAGCAGAATACTTTTGTTTGATGTCATTTTTATCTGTGCCTCTTGCCTCTTTCAAAAAGAAAAAATGGTATCAGAGGCTGAATTTCCTTTTTCTTTCCCTTTCCCTCTTTCCTATATGAGCACTTAGAAGGCAGGTGGCGTAAGTCGGGGAAAGGAGGAAGAAAAAAAAAAAAAGAATATATATATATATATATATATATATATATATATATATAATCAATCAATATAATAAATCGCACAAATTTGCAATCAAGTGTGCTTTCTCTTGGTAGGGTTCTGACCTTTCTGGCTTCCTTAATTTCTTCTGTCTTGATAAGATGTTTTACCTTGTTGGCTTTGACTTTTTGACTTTTTTTCATCTTCCTGGGAGTGGAGTAATCACTTGTTTATCTCTACTTTCTGCCGGTAGCCCAGATCATGATAACAATATTCCACTGTGGCTGTATATATTTCCCCCTTGAGAGTCTCACTCCTTCTTATGTCCGCTATGGAGTATTTAGGGTTTACTCATTCATCCAACAGTCACGGTGTGTTACTGTCTCTAAACACATAATATACAAAAAAGAAAGAAATCACTTATCTCCACATCTGCGGAGAATATTTACTCATATTGGTTGGGGTAAGGTACCACCTTTGCATGATCTTAAAAATGTTTCATGTAATGTTAGACTATGGGTACATTTCATAATCTGTAAATAAGCATTAAACCATTTTTTGTTGTTGAAATAAGACAACCTATACTGTTTTCCCATTTTATCATGGATTCATATTTAGTGGTAAGAGACATACTCTCCATAACATTAGATACTCTAAAAATGTGTCTGTCGTTATAATTTTTCCCTAGGAAATCTTCAGCCTGAGAGATTTGAATAATCCCTACCAATTTGATCAGGTTTTTAATTCTCAAAGAGGTAAACACTTCAGAAAGAGGTAAATGAAAAGATATTTGTATAATTGAAAATTGAAAAGTATGCTGCCAGTTTTCCCCAAGACAAACAAATCTAGAGAAGGCTGTTTGCTTCAATAGGAGCCAAGCTAATGGGATCTTCGGGGGGATAATCCGGAAAATGTAAGAAAATTTGTGCAGGACAAATTATTTCACTGTATTAATTCTCCCACACTAGGAGATGTGGATTCCCCTCCAATCTCTGAATTTTTGATGCAAATCATTTATCAAAGGCAAAACATTTAACTCCATCCAATTCGACAGGTCAGTGGAGATATGTATTCCCAGATAAGGCAAGGAAGAGTATTTCCTGTCTATTTATAAAATCTGCAGATGGTTCATATTCAGCGGCACAGTCTTGGACTTAGAAATGTTTAATTTATAATTTGACAGAGCGCTATATTCTGAAATGAGCATCATGATTGCGGGTCTTCCACTGTAATTAAGATATCGTCTGCATATAATTACATTTTTTGCGAATCTAAATTACAAAATACTTTAAAATCAGAATTGTTCCTTATGTCCAATGATAGAGGCTCCAATGACAGGATATATAAGATCGGGGATAAAGGACAGCCCTGTCGAGTTCCAATAGACAGGTTAAACCAAGGTGATCCTATCTCAGAACCCACCACTCTGCCTAACAGCCTGGAGTATTGGGCCATCACAGCACTCAAAATGTCTCCAGAGAATCCGACGACCGACAATGTTTCCCTCAGAAAACCCCAGCTGACCCTGTCAAACGCTTTTTCTGTGTCTAATGACAGGGTCAGCTGGGGAACTCCACGCAACCTAGTGCTTTGCATAATACCCATCAGTGATCTTACATGTGTGGCCAAAAACTGTTTAAACCCATTTGGTTAGGGTGTATGAAGTCCTTTATAAACATACCAATCCGCTCTGCCAGAATGGCAGCATAGATTTTCACGTCATATTTAAGTAGAGAAATATTCGGTTTAAGGATAGGGATTATATTACCCTGCAGCATCTCATGTGGGAAACCCTGTTTTCTAACAGCTTCATTATAAGCTTTAGTTAAAGGGAGGGATATATCCTTAGCAAACAGCTTATAAAAAGAGTCATCAAATCCATTGGTCCCAGGGGCTTTTTTAGGTTTTTTGTTTTCGGGTCATTTTAATGAGTTGCTCTGTTGTGAGTCTTGGCAATTTTTTTTTTTTGTCAAAATAGATTTTCATTTGTTTTTCCATATCTATCTGAGGAAGGTCATATAATTTGGCATAATAGTCCCCAAAGGCTTCGCCGATCTTATCCGGGGCTAGGCAGGTATCTCCTTTATACATTTTTTTAGATATAATGCTATCCTTTTGGCCTTTTTAAAAAAAGGATTAGACATCAGTACCTCAGCTCTATTTCCCTTATAATACCAAATGGATTTATTTAACATCAGTGTCCTTTTTGCCTTCATTTGTTGCTGTTCATTTTTTTTTTGATTTTATAAAGGCAATTCTTTTACTTCATTCCGGAATTATCATCTCTTTGTTCAACTTTGAATGGTGATAAGCTATGACATGTCCCTAATATGGGTTTTTGGATCATAGTCCAATTTGGAAAAAAAAATAAACAAAAAAGATTCAAAGTCCTCATCCAGAATGATCCTCAAATTGAACCTTCTTGAGCGGTCCTCTAAGTATGCACATTTCTGCTCCAACATAGCAATCTTTGGCTGGGACTGGACATTTGCTTCCTGAATTGCAGCTATTTGTGAATTTTCAATGGTATCTAAACGAGAGCCTAGTGACTTTATATCGCACCTTATTTCATGTTTGATCTTATCAAACTGGCGTTCTAAAGCAGTAAGTACCATGAGAGCTATCAGAGCCTGGTATAGTGCTGCTGGTTTGTGAGCTTTCATCAAGCTCCTCTTTCTCCAGTTTACTTAGAGGAGGGGAGAAAAAATATAAACACTTTTCGATTGCAAATCCTTCTTCTCCCTTTTTGAGAGAGGCTTACTTTCAAGGGTACATTTTCCGGCAAAATAAATTATCTGATGCTATCATCAAAATAAAAAAAAAATAACAATGGGAATAGCCAAGCAGCGAATGAAGGCTGATCCGGCTTTACCAACGGTGTATTTGAAGGCAATAATAACTTAGGTTTCCAAGCCGCCACTTTTGAGATTCAGATTGAATACCTCTGGCGCCTGATAAAGTTTTAAGGCTATCCAGTCCGCTGGAGTACAAATGGGGTCCTAAATTGGGTCCTAGTCTTTCCTCCCGGGTATAGCACACCGAGGGGTATATTTTCAGTGTGACATGGGAAGCCAGTAAAAGAACTAATGAGACGGCCCTAAATCTTTATTGTGTCCCGAAAAGTTCAAATGCCCGTATAGATGTAGTAGAGGTGATGCGCTCTAGACAAGTAGCACAATGTGGCTAAGAGCCTCAAGCACCAATTGGCAGTGGTAATTAGCCTGGGGCTAGCACAGTATAGGATTCAACCCTTCTCTCCAGGACCGGAGAATCCGAGGGTAACAGTCTCTGCATTTCAGGCGGGGGGGGGGGGGGGGGGGGAGGTAGCAAAAAAAAGGAGGCTAGACCTTATTCTGAGTTATGATCCAGTTCAACTGCTCATTTTCATGTGATCAGGAGTAATGTACTTCAGGTAAGTATCACAATGCAGATGCGGACAATAAACACCAACCGGACGTGATAATTGGCCTGTAAATATCATTATACTTGGGTTATTTCTCCTCTCCAAGGTCAGGTACTCTGAGGGCTATAGGCTCAGTGCTCAAGGGAGGGCAAAAGAAGTGAAAGAGAGTAGCCCATCTTTTGAGTTATTTTAAATTATGTCCCAAGTAGGTCAGACAGTACACACAGCCATTAGCAAAAGGGTAAGAAGAAAAAAACAAAACAATTGAACTTATCTTGCAGGAACCGGCTTTCTCCGTCAGCATTAATGTTCACCCAGCACCGCGCTTGTACTATCTTCTGCCATCAGAGTCTTCTGCCTTAGCATCCGTCAGTGGGAGCTGGCTCTCTCCTTCGGCAGCAGCGACCTTCGGTCTGAGGGAACTTCTCCTTCCTTTGTCGCCACAGTACACCTGCGGGAGATCACTCCGATGATGGTGATAGAAGCCTCTCTGCAACACGTCGGGTCAGTGAAAACTTTGTCTTGCACCTCTCTCTCCTCTCTCTGCATCTCTCAGGCATCGGGTAGCCTTAGGTTCGCACCATCACGACCTTGTGGCGATCATAGTTGTCCCAGCGTTCTATGTCATCGCTCTACCAACCGATTCTGTCTGTTAGGGGTTATATCCCTAAATGAATTAAGAAAAAAAGGAGACACAATATCTGGGAAGGCTTGATAAAATGCTGAGGAGAAGCCATCTGGTCCCGGGGCATTACTTCTTTTTAGAGCCTTAATCACTGTTTGTATTTCCTTTAGCGTGAAGGTCTGATTTAACCACTTTTGCTATGGGAGGTTTAACCATTTTAAAAAGGATCCGATGTCCAAGTGTGGCTTGTTTTCACCCTGTAAGTTATATAATGAGTGATAATAATCACCAAAGGCATTAACAAGATTTTGACAATCGGTGTTCTTAAAGCACTGATTATCATGTATTGTATTTTTTTTTGTACTTATTGCATGTGATCAATGCGACTGATTTTCACAATGATTACATTAATAAAAATTAAATGTTAAAACATATATGATTACCCAAAGAGGTAACATAACATGAACATGTATTTAGAAAGTGTTTCACCAGGAAGAATACATTGAGATTTCTCTCGTTTTTAAGTATGTCCTGGGGAAAAAAAGCTTTAAAATATTATAGGCAAGTCAAATAACAAGTATTCTTACTAAGGGTGCCCTTTATGTAACTGCAGGAAAGTGGGTGCTTTAGTTATGTTCAGTCTTCTGTTCCACTTTCTGGGACAGAGGTAAAGTGCGGCAGGATTCGGGACTGGAATTCTAATTTAGGTATAGATAGGTATATAATGTGCCCCCTAACACATCCCCTCATCTCATCCAGGCCCAGCCCAAGGCACCAGACAGTAATAATCAATTTATTTAAATAAAATAACCCTACCTACCCACTCCTACTTCTACCTTGGCAAACCTGTAAATAAAAAACACCCTTTCGAGTGCCATAAGGGTGACAGTATAATCACTTCCAATTCCCTGGCACACAAAGGGTGCATTGTAAATAAACCATTAGTATCCAGGTTCCAGCAGCAATCAGCAATGCCCTGGATACTCATCCATACAAATAAAAAAAATGATCTTCTTAGCGCTAAAAAAATCCAAGCTGGCAGAAAAAAAAGTGGTCCTATATCTCTTATGAGACTGCTCTCTGGGAGAGCAGACTCAAAGGAAAGCTCAGCCTGGAAGTGCTAGTCATTCAAATGAGCATGGGAGGAATCTGAATGGGACAGAGAGGCTTCTGATTGGCTGCCGATATATGCCCATTTGAATGCCCAGCCCTTCCAGGCTGAGCTTTTATTTTCAGTCTGCTCTCTCTGAGAGCAGATTAAAAAGAAAAAGGGCTGCTGTTTTTTTTTTTGTTTGTTTGTTTGTACACGAAGATTAGCGCTAGGAGGATTATTATTATTTTTAAAATATGAATGACCCTTTTTCCCTGGGCCAGAAGATGAGGTTCAAGGGCATCGCTGCTTGCCACTGGAACCTTTATACAGGTAGTATTTTATTTAAAGGGCACCCTTTATGTGCTGGGGGTGGGCAGTGATTTCACTGCCAACTACATGGCAGTCAAATGGTGTTTTTTATTTACTTGGAATTTAGTGAAAAGACCCTAGTGTCTGTAGTTGCAGTACCCCAAAGATCTGTCGTTTGGCAGTAGAAAAGTTTGTGCCAACTTCATTTAAATCTAAAATCCTCCTACATGAGGAAGTTCATTTGAGGCAAAACGCAGAAGGTAGTGTTTCAGTTGTTGTGGAAGACACAAAATTGTGAAATAGGGGCTTATTAGTAACTTGCAGATATCAGTCAACAAAAAAGGTTTTGCATTTGAAAACAGAAACAAGATAATATAATTGCTTTCTTGGGGGAACTATTTTATAAAACATGAAAACACTGGAAACGGTTAGAAGACATGCATAACTGTACAAAAAAAAAAAAAACAGGGAGGATGAGGGAATGGTGTTCACTTCATTGCAAGATAAGTTGATGCACATATTTGTGTGCATGTGGAATAAGTAAGAAAATGTTTATTTTTACCTCAGTTCTTCTATTAGCTTTTATTCTTTTTTTCTTGTCAGCATCATTTAAACTAATTTCCATTGTCGTTTTAGTGTCTTTTTTTAAGTGCTGGTTTTTAAAAGACAGAGAAGGTGGAGTCTCATGTTTTAATTTGTTTTTACATTTTTTCGGGGAGAATCCTTTTCTGCATTACAGGTGTCTGGGCAAAACGGTTGACTTTTCCTTCCAAGCAAAAAATTGTTTACATTAAGATGTGATTGTATGCACATCATGTTCTTAAAGACTGAGACAAAATATGCCTCAGAAAATTGGCTCAAGTTGTAGCTTGTATACTTGTGAACAGGGACAAGTTATCCAAAACTCAAAAGAAATACATTATTTGGGGTGTTTCTCCCTGGTGCATTTCACTAGAAAGATGGCTTTTTCAGAAGTTGAAAAATGGGAATATAAAACATTAAAAACAGAAAGATAGTTCAACAGATGGGGACTGGCTCACCATGTCCTTCCTTGTTGACCCATCTCTCCCTCCCATGACAACTAATACATTGAACATCTGAATCACTCTGCTCTGCTGTTCACTCCCTCTTCCTCTTGGGCTTTGGTGCGTAGTGGAGAGGGTCAAACTACTAAACATCACCAGGCGGCAAATTTAGCAACCTGCAGTGATGGTGTTATCCTCTCCATTCTGTGCCCTTAAATGACACCTACAGCCACTCCACCAAAGGGTTGAGCCCCCAGGCAAAGTGAGACTGTAAGACTCCTTGAGGATCTCTAGGACACTTGCTACTCAGAAGGCTTGGCAGAAAAAACAAAGTGGAGAATCAGGAACAAGCTGTGTTCAAAACGCAAGAACAGGGCCCAGAGTCAGGAACAGAAGCCAAACACAGGAACAGACAGGGGAATCAGGAAAGGAGACAAGGTCAGAACACAGGAAAATGCTTCAGCATCAGCATACAAGCCATGTCAGAAATAGGAAATCAGTATTAGGGAACTTGAATAGTGCACGGAGACATAAAGGTGATACTAAGTCTGAGAGCAGGGTCTAAATTGCTTTCAGACATGTGTTCAGAATAAAGGAGCTATCTTGGAATGACCTGACATTCTGCCTGTAGGCATCTTAGATAATGGCAAAAAGCCAAATATGCCATGTTACTGAAGGGAATAATTTTGGAAAATACCCTTGTAGTTAAACAAGAGTTGCCAAAATGTTGAGTATCCCTGCATTCCCTGTATTTTCTTGAATACATACATTTTTGGCACAAACCAAACAGCTAGTAAAAGTCAAAAGTGAGAACTCATTGTAATCATCTACATATTACATTTAAACACAAAATACATGATATATGTGTTCTTAAATATTTTTTATGCTATCAAACTTGATAAAAAAACAGTTCATGTACAGAGGTCTTGAGTAGACACATTCTTCAATGTGGACATAGGAGCTAGTAAATCTATTGATGCACATCCTTTTCTGAACAGTAGACTGTTTTAAGATTTCTTGGTTGTTTATATGTCTAGTGGTTCAATTTCATTCTTCCTGTGTGCAGGATTCTCATTATTCATTGGTTCCATGTCCGGATAACATTGTAGGTGATGACCAGGAGAGCACTGAGACTCTGCTGTTTTTCATTACATCTGAGTAAGCCTTTTGTTATTTCATAAGACGGTGTCATTGTTGGCTGAAGGACATATAAAAGACAGAATAAATGTTTGCCCTGATCAACAGTAGAAAATACAGCTTTAACAGATGACCTGGATTGGCATCACATACTTCCAGTGATAGGTCTTAAAGACCTATGATATTGTTAAAATGCAAGAAAGCTACCTAAATCCGTTGTCACCTATTCCCTTGCAAATTCATTTAATTTCATCTTCTAAACCAAATGTTCATTATTCAGTCTTAATAGTCTTGGCAAAATGTGTGCATGATAGCAAGCACCTGATCTTCTATGGCTACAGATGAGAGGAAGAGGGAACTAAATATGAACTCAGTTTAAGAGTTACCTAAAAGTACATTCTAATTACAAATTATGTTTGACTTAGATAGCACATTTCATTTGCTGCTTTAAAGGGTTTTTACACATTAACAAAATTGCTCCAATGGCATATAACAGTTAACAATCACTCTTGCATTTTATAGAAGGATGGTAGTGGTAGAAAGATCTCTACTAACCCCGAAGCCTCCATTATTGCATCTATAACATACCAAACATCCACAGCGATCATAGAGATCAATGTTTCTAAACATTGTCTTTGTATCCCTGTCACACTGATTGTGAGTTACAGAGAGTGACAGATCAGAGCTACAAAGTGGCACAGTGTGTTCCAGTGAAGTGCTCCAGTCTGATTACAGTACATAAGTCTGGCGATAATTTTTTCCCCCCAATTCATTTTTGTATTGTTAATTATATTGAGATATTTTTCAAGTTTAAAAAAAAAAAAAATTGAACAGTAATCCTTTCTACCTCTTGCCGAGTATATCACTGTGATCAGTGTGATAAGTACCCCGAAGTGATCATTTTTCCTCCATTTTTTGATAGGTAATTTTCTAGGGCTTATAAAAAATAATATTAACCCTTTACGCTCCTAGATGATCCCAGTTTATAACTGTGATCAGTCTGATCACTACATTGTGGTGATTTTTTTCTCCAATAATTTTTTATTGGTATAATTTGGGGGTATTATTGAAGTGTTTATTTTTATAAGAAATTGAATAGTAACCCTTTTCACTCCTTGCTGATCCCAGTGGTGTGATCGGTGGGTGGTGTGTGGGATTTTTTGGGGAGAACTTTTTTAATCTCTTAAAAAAATGACACATATTTGCCATTACTATCATCCATTTGTACTCGTCTGCTGAAAAACTGTGCACCCTCTCTCACTGCCCCCTCCTTTCCCTGGGCTTGCAAATAAAATAAAATATGTTCTAATAGTGTAAATTTAGAATGTAATACAAAATTATAAAAAGATTGGGGAAAGATTTTATGTTATCCGTAAGCTTATTTTCTGTGGGGGAAAAAGAGGATTTAGCCACTTTTTGTATTGTAGTATAGTAAATAAAGAAAAAATAAAGTAAATAAAGGAACTGGATCAGAGGATTTAGGAGGTGCGTAGTAGGTTAGTGCATTCTTTTCTGGTACGATGGGAGCTTCCCAGAAAAGCATGCATCTCAGAAGCCAGTTTAGCTCTTTTAACAGGTCACAATGGTGAGTCAGGTAATTACATTGTATCACAAAGCGGCAAAATTAAACAATGTAGTAAGTTTATGAAAGTGGGTTTGCGGTGCAGGTGCATACACTACATCTCCATATTCCATGACTGGCATTAGCATGTGTTGTATAATCTGTATCCTTAATGTTGGGCTTAGGTAGGATTTGTTTCTGTACTGGGCACCTAGTTTTTCACAAAGTGTTTATGAGATTTTGTCAATATGTGGGACAAATAATAGGTTGGGGTCTAGCCACATACCTAGATATGTGAAAGAGCAGACTGTGGATGGTGCTCTATTTTATTTTTTTCAAATGCATAGAAGGCAATTTTGTAATTTATGGAATTAGGTACTGTTCCAAAGAGCACTGAAAGCATTGAAAGTTTGTTATCTGTGATCCACTTTTCTACCTCTGTGCACTGGTCTTGGAACACAGCCTCAAGCTGTGGTAGATTTAGCTAGCTAGTATAGATTGTGGTGTTGTCTGAATAGATGTGTACAGTTGAGGTTTTGCAGATATTAGGCAGATCATTTATGAATAATGTGAATAGTAGGGGGCCAAACATTGAGCAGTGGGATACACCACACAGGACTAGGAAAGAATGGGAGGTGCTGTCAGAAATGGACACATATTGTGATCGATCTGATACATATGACTGGAGCCAGGTTAGTGGATGATCACTAATACCTGAATGTTTTGCAATACAATGCCATGGCCTGCTCACACAATTTTGTGTGAAGACATTTTTCCAAGATGTTTGAGACCACTTGGTACTACTCTTGCAGTCTTCCAGAGTTTGGATATGTATTCAGCTGCCAAGGATTCACTGATTAGGGTTGTGACAGGTTTAGCCATTGCTAGCGCACTGAGCTTCAGAAACATTGCTAAGATTTGATCAGATACAGAATTTCCTTTTTAGTTTATTGAGATGTTTATTAATGAGACAGGTCACAGGTCTAAAATGTCATTTCTTTATGTTATGCGTATTTTGCAAATTTGGTGGGTCCTGGTGAGCATTTATAATTTTAGAATGAATATGATTAGTTAGGTTAGCAATCAGGGTGGAGACACATATGACAAAATAATTATTAAAGCCATTTGATACATCTAGGGGGTGTTGCCAGCACTGTATTTAGCCTACAGCGGCACTTACCTTGTCTCACTCTGTGGTGGCAAAAAAAAAAGCATGGGGAACCAAAAACAGGCAGCACAGACAAATTTCTCCATTTAATGTGTGTGCAATGTGCGTGATGGGGCATGTGATAGGGCATGTAATGCAGTGATGGGGCATTTAATGTGTGTGTGCAATGTAAGTGATGGGGCATTTAATGTGTGTGTGCAATGTGAGTGATGGGGTATTTAATGTGTGTGCAATGTGGGTGATGGGGTGATGGGGCATGTCCTGGGTGTGCAATGTGGGTGATGGGGCATGTCCTGGGTGTGCAATGTTAGTGGGGGGGGGGGTACCTGAATTTTGTCTGTCCAGGGTAGCACAAAATCAAGATACACCACTGCGTGTTGCAGGTTTTGGTTCTCCACTTTGACAGTGTGTTGTTACTTATGAGTTTCCAAGAATTCCTTGGGTTTGATATGGTTTTTTTTCTCCAATTTTTAATTCAAATATTTTGTCTTTGCCATGTTTGTTTGTATTGTGCATGCATTTCGCCATTGTGTGTAAGCACAGTGATAATTCATGGAGCCAGTACGCTTAAACCTCGACCAGAATGAATATCTCTGCTGGTACATTTGAGTGAGGTCATTTGTAACTCAGGGGATTTGTGCCCCTTTTTTCACACTTCACACAGTGAGGAATGTGAATTCCAAACTTGCAGAAGTACATCAGTGTTTATCACCTTTTGAACAAATATTGTTATGATGGACATTTGTATCAGAAATAATTTTAGTGCATCTATGTAGCCATTTCCATTTAAAAAAAAACACATTAAAAGTTTTTCTAGTGTATTTTAGAGGCCTTTAAAGTTCAGTTCTCCAGCAACATTATTATGATTTGCAATGGATGAATTGCGTCAATGTTTCCTGTTTGGGGGTGATTGGTGCATTTTGGATAACCAAAAATCTGTAGTTTTCATAAAAAAATTAGCTCAATCAGAATGCTTCCAAAATGTCAATTTCTAATCAAGGACATTGCATAGCTGTACTTCTGAAATGACTGAAATTCATCTACTTTGCCTGATCTGGCTTAATTTTGGGACAGATGTGTCTATAATGAATAGACCCTTAAGTGCCCTCCCCCCAAAATGACCCACTATATGACAGGCTGTTCAAGCAAAGACCCTTATTAACATATCTGTCACAAATGTTTTCTGAGGTAAATTCCATTTAAGCAAGTTTATTCTGAAACTTGCAGGATCCCTCCTGTAAAAATGTACCTCAGAAATGCTGTTAAGTCTGCCTGAAAAAGGGCATGAGAAGGGAGTCAAGTTACCATTGACCATCTTGTCTATGCTGCCAGGCCATTGCATAAACTGCTTCAGTGACTACCACACTGATAGAATATTGGTAAAGAACATTGCTGTGTGCCACAAATGTCTCCAATTGTTTGACAATAGAAATCAAATTGACAGTGATCAGTTAAACAAAAAATGTTCTTCATTTAACTTGTTTCAAAAATATATACTATTATGGTCTGGTAAGATTCAACATAGTGCTTGTGAATACCGGCTCTGTGGCAATCCTAATCACACTTGGGCCTATAGATGGGAAGCCACACAACGGGAGTGCTTCATTCTAAACTAACCTAGACTCAAAGGTTGAACACAGAGGATCAGCTGTCCCAGGACTCGAATGATCCTTAGTGGAGGACCCCAGTTACAATTCAATATGAAACAATGAATGCCAATGTAATAGGGCAAACAAATGACTAGTGTTGAGCGAACCTGAACCGCACTGTTCGGGTTCGTACCGGACATTATGGTGTCCGTGCCACGAAACCGAACCCGGACATTTCACTGTATGTCCGTGTTGGAGTACGAGGTTCGGCTATAAACCGAAAGTCTTTAAACCGAAAGTCATTCGGTTTATAGACTTTCGGTTTATAGAATAGCCAATAGCATTACATGTATTCTATAAGCTGAAAGTTTATAAACCGAAAGACATTCGGTTTATAGACTTTCGGTTTATAGAATACATGTAATGCTATTGCTATTCTATAAACCGAAATAGAGTCCCCATTAAAACGAACAGGTCAATTGACCTATTCGTATGAATGGGGACTCTATTTCGGTTTAAAGAATAGCCAATAGCATTACATGTATTCTGTAAACCGAAAGTCTATACATATAAACGACGTTCGGTTTATAGACTTTCGGTTTATAGAATAGCATAGAATTACATGTATTCTATAAACCGAAAGTCCGAACGTCGTTCAGTTTATAAACTTTCAGCTTATGGAATACATGTAATTCTACTGGCTTTCTATAAACCAAAATGAGTCCCCCTTCATAAGAAATTCTTATGAATGGGGACTCTATTTCGGTTTATAGCAAGCCAATAGTATTACATGTATTCCATAAGCCGCACGTCGGATCCCCATTGACTTCAATGGGATTCGGGTTCGGGGTCAAGTTCGGGGTCAAGTTCGACCCCGAACCCGGACTTTTTTCCGAAGTTCGGCCGAACCCGCCGAACCCAAACATCCAGGTATCCGCTCCACACTACAAATGACAATGTCTCTCTGTAAATGTAAGTTAACCCCTTGGTGACAGATGACGTGCCAGGCACGTCACGGTAAATCGAGGACTTGCCGACAGGTGATGTGCCTGGCATGTCATGCACTTAATAGAGTAAAGAAAGCGACCAACATTTTATCTGCATGGAAAACTAAAAACTGCACCTCCCAAATTTGGCATTTTAGCCCCACAAAACCCCAACAAACCTATGCATGGGTGGTACCCCTGTACTCAGGAGAAATAGTAGAATATATTTAGCAGGTTTTTTTAGTTAGCTTTTGTCGATGAGGAGAAGATGTTTCAAATAAAAGTCAGGAAATGTGTGTATTTTTTTTTTTTACCATATTTTTTTTTTTTTTTTATATATTATTTTAAGATATGATCAAAATGATAGCATCCAAAGAAAGCCGTTCTTGTCCCGATAAAAACAATATATAATATATGTGGGTACAGCAAATGACAAAGAAGAAAATTACAGCTAAACACAAACAGCCCAGAAACGTTAAAATAGCCATTGTCCACAAAGGACAAAAATGTTTCAAAGGCTCTGTCGTTAAGGGGTTAAAGCAGGTAGTAATAAAATACATTGCAATGACACTTGACACAGGACATAGTAGCAAGTTGGACAGTGTAAGACAGAGCTTGCACTTCACTGGATATAGTACCAGGCTAGAGAGTGTAACACAGAGCTTGCACTTCACTGAATAGAGTAGCAGGTTGGAGAGTGGAATGCAGAGCCTGCAGGATATAGTAGCAGGTTAGAGACTGTAACACAATGCCAAAGGAGATGGCATTGTCATTGTCAAGGAAAATCAGAAAATCCAGGATAATAATGTGAAATGTGTTATTCAGAAAAGTCAGGGTATACTAAATGCCTAAATTTTAGGTAACAAGATTGAGTCCACACATCTTGGACCAAATAAACACTGGCGCTAAGACAACACCTCCTTCTGATCTTGTGTCCCACATAAAATGTGACTGTTGAGTACAAGAACTGTCACTGAAGACGCCACTCCAACCAGCTCTGCCAGCAGGGCAGGTGCAAGGATTTTTGCCACCCTAGATGAGCCCTCATTTTGCCATACCTTGGCTCCCCCCATTGCTCCCTTTACCTGGCATACTTATAACAGCCAGACATGACAACAGGACATCAATCACGCAATAATAAACACAATCACACAGTTGTCTGCACACACAGAGAGACGTCTTTAATAGTGATTGGACCCTGAGCAAGCATTTGCTTGGGCCCCCTGCACCCTGCCCCCTCCCCTGTATGCAATCCCGCCATCCATCGCAATGTTACCCCCCCACCACACACACATATGCCATAATTGTTGTGCCATTCAGATGCCAGTAATATTGTGCCTTTCAGATGCCAGTAATATTGTGCCATTCAGAGCCCAGTAATATTGTGCCATTCAGAGCCCAATAATATTGTGCCATTCAGAGCCCAGTAATATTGTGCCAGTCAGATACCTGTAATATTGTGCCAGTCAGAGCCGAGTAATATTGTGCCAGTCAGAGCCCAGGAATATTGTGCCAGTCAGATACCAAGAATATTGTGCCAGTCAGATACCAGGAATATTGTGAAATTCAGACCCCAGTAATATTGTGCCAGTCAGATGCCTGTAATATTGTGCCAGTCAGATGCCTGCAATA
Organism: Pelodytes ibericus; assembly: GCA_036172795.1. NCBI lineage: Eukaryota > Metazoa > Chordata > Amphibia > Anura > Pelodytidae > Pelodytes > Pelodytes ibericus. The sequence goes on along the minus strand of CM069859.1, from coordinate 155,407,694 downwards.
TTGTGCCATTCAGAGCCCAGTAATAATGTACCAGTCAGATGCCTGCAATATTGTGCCAGTCAGATGCCTGCAATATTGTGCCAGTCAGAGCCCAGTAATAATGTGCCAGTCAGATGCCTGCAATATTGTGCCAGTCAGATGCCTGCAATATTGTGCCAGTCAGATGCCTGCAATATTGGGCCAGTAAGAGCCCAGTAATATTGTGCCAGTCAGATGCCTGCAATATTGTGCCATTCAGAGCCCAGTAATAATGTGCCAGTCAGATGCCTGCAATATTGTGCCAGTCAGATGCCTGCAATATTGGGCCAGTCAGAGCCCAGTAATATTGGGCCAGTCAGAGCCCAGTAATATAGGGCCAGTCAGAGCCCAGTAATAGTGTGCCAGTCAGATGCCCAGTAATATTGTGCCAGTCAGAGCCCAGTAATAGTGTGCCAGTCAGATGCCCAGTAATATTGTGCCAGTCAGATACCAGTAATATTGTGCCAGTCAGAGCACAGTAAGAGCCCAGTAATATTGTGCCAGTCAGAGCCCAGGAATATTGTGCCAGTCAGATGCCTGTAATATTATGCCAGTCAGATGCCTGTAATACTGTGCCAGTCAGATGCCTGTAATATTGTGCCAGTCAGATGCCTGTAATATTATGCCAGTCAGATGCCTGAAATAGTGTGCCAGTCAGATGCCTATAATATTGTGCCAGTCAGAGCCCAGTAATATTGTGCCAGTCAGAGCCCAGTAATATAGTGCCAGCCAGATGCCCAGTAATATAGTGCCAGTCAGATGCCTGTAATATTATGCCAGTCAGATGCCTGTAATACTGTGCCAATCAGCCCCCCGCACCCCCTTCCCTAGTACTTACACATCACTGCTCCGTGCCCCCCGCCGGATGTCTCCTCCGCGCAGTCTTCCCTCTTGCACGGACGAGGGAAACAGTCACCGGATGTGACGCGATGTCACATCCGGCGTCAGTTTTTTTTTCGGCCGTTGCATCCATAGGATGTGGCTTGCCGGAAAAAAGCGTTCACAAGCGCAATGCCCTGTGAACGCGGAAAGAAGGGGCTGGGGGCCCACGGGACAGCTGCCTTGGGGCCCCCCAGGAGTAACTGGGCCCAGGGCAGCTGCCCCGTTTGCCCCGCGTTAAAGACGGCCCTGTATGTCTCTCCTCTCTGCTCCCATATCTGTCCTCCCCCTCCCATGTCTTTGGGCTCCCCCCCCACTTTGCCTCCCATGCCTGTGGTCTTTCCCCCTTCCTTTCCCTCTCATGTCTGTGGTCTCCCCCCTCCCTCCCATCTGTGGTATTTTCCCCCTCCCTCCCATGCCTGTGGTCTTTCCCCTTCCCTCCCATGTCTGTGGTCTTTTCCCCCCCATCCCTCCCATGTATGTGGTATTTCCCCCTCCCATGTCTGTGGTCTTTCACCCTCCAGCTACCATGTCTGTGGTCTCCCTCCCTCCCTTGTATGCCTGTGGTATTTCCAATGCTCTGAATAATCAGTGTACGTGAGGAGCGTGAGCAGAACTGTCTGAGCTCTGTGCCGCTGCTCCAGCAGTGAAAATAAACGTGTTGCTATAGAAGGAGGGGGCGGACATTCACCTTGCCCCCGGTGCGGTCCTCCTCCCTTCTTCAGTGCCGCATTATATTATTGCCTGGGCAGTACACAGATATCAAGCTACCTGCTCAACCGCAGTGAGGCTGGTGAGGGGGGCCCATTACAGGTGTTTCTTCCATCACCCCAGGTGGCTGCCCTGAATGTACATTTGGGGAAAACATTGTTTTTTTTTTTTTTTTACAGTGGTGCAATAGGGCCTTTCCTTTTTTATTTCATTAAGATATAGTGTTTGAGCAGTCATCTTATCAGGCACATCTTATAATCGAGCAAATAAGGTATTTTCTAAAACAAGAGATAAAAATAAATATATTTTGGTGGTTATATTGCTTCACTTTCTCAAACTATCTGCAAATTATTAGAAACAAGTCTTTAAATACAGCTTTAATGTTTTCCCTATTATTTCAAATTCACTGTACAGTAAATATGAATTATACATGTATAGGGTGTCAAAAGTGTTTGAGCAGTCATCTTATCAGGCACATCTTATAATCGAGCAAATAAGGTATTTTCTAAAACAAGAGACAAAAATAAATATATTTTGGTGGTTATATTGCTTCACTTTCTCAAACTATCTGCAAATTATTAGAAACAAGTCTTTAAATACAGCTTTAATGTTTTCCCTATTATTTCAAATTCACTGTACAGTAAATATGAATTATACATGTATAGGGTGTCAAAAGAAAGTCCTATCTGTTATTTAAAAACCAATATGTAATTTGTGTAGCTGCAATAGATTTTAAAAAAAAAGGTTCCAGTCTTTAGAATGTTAAATATTGCTGTTATGAAAGGGTTAAAATAAACATGATATTAAAATATGCCCATACCTAACTCATTTGCAGTAAAATGTACACGGCAATAAATGAGCCATGATGTCAGAATTCTTTTTTTATGAAATAAAGGAAGAATAATATTAGAACCAAGGTGAACGGATAAAATTATAGAAGGAATGAGTATTTCTAGAAGATTATGGTCTAGTCCAGCAGGATACCTGGATATAAAGGATTAACTATTTCACTGGTACAAAATGTAACACGATATAGCTATATACAGCTGTAGGGTTTGTATTAAGGATTCCTTTTAATTTTTGATAATCACAGCTTTATATTCCCCCTAGATACTAGAGTAGATAATTCACTTATTTTAAAAAGTAGCTGGAATCCATTTATTAGCACCTGAAGCAGGCAACCAATACTGACCACCAATTGATTATTTATAATACATTTCCATGAGAGGTATTCTCAGTATCAACATATTATCATAATGCATACACAACTTTAGACATTTTGAATTTCTTAAGTATTCAAGTATATTGCTTTGCACAGACTCGCATATACTCTTATGTAAGAATGGAAGGGAACAGAAAAAGCATCCACAATGTCCTTGGCAAACAGACATTAAACATGAAAATAAAACTTGTTTGCCAGTATTGCTGACAGCCAGTGAAATGTATTCCTTGTGACCTTCCTTGTGAACACTTAAAAGATTATGGCAAATCTTGACACCAGGGAAAAAAGATAAAAGAACAAAGGCAAGAACAATACTTAGTATCAGTAAATATGTATTCTCTACACCTTTACAGCTGGATTCTGACCTCTGTCTTAGTATTGTTGTATGTACAATGTAATCTCATTTCATTGATATCAATTACGCACAAAGTTATGATTCAGTACTGTCAATAACAACTTTTAGGAAAAGAAGAGCAGTTTTCATGATTCTAGTGAATCAAAGATACCTTTATTTATATATGCCTTAAAGTGACACAAACAGGATATATTAAATGTTTACCAGTGCTTGAACTGCTGTAAGATTCGATTTAGGTAATGGTACAAAATAATAATATGACCCATGCATGCTAAAAGCACGCCATTGAATTTCCATTTAAATTAGCAGTGCAACATAATGTAATTACTATTTATTTTTTTGTAAATATATTTGTGTTAAGTTTTTGTTTAAACATGAATATGATAAGCACAGGCAATACATTTTCAAGCAACTGTATAAAAAATAACAGTGTCTAGTAACATTAAATTAAATGGTACTATATTAGTGAAATCAATTCAGAAAAGGGAGAAGAAAATAGAAACTAAAAAATATCATACACAGAAATAGCATAAATCTGAAAAATAAAGAGGTATAGGGGAGATCTAGAGGGAAAATAATAAAAATAAAGGTAAAAGAAAAAAAGGAAGGAAAAAAATAACAGGGTATCAAAAAAACTAAAACCTTTGGTGGGACAGACCACCCACAGCGGATAGCACCACCAGAAAAGGAGGCAATTGGTTGATGATGTTGATCCATCTCCAGGGGCAGGCTGGGGAGCCTCAAGGGGTGTAAGGAGACTAGAGGCCCAATGAATATTAAGGCTAAAGTCTACATGATTGTATAGTCATAACCAGGAAATTAATTAAAAATCTGCAGAATAATCCATAGGAGTACTTTGTGCTGTATCAGTGCCCAGGTGTGTTGGTAAAACCGGTGTGTACAGCAAAGGCCCCGGACAGAGGATATCTGATATGGAGCTGTATCAGCATAGCAAAGAAAAAGTGTCCTATCTATTATTTTGCCAGATGATATCTATGTATTCAGTGCAATTAACGAATAAAGCTATAAACATTTTCTGTCCACTTCAGTGAAGTTGTCAGTGTTTTTCTGAAATATGTTATTGAACAGATTTTCAAGTGTGGCCTTTAAGTCGGCATCTGGTATTTCCTCAGAGATCCCTTGATCCTGACAATGCTTCTGTGGCTCCTATTGTCAAGTTCTTCAATTGCTGTTAGAGAGTATATATTTGATACTCTTGTGTCTGTATATATAGATTTAGAGCATCAATAGTTTCTCATTGTGAAGGCATTTCTTCTTTCAGGTTGAGTACCTTGCTTTCTATATATGTCTGTGCAGAGGGGCTGAATTGCTCTATCTGATATCTGAGATGTTTGCATGAAAGGCAGTAAGCTGGATGCCTCTCTGTAGTGAACCAGGAGGCCTCTCCGATTTGCAGGATCAGTCTGTTGAGGACCCAGAGGTTCACCTCTCCTGGCCATTTTGCACAACTTGGGCTCTGTGTTCATCTAAAAAAGTCAGATGGAGGTAATGAGAAGTCTTCCTGTTTCTTCTTTTCAGGTCTAGGTGTATTCCCTGCCAATTCTGACATCCCATGGTTGCTTTTTTGCAGGTGCAGCAGGTTAATTAGCTGCATGTGTCAATTACTGCCAGCTAGCTCCACCCCCAGAACTATTTAATGCATTCCCTGTATGCACATTTTATTTTGATCTCATTTCATTTTAATCACATTGCCTACTAAGGTTGCAGCCAGGCCAGTATTTTACCAACAAGACGCTATTGTACCAGCAGGCTGATAAAAAATTACCTCAAGGCCAGTGTTAAGTCTACTGAGAATTAATAAAGTTATAATGACCACCTTTGCTCCAAAAAGGGTTTTCTGATGTAATAATATAGTAATTTAGGTTGAAAAATTTAGGTCCATCAAGTTCACGCCTTCTGCCTCGCAAAAAGAAGGCAAAAAACCCTAATAAAACTATTTAGAATTTTGCCACTTTAATGTTTAATTAATGTTTATTCTATTATTTTTTATTTCTGTATGTTCTGTTTTTCTAAAAAAATATCCAGCCCCTTTTTGAAGAGATGTATTGTATTTGATAGCATCACCTCCCTTGGCAGTGAATCTCATATCTTTATTATGCTTACAGTAAAATAATCCCTCCTCCAGATGACATCAGAGGATGACTTTTTGTTCTTTGTACATTTCAGTCAATGAACAAGTCACTTGGGGGCTCTCTAGGGTTCACTCAACATACACCGATTTGTCCCAAAGTGGATTCTATTTCCTGTGATAGAAACCAATGAAGAGTTAAACATTATAACAATTTAGGGCACAAGTACACATATGTCATACTACTGTACATCTATGTACATATTTCTATATTTCCATTAAAATCTAATGTTTCAGAATGATGTGTTGTACATGTGTAAGTACCTTGGGCGGTGGCTCCCAGTGCTTGCACATTAGGCGCATGAAGTTGGTGGGAATCATCATGTCTGGCTATCAATGTGCTCCACATCTGTCAGCAATTCCGAGGCACAATTTCAGTGCTGGTTATTGGCACATATTGCGCCAATCGTTCTATATTGGCCCTATACATATTTATATAAAGTTATCATATCCCCTTCTAATATGCCATTTTTCTAGCTTATATAAATGTAACTTGCCCAGAAGCATATTCAAGGTAAGGTCTTAGCTTTGACTTGTAAAGAAGCAATACGATATCCCATATTAACAGTGTTGTTTTAACAGCATTGTAGGGCCTGGGCAAAGCAATGCACTCGGGCGCTAGCCCAACCATTTACAGAAATAAAAATGTAAATGGTCAATAAACGTAAACATTTAGATTTATTTGTTTAGGACCGTGCTACCTATCCAAGCAGTGGATGTGCCACTGCCTCAAAGGCAGTCTCCCGGGAGCTTGCTTTAAGCACTTCTGGAGCATATCCTCACTGTGATAACTAATCACAGTCATCATTTGCAACACAAGACAAAGTCCTTAGGCTTTACACAATCACATGCACTGCTCTTTAACCTCTCATTGACAGGGGAGGGCTCCATTGTTGATAGTGATTTGTGGACATTTCTTCTTGCATGTATTGTGTTGATTTTATGATAGTGAATTTAGGCTACATGTATGGTCATAAAAAATAGAATAAAGTGAACATGTGCGCTAATGACCAACACTAGAAAAATCAGAACATTACCCTTTTCTATGAGACGAAATGCTCAGGTATTATGCAAAGGGAAAACAATAAGAACAATTATGGTGTAGTATATTAGGTAAACAAATACCAAAATACACAAAGTGTACAGATACACATATCATGTACATGAGCAGTACTCTGCTCAGGAAAAACTAGCGTGGGTGAGCTCAGGTAGAAGCAAGTAGATCTTGTCAAACAGCTCCAAAAGCAGCCAAAGTAGCCAGATCACATGGGAAAGAGAAGGCAGGAATGCACGTGTAAATATTTTAATATTCAGCAATAAAACAAACACATAGTAAGATCTTACATTAAAAACGTATTAACCCCTTCGCGACACAGGACGGACTAGGTCCGTCCTGTGTGGCGAAGCGTTAGTGACACAGGACGGACCTAGTCCGTCCTGTGTCAAAACGAGCACTGAAAGCGGAGTTTTTCCGCTTTCAGTGCTCTGATGGTATTGTAACGATGCTTCCGTGTGGAAGCATTGTACAATACTAAAAAAAATGCCCGTCGGCATTTCGATCGCTCCGGAGAGCGATCGAAATGCCGGTTTTAAAGGCACAGTGCCTTTAAAACGACGGGCATTAAAAAATGAGCATAGGAAGCGAATTTTTCGCTTCCTATGCTCAGAAAGTGTTCCTGATTGCCTCGCAAGTCGAGGCAATCAGAAACACAAAAAAAAAATGCACGATCTTGGTCACTGAGTGACCAAGATGGCGCTGCCCTTCTAAGGGCAAGAGCACAGGAGGCAGGAAGTACCTGCTTCCTGTGCTCTCTGGCTGTCACACGATTGCCTCTTCACAGAGGCAATCAGTGACTGCCAGGCACACTGACAGGCAGTGGGGATGTTCTGCTGAACATCCCCACTGACTGGTCAGATCAATATTAACCCTATATTGATCTGACCAGTTATGATCTGCCTCCCTCTCCTCACATTTTTTTAGTGAGGGAGAGAGACAGATCAAAGTTCTAAAAGTAAAAAAAAACAATAAACACACAACACACAAATATTAAAACAATAAAAAAAAAATTATTAAAGCAATTCCCTGCGTTTAACCCCTTCCCTGCCACTGATCTTGCATAAGCAGTGATCGTGCATATCAGCGCATTTATTTTTGCCGTTTGTGCATTTTTTAGGGGTTAATTTTTTTTGTACTGTCATTTATTACAGTACTAAAAAGGCTCTTCTAAGAGTTATTAACCCCTTCTTTGCCGTCGATCACTGCTTACGCAATGATATTGACGCCAAAGCAATTTTTATCTGTCTGCATATTTTTATTTTATTTTTTTTACACATACCCGCTAGGGGATTACATGTAAAGTTTTTTTTTTTTTTTTTAAGCTGCCTGAGCGCATAGCGATCAGTAACAGCGAATTAGTGGCAAAGGCGGTTTGGCGATTTCTCAATTAAGCTCACCATTCGCCCTGGTCAGATCAAAATTGGTCGGATCAATATTCACAAATATTGATCTGCCTCCCTCTCCTCACTTACATTTTTGTGACGGAAAGAGACAGATCAGTATTAGTGATATAAAATAACATTTTATAAAATTGTCAGGTTTTATGAAAGTCTTTCACTGTGTATTAACCCCTTCCCTGCCATTCATCACTGTGTAAGCAGTAATCTTGCACAGCAACAGTATGTTTTTCTGTCTGCACTGTTTTATGGATTAATTTCTTTGTACTGTAATGTATTACAGTACTAGATAGGCTCTTCTAAGAGCTATTAACCCCTTCTTTGCTCGAGATCACTGCTTACGCACTGATTCTGAGGCCGCGGACTCAGGGTTCGATTTTGACCCTATTCAGCTTTCTGATACATCATCTAGCGATGTATCGGTGGCTGCTGAGCCCTTGCCACAAGTAGTGATGGGGTCTACCGATAAAAAAATATATGGTTTGGTGGGGGTAAATTACATTGGCTGGCTTCAAAGATATATCCCATAAAGGACACGTACGCAGGTTGACTACATGTCAAAATTCCAAGTTGGAATTTTGAGATGCGCATCTCACAAATGTTGCCTTCTAGCCAAAAACAAACCAACAAACCTATGCATGGGTGCTATCCCTGTACTCGGGAGATGTTGCTGAACACATATTGGGTTGTTGTTTGGCAGTGACATATACCAGAATCTGTGAATTCATGCCTGAAGTACAATGCATGTGGAAAAAAACCTCCCAAAAAAGTACTACCACAAACTTTTACAAAGGCTGGTGGTAGAATTAGTAACTATACAGTATTAAAATACCACCATTTGAAATACCTTAGGATGTCTATTTTCCAAAAATATATGGTTTGATGGGGTAAAATTCATTGGACGGCTTCAAAAATGTTCCAAATGGAACATGGGCGCAGGCTGACTACATGTCAAAATTCCAGGTTGGAATTGCGCACCCCCTAAATGTGGAATTTTAGACCCAATACAAACCAACAAACCTATGCATGGGGGGTATCCCTGTACTCAGGAGATGTTGCTGAACACATATTGAGGTGTTGGTTGGCAGTGGCAAATACCAGAATCTGAAAATTCCTGCCTGAACTACAATGTGTGTGGGGAAAAAATGACATCCCAACCCTTTGACATAGGTTGGTGGTAGAATTAGCACTTGGAAAGTGTTAAAATACCACAATTTTAAAAACCCTAGGATGTCTAGTTTTCCAAAATATATGGTTTTATGGGGTAAAATACTTTGACAGGCTTCAAAAGTGTCCCAAATGGAACATGGGCGCAGGCTGACTACATGTCAAAATTCCAAGTTGGAAATGCACCCCCCCTAAACATGGCCTTTTAGCCCCCAAATAATCTAACTAACCTACACATGGGTGGTATCCCTGTACTCAGGAGATGTTGCTGAACACATATTAATGTGTTTTGTGGCACTGACACATAATAGGATCTATGAATTCATGCCCGATGTACAATGAATGTGAAAAACAAATTACTATCCATAACATTGACATAGGCTGGTGGTAGAATTAGTGCATGGAAAGTGTTAAAATACTACCATTTGAAATACCCTAGGGTGTCTAGTTTTCAAAAATATATGGTTTTGTGGGATAGAATACACTTTTTGGCTTCAAAAATGTCCCAAATGGGACATCGGCGCAGGTTTTCTGCACGTCAGAATTCCAAGTTGGAAAACCAAAAAGCGCACCTCTCAAATGTGGCCTTTTAACCCCCAAATAACCTAACCAACCTATACATGGGTGGTATCCCTGTACTCAGGAGATGTTGCTAAACACATATTGAGGTGTTGTTTGGCACTGACATATAACAGGATCTGTGAATTCATGCCCAAAGTACTATGTATGTGAAAAAAAATTACTATCCATAACATTGACATAGGCTGGTAGTATAATTAGTGCATGGAAAGTGTTAAAATACTACCATTTGAAATACCCTAGGGTGTCTAGTTTTCAAAAATATATGGTTTTGTGGGATAGAATACACTTTTTGGCTTCAAAAATGTCCCAAATGGGACATGGGAGCAGGTTTTCTGCACGTCAGAATTCCAAGTTGGAAAACCAAAAAGCGCACCTCTCAAATGTGGCCTTTTAACCCCCAAATAACCTAACCAACCTATACATGGGGGGTATCCCTATACTCAGGAGATGTTGCTGAACACATATTGAGGTGTTGTTTGGCACTGACATATAACAGGATCTGTGAATTCATGCACAAAGTACAATGTATGTGAAAAAAAATTACTACCCAAAACATTGACATAGGCTGGTAGTATAATTAGTGCATGGAAAGTGTTAAAATACTACCATTTGAAATACCCTAGGGTGTCTAGTTTAAAAATATATATGGTTTTGTGGGGTAGAATACACTTTCTGGCTTCAAAAATGTCCCAAATGGGACATGGGCACAAGTTTTCTGCATGTCAGAATTCCAAGTTGGAAAACCAAAATGCGCACCCCCTAAATGTGGCCTTTTAGCCCCAAAACAAACCAACAAACATATGCATGGGTGGTATCCCTGTACTCAGGAGATGTTGTTGAACACATATTGAGGTGTTATTTGGAAATATCCCTTCACATTTTAAGGTAATGTTTACCTAAATTGCAATATATGTGAAAAATTAAAAAAAAAGATTTTTTGCTGCAAACTTTGGCATAGATTGGTGGTAAAATGGCTACATGAAATGTGTCAAAATACCCCAAGTTAAATGCCCTGAGTTGTCTAGTTTTCAAAAATATGTACATGTTGGGGGTCATTCATGGATTTAGTACAGAAATCAGTGTTACAATGTCACTATCGCTAATTTTGAAAGAAAGGATTTTAAAATAGCTTTGCACCACTTATAGTTCTGGCCTTGTAACATGAATAAAAAAGCACAAAAACATAAAAACATGGGCTATTTCTGAACTCAGGACATATATTAGAAACTTTTTAGCAGTGTTTTTTTGTTGTCTCTTGTACATGAGTATACGATTTTTCAAATAAAAGTCATAAAAAAAGTATTTTTTAAATTTTTTTGCCATATTTTATTATTTTTTTTACATCAAATTATATGCTATTATCAAAATAATGGTATCAAAAGAAAGCCCTTCTTATAACGATAAAAACAATATATAGTTTGTGCGGGTACACTAAATGAGACAGAAATAAATTACAGCAAAACACAAACACCTCAGAAATGTTAAAACAGCCCATGTCACCAAGCGTCGGACAAGCCAAAAAAGTCATGTCACTAAGGGGTTAAAAGTCCTGGATGCTTGTCCAAAAAAACAACAGCGTTTTTTCATGTGCACTCCTCTCCTCTCACACGACGCGTTTCCCCTCTTGTTGTGGCTTTCTCAAGTGTCCCATGTGATCCTCCGCTTCCTCTTTAGTACAGTCGCTTCTCTCATGATGTGTATCTTAAACTACTCCCCCTCCGTCTCCTCTATGACGGATCGCTTACTTTCCTCTGTCGACTCCTCCTCTCTGGTCATCTTATTGGTCAATGTTCGTCTGCTTGTCCCTGCCTCCTTTTGTTCCGTTTTGATGAAACTTATGGCTCAAAATAAAAACAGAGCATTTACCATTGTTGCAGGGACATCGCAGTAAAATACAAACACAAAAAATAAATAAAAATAAACACAGAAAACAACAGTACACAAGATTAGTGGGATATTTCTTAGGGATTCCTTTTTGCAGACAGATCTATTTAAACTGCAAACGGAACTTTAACCCCTCATGCACTGGTCTGATGCATTTTTTCCATTGTGTATACAATTAGTGCTTTTAACCCCTCATGTACTGTTCCTGTACATTCTGTTACATATGTAGTGCCTTAACCCTCCATATACTCACCATATGTGCACATGCTGGAAATATAAACGGTTGTAAGCAATCTAAAGTTAATCTTTTAACGGAATAAATGCATCAACCAGTCATAAATTTAAACTGTACAATACAATTTATCACCAAAAACCTAAATGTATAAGTCCACCTGGGTCACAATGTACAGGAAATTAAAAAGATCAAAATCTGAATTTAACCCTTTGGGTGCCAGTGTTTTCATTTCATACACCCATTTCATTTCTACTTGCCAAGGTCTTTCCAGGAGTCTCCTCCTCTCCAGTATTTTTTATGCTTTGCTATGGCAGTGAAACTCAATTCTTTAGGGTTATTGTTATGTTTAAAGAAATGTTCGGGGACACTGTGTTAAAACTTTTTTCTGAATATTGTTGCAGTGTTCCCCTATTCTAGTTTTAACTTTCCTTGTCGTCCAACCTATATATTGTAACCCACATGGACATTTCAACCGGTATATCACATTACTTGACTCACAATTTAAAAAATTATTAATTTTATATTCTTTCCCTGTGTCCCTTGATGTAAAATATTGCATCCTGCCAGCTTGCTTTTTTGTTTGTTTGCATGCATTACAGGTATTACAGTGGTAAAAGCCCGGGTTCTGGTCCAGAAATGTGTTTGCTTTCTTTTTTACAATCCTTGTTGAACTTGTAGTGATGCACCTCCTAATGGATGGTGCCCCTCTAAATACTATTTTAGGTCTTTCTGGTAGAATTCCTTTCAGCATCTCATCTTGTTTGAGAATATCCCAGTGTTTGAAGATAATCTTCCTTCTTTGTTTATTTTTATTGTTATAATCTAGCACTATTGGCAGGGTCATGTTCTTATTGGTATCATCAATCCCCTTTTTCTCTTTATATTCCAAAAGTGAATCTTTCTATATTGTCTTAACTTTATCGAAAGCAAGTTCTATCCTTTCCTCAGGGTAATTTCTTTCTATTAGACGTTCTTTTAAAATCTCCAATTGATTTAAATACACGGAATCATCTGTGCAGTTTCTTTTTAATCTCTGCGCTTGATTCATTGGAATATTCTCCAGCCATGGGGAGTGATGTCCACTATCTCTTCCTATAAAGCTATTAACGTCGACTTTTTTAAAGAAAGTTTTTTGTTTTTATCTCGTTATGCTCTATGTATATGTCTAGATCCAAAAAATGAACTCTCTGGTTATCGTATTCGGTATTCAACTTAATACCCCAATCGTTATCATTTAAATGGGCCAAAAACTCTAATAGTTCTTGCTCATTCCCCCTCCAGACAAAAAACAGGTCATCAATGTAGCAATGATAGGAGACCAGACTTGCCCCCCATCTGTGTTCTGACCACACAAAATTTTTTTTCTCCACTTCGCCATAAATAAATTGTCGTAGCTTGGGGCAAAAATTGTGACGGAAATCAAGTAATGACATGATTATCTAGTGCACAAAAAGGCTGCTGTATACTGAGTGAAACACACAAGTGAAATATAGACAAACAATATAATATACTGCGCCAATGACCGTGACGGAGTGAGCTAGCACCTGTACACGGCTAGTGTCTCACGCCTAGCAAAAAAGTGCAAAAAAATAGAATAAAGTAAACATGTACGCTAATGACCAACACTCGAAAAATCATTACCCTTTTCCATGAGACAAAAATGTGTAGTATATTAGGTAAAGAAATACCAAAATACACGCAGTGTACAGATATTACACTCACATGTACATGAGCAGTACTCTGCTCTTTGTCTATATTTCACTTGTGTGTTTCACTCAGTATACAGCAGCCTTTTTGTGCACTAGATAATCATGTCATTACTTGATTTCTGTCAAAATTTTTGTACCAATATGGATTCACTGTTTGATGAAGAATTGATTGGATCTGATGAAGGGACAGATCACATTTGTCTGAGTGAGGAATTTCACACTTTAGAAATAAAATCCTGACAAAAGAGATTCGGATGAGGTGCGAAATTGCTACACTCAAAAAATATTTAAGTGAAAAAATTATCCCAAGGGGTCTAAGAATTTTTAAAACACTTTCCACAGAAATAGACAATATAGAAATTAGAACTCAATGGGAACAAATTTTAGATCACTGTTCATTTGAACTTATGAGTTTTATTGTGAACATTCGAGAAAGATCTCTGATAGATCTAAAGACAGAAATAGATAAAAAATGTGAAGTCCTGTCACCATGTGAAGTACTCCCCGAATTTGAAGATCCAACAGAAAAAATGAAAATACATTTAAATAAAATAGAAGATGAGGTTAGAAAAATAAAAATAAAAAAATATAGGAGGGATAAAGGGGATTATACTAATGACAGAACAAGAACATTTTCCAAAAAAATTGATAACGTTCAAATATCCCCAGAGAAAAATAGGGATAATGAGGGAAACTGGCATAATGTTAGACCTAAAAAAAAGTCTGAAATCTAGGAATATCCAATTAGAGAAGAACAACCCTCCAATTAATTTAGCTAATAAATTCAGTGCTATATCCGTAGAGAAGGAGGAAGAGAAGGGGGAAGGAACAAGAGAATCTCCATCAAAATATTTTTTAGGGTGAAATCAGGGGGGGTCACCATGGGAAATGAGAGAAAGGCCTTTTTGGGACCAGAGGAGATCCCCAAGAGAAATGAGAGAGAGACCCTTTTGGGAAGGGGAAAAGGAAAGCAGAGAAAGGTCCAACAAATTTCTAACCCAAAAAAGATCAGATATAGGGGGAAGAGAGGAGGCTTACGAAAGAAAAAAAGAAAGATGGGACAAGAGATAGATATGACAGGTATCTTTAATATTTCCGGAATCCCACTGAGTGACATTCAGAATAAAGCCTTGAGTAAACGCCTGAAATATGCCCCAACGTGTACATTGAATAAATTCAACACATATATTGATATCAATAGATTTGTTAGGAAAGCCACCCTAAAGAGATTCTTTGTTAGTAAACAACAGAGAAATTTGGGCCCAGAAAAGGAAAAAATGAATATTATGAAGGAGACCAATAAAACTTGTCTAAAAAAGCCCTCTACGTTTTATCCCACTGCATGCAAATCAGGGCCTTTAGAGGTCTTTTAAAAGTTAGTTATGGATGATGTAGAAAATTTAAAACAATCAAGATTTGATCATTCTAACCCTACAAGAGCAGAAAGACAGACTTTGGAAAACTTGAGAAAGGACGATCGTCTGGTTATAAAACCTGCAGACAAAGGGGGTGGAGTAGTAATTATGTCTAAAGATTACTATTTAGAATAAGCCCACCGTCAACTAGATGATACGCAAGTGCATTTCAAAATGAAAAAAATCCAACGGATAATTTGAGGAAAATTCTGACAGCCTTTTAGATGAGGGCAAGACAAATGTTTTTTTGGGTAAAGAGGAATACGAATATATTAATAACCTTCACCCAATAATCCCTGTCTTTTATTTTCTCCCCAAAATTCACAAAAATATACAGAGACCACCAGGGAGACCAATTGTGTCCGGAGTGGGGTCTCTATTTTCAGATCTTTCAGAATATATAGATTTGGTGCTCCAACCGGATGTTAAGAAGGTTCCTTCATATTTAAAAGACACAATTAGTATTTTAAAGATTCTTAAAACAATTAGTTGGGAGAGCAACATGTGGTAAGTGACAAGTGATGTCACATCCCTTTATACTATTATAGAGCATGTAAGAGGGTGTGAATGAGTCAAAAATATTCTAGATGAAAGCAATACTATGGAGAAAGATATGGTAAATTATGTGATTAAGGGGATTGATCTGATTCTCCAGATTAATTATTTTTGGCTTGAAGATGGGTTCTTTTTACAGAAGCAAGGAACAGCCATGGGGACCAGATTTGACCCAAGCTATGCCAATTTATTTATATTTGTATGGTCAAAGCACAGATGGGGGGCAAGTCTAGTCTCCTATCATCGCTACATTGATGACCTGTTTTTTGTCTAGAGGGGGAATGAGGAAGAACTATTAGAGTTTTTGGCCCATTTAAATTAGAACGATTGGGGTATTAAGTTGATTTTTTGGGATCTAGAAATATACATAGAGCATAACGAGAAAAACCAAAAACTTTCTTTAAAAAAGTCGACGTTAATAGCTTTATAGGAAGAGATAGTGGACATCACTCCCCATGGCTGGAGAATATTCCAATGAATCAAGCGCAGAGATTCTTATGAATGGGGACTCTATTTCGGTTTATAGAAAGCCAATAGCATTACATGTATTCCATAAGCCGAAAGTCTTTAAACCGAACGACATTCGGTTTATAGACTTTCGGTTTATAGAATACATGTAATGCTATTGCTATTCTATAAACCGAAAGTCTATAAACCGAATGTCGTTCAGTTTATAGACTTTCGGCATATGGAATACATGTAATTCTATTGGCTTTCTATAAACCAAAATAGAGTCCCCATTCATAAGAAATTCTTATGAATGGGGACTCTATTTCGGTTTATAGAAAGCCAAAAGCATTACATGTATTCCATAAGCAGAAAGTCTATAAACCGAACGACATTCAGTTTATAGACTTTCGGTTTATAGAATACATGTAATGCTATTGCTATTCTATAAACCGAAAGTCTATAAACCGAATGTCGTTCGGTTTATAGACTTTCGGCTTATGGAATACGTGTAATTCTATTGGCTTTCTATAAACCGAAATAGAGTCCCCATTCATAAGAAATTCTTATGAATGGGGACTCTATTTCGGTTTATAGAAAGCCAATAGCATTACATGTATTCCATAAACCGAAAGTCTATAAACCGAAAGACTTTCGGTTTATAGACTTTCGGCTTATGGAATACATGTAATCCTATTGCTATTCTATAAACCGAACGACTTTCGGTTTATAGAATAGCCATAGGTTTACATGTATTACATAAGCCGAAAGTCTATAAACCGAAAGTCGTTCGGTTTATAGGCTGTCGGCATTTAACTAATAAGAGACAGAGTCTCCATTCGGTTTATAGACTTTCGGTTTATGGAATACATGTAATGCTATTGGTATTCTATAAACCGAAATAGATTCCCCATTCATACGAATAGGTCAATTCGTATGAATGAGGACTCTATTTCGGTTTATAGAATACCAATAGCATTACATGTATTCCATAAACCGAAAGTCTATAAACCGAATGGAGACTCTGTCTCTTATTAGTTAAAAAAGACATTCGGCCTATAGACTTTCGGTTTATGGAATGCATGGCTTTCTATAAACCAATATAGAGTCGGTTTATAGAAAGCCAATAGCATTACATACATTCCATAAACCGAAAGTCTATAAACCGATATGTCTTTCGGTTTATAGACTTTCGGTTTATGAAATGTGTAGGTCAATTGATTCGTACGAACGAATAAAACGAAACGAAAATAATGAACGAATTTTGTCTGAAACGAATGCAGTAATGAACAAATTTTGTTTTAGACGAAATAAATAACATTTTCGTCCAAATGGACGAAAACGAAACGAAAATTTTAGTTTTGCACATGTCTAGTTTATTGTTCTTTTTTTAAGGCTTATGTAAATTGTTAGTTTGCTTTCTGGACCTGGAGTAGTTCTTAGCATAGATAACTGAACATCACTGTTATTTTGTATTGGATATTATCTGGTATTCATTGAAATTCTTGGGACTGGCAGCATTTCGGATAACAGATACTTTCCGTTAATGGATAATTTTGGCATTTTTAATCATAGAGAGTCTGCAATAGGAGTCCTATAAGGCATATGGTGCCCTTTGTGGCTTATAAAATAAAATAAGAAAATACTTTTTAACCACTTGGAGTGAGTGCTGTTATATTTCTCTTGTGTATACATATGCTCCAAGGAAATTGCAGCTCCTTCATTTAATGGGTTTACCCATTGAGTGTTTGGTATTTCAAACATTGAAAGTCTGTCTGCTGGTTTATTATATAAAATAACCATACCTGTACAACTGGTAGGAAAACCTGTAGTCACGCCCTTTACAGGCTCCAGTACCAGGGCCCGCCTTAGGGGTGTGCGACCTGTGCAACTGCACAGGGCACAACACCTAAGGGGTGCCAAAAGAGGCACCTGTCTACTGGCGCCTCCTCTGCCCCCCGTGCAACACGTTTATAAAAAAAAAAGTTTTTCTATGTGAGGTGCCGATCACTAGAAGTGTGCAGCCCCTGAGAGAAGTCCCTGTCCTGTGAGAAGCAGAAGTCCGCCAGAGACCTGCTGCTGTCAGTCATCACACAACAAATCAGAGGGGAGTAGGGGATATGATTTATCATATCCCCACCCCCAGTCGCATTTGCGGAGAGCCTGAATGGAGGGAGCAGGTCTCAGCAAGAGGGAGACCAGCAGCTCCCTCCACCCCACAGCCAGCCCAGGAGGATGCCCACACAGACCACCAGGGACTAGATGAGCCTCCTCCCAGGCCAGAAAGATAGGATCCTGGGAGGGAGGCTAATACTACAATTTATTTTTTATAAAAAAAATCATCTGCTGCGGACTTGTCTTCCAATGATGCTCAGACAGCATCATGGTGGACACCTGTGAATTGTAGTCCAAACCTACATCTGCAGTCTTATATAAAGTTGACTGCACTTCCCATGATGCTCAGCCTGCATCATGGAAGCAGTATGGTGGGAGGCGCCATAAAGGCGCCACACACATGCCGCCTGAACACCTAAGGCCAGCCCTGTCCTATACAATGTATGTATGCTCACATATATATGAGTCATCATATACTATACTTTGTTTTTTGCTTTAAAAAACAAACAAACACTTTATAATATTTTTTTCCTCCCAGACTCCAGCCAGTTGCTGAAACCTGGGTAAGATACATGTAAACCCAGTTATAACATTATGGCTTAGAGCTATGGAGGCAACCGATCACAGCGCTAAATCATTTTGCAATGTGAATCTGTGGAACAAAGTCGTACACTATAGCAGAGCTTAGGTGTATTTATGAGTAAATTGAACATATTAATACCATTAGTATAACATGTTTTGTTATTTTTAGAATTATTTTACTCTAATATGAATGAAAAGGGTAAACACACGGCTAACAGCTGGGATGAATAATTAGAATGCCCTCACAAGGCAATCAAGAAAAAGCTCCTCACAAATTAACCAATCCTTTAACATTGGACAGGATTATAATGTTTGCTTTACATGCAGAATCTGTAGAAAATATTCATTTCTTGAGTGACTCGGTATAATGGGAGTTGAATCCTATCAATATGGGCATACAAGATAAAATAATTGCATTACCCTGGAATTATTGTAACATCCAATTCTCATGCAACAGTACCTTTACTGTCAGTTTTATACATCTGAAGCGTTATTTGTTCATTATAATATTTACTTTATCTTAGAAGAGCATGTTTCCTGCAAGGTGAAAGGAAGAACAAATGCTGTAAGTTAATTCTGTCACTCTCCTCATCTTCATAATCTTCTCCTGGCTTCCTTTGCCTTCTAACCCCTAGTATTGATCGTGTCATGGGCCACAGCAGACCGAGGCAGGTGGTTGAAATCCCTTTCCTAACAGCAGTCTCTAGCATGCCTGTTGCAGTTTGAGGAAGAGAAGCATGCTGTGAAAACAATCTGTGCATTTACTTTAGATCTAAGTGATTCCAAGTAGGTCGATGCTTCATGCTGATGTGTTGAAAACATTTAAAAAATTCTCCGAGTTTGATTTTGGTTGGAACAATTGCCAAGTGTGTCTTTCTGTCTGAAGTTGTTATTTCTCACTAATGTACTGTAGCAGGCTCCAGTCCTTAAGCTCAAAAGCATGGGGCACTTGGGAAACCTTTGTTCCAATGTCACAGTGAGTCCTGCTCAGTACAAGGATGTACCAGTGAGCCTTTTTTCACAAATCACAGCCTGCTTCTTTCACTTTTCACATATTACTCTATTAAGGAAACTGTTGATACATTGACAAAACATTAACTGTGTGCTCTAGAATATGAGGCAAATACAAATAAGCAAAAAAAAGCATGTTTTATATTCTCAGTAGTTTTAAACACATAAAACACTACAAACAGCTTTAAAAAATAATTGTTTTTATTGCTATGGCAATGGCAAGTCTCACATGAACAAGCACGCATTAACTTTATGTTTTTTTTGTTCTTTTTTTGTAATGCACGGCCTACTGATACTCAGAAGTATTTTATAGTAGTTTTGGGGTACAATTGTTAAAGTCATCTGAAAACATGGAACAAAACATTAAAAATTAAAAATCATAAATACATTCATTTTTATGTGTTTTCTGCCAGAATTTACTCAATTAAACATTAGGATGTTTGGCTGACCTTAACACCAATAGCCTGTTGAGATAAAATATCTCAATGATATAGCACACAGCAGAGTGTATACAATTTAGGAACACTTTCCTAATAATAAGTGGTACTATGTTTTCCTTTCAAAACATCCTTGGTTTGCTACGACATAGACTGTTGCATACTCTAGTAGCGTTTCTCAAAGATGACTTCCTTAAACGGACTCTATCAACAAACAGACAACATATATTCAGCCCAAAAAGAAAATACAAAATTGAAAGTATCTATAATAAATCTGCATACCTGCTGCCACCAATGCATATATGCTGCATAATATGATAATATTCTCTGGACACAAATTACCAAAGATGAATCACTAATAAGTAATAATCCCTCAGCTACCAATGTGGTGATACGAAATAAGGCTCCTATGAGTTTAAAGTTTGCCAGACTTTAACTGTGGTACAACAAAGCTTCCATCATTAAATCGTTAGCTCACCATTGACCATGGTATAGCATCTACAGTAAAATAATAGGCTTCTTCCCCAAATAATCTTGAAACTCTCAAAGATGCTGATCATATCTTTAAAATGATGTCTTTATTTCAAGCAAGTCTAAAATGGTGTTGAAAAGAAGCTAAATGGAGAAAGACACCTAAAGCATTTTGTTGCATGGACTTAATCATGGGTATTAAATGCAAAGGTGAACATCCTAAATGTATGTCAGAAATCAGGAAAGTGTATCATAAGCAATAATGGTCTAATACAGGGGTCCTCAAACTTTTTAAACAGGGGGCCAGTTCACTGTCCCTCAGACCGTTGAAGGGCCGGACTATAGTAAAAATAAAAACTATGAAGAAATTCCTATGCACACTGCATATATCTTATTTTGAACAAAACGAGAACAAATACAATATTTAAAGTAAAGTTAAATCAACAAACTTACCAGTATTTCAATGGGAATAGTGTGCCAGTCAGAGCCCAGGAATATGATGCCAGTCAGATGCCCAGGAATATGATGCCAGTCAGATGCCCAGGAATATGATGCCAGTCAGATGCCCAGGAATATGAGGCCAGTCAGATGCCCAGGAATATGATGCCAGTCAGATGCCCAGGAATATGATGACAGTCAGATGCCTAGGAATATGATGCCAGTCAGATGCCCAGGAATATTTTGCCATTCAGATGCCCAGGAATATGAGGCCAGTCAGATGCCCAGGAATATGATGCCAGTCAGATGCCCAGGAATATGATGCCAGTCAGATGCCTATGAATATGATGCCAGTCAGATGCCCAGGAATATTTTGCCATTCAGATGCCCAGGAATATTTTGCCATTCAGATGCCCAGGAATATTATGCCAGTCAGATGCCCAGGAATATTATGCCAGTCAGATGCCCAGGAATATTTTGCCATTCAGATGCCCAGGAATATTATGCCAGTCAGATGGCCAGGAATATTATGCCATTCAGATGCCCAGGAATATTATGCCAGTCAGATGGCCAGGAATATTATGCCATTCAGATGCCCAGGAATATGATGCCAGTCAGATACCCAGGAATATGATGCCAGTCAGATGCCCTGGAATATGATGCCAGCCAGATGCCCAGGAATATGATGCCATTCAGATGCCCAGGAATATTATGCCAGTCAGATGGCCAGGAATATTATGCCATTCAGATGCCCAGGAATATTATGCCAGTCAGATGCCCAGGAATATTATGCCAGTCAGATGCCCAGGAATATTTTGCCATTCAGATGCCCAGGAATATTATGCCAGTCAGATGCCCAGGAATATTATGCCAGTCAGATGCCCAGGAATATTTTGCCATTCAGATGCCCAGGAATATTATGCCATTCAGATGCCCAGGAATATTTTGCCATTCAGATGCCCAGGAATATTATGCCAGTCAGATGCCCAGGAATATTATGCCAGTCAGATGCCCAGGAATATTTTGCCATTCAGATGCCCAGGAATATTATGCCATTCAGATGCCCAGGAATATGATGCCAGTCAGATGCCCAGGAATATTATGCCAGTCAGATGCCCAGGAATATTATGCCAGTCAGATGCCCAGGAATATTATGCCAGTCAGATGGCCAGGAATATTATGCCAGTCAGATGCCTAGGAATATTATGCCAGTCAGATGCCCAGGAATATTTTGCCATTCAGATGCCCAGGAATATTATGCCAGTCAGATGCCCAGGAATATTATGCCAGTCAGATGCCCAGGAATATTATGCCAGTCAGATGGCCAGGAATATTATGCCATTCAGATGCCCAGGAATATTATGCCAGTCAGATGCCCAGGAATATTTTGCCATTCAGATGCCCAGGAATATTATGCCAGTCAGATGCCCAGGAATATTATGCCAGTCAGATGCCCAGGAATATTATGCCATTCAGATGCCCAGGAATATTATGCCAGTCAGATGGCCAGGAATATTATGCCATTCAGATGCCCAGGAATATGATGCCAGTCAGATGCCCAGGAATATTATGCCAGTCAGATGCCCAGGAATATTTTGCCATTCAGATGCCCAGGAATATTATGCCAGTCAGATGCCCAGGAATATTGTGCCAATCAGATGCCCAGGAATATTGTGCCAGTAGGGTGCCCAGGAATATTGTGCCAGTCAGATGCCCAGGAATATTGTGCCAGTCAGATGCCCAGGAATATTTTGCCATTCAGATGCCCTGGAATATGATGCCAGTCAGATGCCCAGGAATATGATGCCAGTCAGATGCCCAGGAATATTGTGCCAGTCAGGTGCCCAGGAATATTGTGACAGTCAGATGCCCAGGAATATTATGCCAGTCAGATGCCCAGGAATATTTTGCCATTCAGATGCCCAGGAATATTATGCCAGTCAGAGCCCAGGAATATTATGCCAGTCAGATGCCCAGGAATATTTTGCCATTCAGATGCCCAGGAATATTATGCCAGTCAGATGCCCAGGAATATTTTGCCATTCAGATGCCCAGGAATATTATGCCAGTCAGATGGCCGGGAATATTATGCCAGTCAGATGCCCAGGAATATTATGCCAGTCAGATGGCCAGGAATATTATGCCATTCAGATGCCCAGGAATATTATGCCAGTCAGATGCCCAGGAATATTTTGCCATTCAGATGCCCAGGAATATTATGCCAGTCAGATGCCCAGGAATATTATGCCATTCAGATGCCCAGGAATATTATGCCAGTCAGATGCCCAGGAATATTATGCCAGTCAGATGGCCAGGAATATTATGCCATTCAGATGCCCAGGAATATTATGCCAGTCAGATGCCCAGGAATATTATGCCATTCAGATGCCCAGGAATATGATGCCATTCAGATGCCCAGGAATATTATGCCAGTCAGATGCCCAGGAATATTATGCCAGTCAGATGCCCAGGAATATTTTGCCATTCAGATGCCCAGGAATAGTATGCCAGTCAGATGCCCAGGAATATTGTGCCAGTCAGATGCCCAGGAGTATTGTGCCAGTCAGGTGCCCAGGAATATTGTGCCAGTCAGATGCCCAGGAATATTTTGCCATTCAGATGCCCTGGGATATGATGCCAGTCAGATGCCCAGGAATATGATGCCAGTCAGATGCCCAGGAATATTGTGCCAGTCAGGTGCCCAGGAATATTGTGCCAGTCAGATGCCCAGGAATATTTTGCCAGTCAGATGCCCAGGAATATTTTGCCATTCAGATGCCCTGGAATATGATGCCAGTCAGATGCCCAGGAATATGATGCCAGTCAGATGCCCAGGAATATTGTGCCAGTCAGAGCCCAGGAATAGTGCTCGTTATCCCTCCCTCCTCCCCCGCTTCCCCATCACTTACCTCCAGCTGCTGTGTCCCCGGATGTCTCGCGCAGTGTCCTCCTGTGGAGGAGGGAAACAGTTACCGGATCCGGATGTGACGTAACGTCACATCCGGTCGCGGTGATTTTTAATTTTTTTGATTTTTTTTTCTTCCTGCAGCCGCATCCTCTGCGGCTGCCAGAAAGAAAAAAAAAGTAAACAGTGCGGAGGGGGGGGGGGGGGGGGGTGCCGGCAGCACCCCCCGCGGGCCACATAAATGTCCTCAGCGGGCCGCATGTGGCCCGCGGGCCGTAGTTTGAGGACCCCTGGTCTAATACAATAAAATAAACATGAAATTCACCTGCATAGATTGACATTTCTTAATTTCCAATAAAAATAGTAAGGTTACAAAGCAAGCAATCTATGCAAGATCTATGTATATATAATACTATGCTTTATAAAATATAATATATTATAAATCATTTGCAAATAGGCTAAATAGAAAATGTGCTACTGACTAAATCTAATGTTGTAAAAATAATTCATGTTCCATTCAGAAATAAGTCCAGTTGGCTATCTTGTTTCTAGAACAAAAATCCAGAATGTTTCCCTCCGACAACGTTTCTTATACATATCCCCTCCTTGAGCAGGCAAAACGACCTTTTCAATTGTTTGTTTTAAGTGTTGTAAACTAGTTCCCATCAGTATGAACTGTATCTAGCTAGCCAGTAAATGAAGATAATTACATATTAATTGTAATAGAAATGTTTATCTGAATATAGCTGTTCAGAAAAAAGTAATAGAACAGGATAACTCCTATAAATATACAAAATGTAAATGTGTTTGGCCCTCAAACAAATCTAACATGCCTGTACATACAGTTATAGCATGATAGCATTTTTGTACCTCCTCAACTGTGTGCAGATGAGGCTAGTGCTGTAAATGAGTATACAAACAGTTGCTGGCATCCTGTAGATCGTCTGCAACAATATTGGAATCCACATCAAGGAGGAACTCCACCAAGATACCGTAGATGTCCAAATCCACTGAAGAAACAAAAGGCGGTCTCCACTACAATAATATACAACTGAACAGCTTTATTGAAACAAAGTTACAATAATCTAAATGTGCGGGCAAAACAATCAGAAACAGTGGAAACATTGTAGCACAATTTGTAGCCGTCAGCAACGGTGGTACAAAAATCTTACGCATTTCATGTCAAAAGACACTTATTCAATGACTAACTTCACAGCAGAAATGCCGGCTCTCTTATCCCACAAACCAGGTGGAAATTAATAAGGACTCAAAAAGCCTTCACTAAGGAATAGATGCCCCTCATAACAGTTCAATAATCACCTTTATGTTGATGATGAAGAAAGCCAGAGTAATTAACCCCTTAGCGAGTGAGTGCTATGCTGCATTTGATGTACCTTAAAGACCAGAATTCCATTATTTGTGTCATATGTTTGCTGAACTATGAATTTCTTTCTTTGTGTTCAGTCCACCCACACAAATTATATATCATTTTTTAAAGGACAGATAGGGCTTTCATTTGATACTCTTATTTTCATCATATGATATAATTTACTATTAAAAAAATATAAAATATGATGAAAAAATGCCATAAAAACCACTTTTTCTAACTTTGACCTGATTGTCTTTTAAACAATTACAAATGGTAAAAAATACCCCGTCTATATATTTCTAATATTTGTCCTGAGTTTAGAAATACCAATGTTTTCATGTTTGTCTATGCTTTATTTCAAGTAATAGGGCAATAATAAATATTAGTGTTTTTTGTTTCCTAACCATTTTCTTCTACAGTGATCTTTTGACCCCAACCCTAACCCCAAATTTACCCTAACCCTAAATCTAGCCCAACCGCTTGATCTAACCCTTGTACTAACCCAAACCCACCTGCAACCCTAGTTATAACCCTAACCCTAGATATAGGGTTAGTAGATCTAGGGTTAGCTTTTTCCTTTTATTTATTTATTTATTTAAATTTTCTAATTGTAATGTTGATGACTGCCTCTAGGGACAGTCAATCAACAGTTTCAGAGCAATGGAAGATATTTTTTTTCAACTCTCTGAGATTTTCATTTTCTAATCTTACAGGCAAGTTATCTAGTCAAGGATTTTGTTGATTTCTACAGATGTCATGCTTTACATTGGTAAGTGGTCTGAATTGAATAGTTAGGTGCTTGCTATTGTGTGTTTGTTAATGTGCATAGGCCTACTTAGGTTATCATAGGGGATCTGCTTTTGGTGTGTGTATATATAATCTATAATCTTAGCTTGGCTGCACTTTAAAGTGCAGTTGGAGATATTTTGGAGGTAGTCTGAGGTTAGAAACCATCTAGAAATTAAGAATTGTTAGATTTAAATTCGTCACTTCTTTAAAATGGCAGGCTTGCATTAGTGTAATAGTTGTTATGCATGTGTTTCACGTTCAACTTTTTGGAGTTTTGGATGCTGTCCCATCTATAGACAGTTGTCTTTATTGCAGATGGAGATAGCCTGAGATCTGTAAATTATCGGTTAAACTAGGATTTTGCAAAGTCACTATAAAGGTGGCCCCATCGGATTGTCAGATGGATTACTTTAGGGTAGACATGGGGGGATATTCATTAAAAGGTAAGTTGAAATGAGTTTAAGTGAACTGAGGTAAAATAAGCATTTAATCTCACCAATTTAGCTATACACTGTGTAAGGACAAACCTGGTGTAAGGGACGGCTGTGACGAGATGGGCTGGAGTTGTGGTGCAGGGGTAGTTGGCAATGCAAGGCCCTGCGCAGGGTGAGCACTCTCCACCTGGGGTGGAGCACCGGGCTTTGGGCACCCACAGAGACCTTGTTAGTTTCCCCATGAGTCATAGCCAGACAAGGGGTAAGCAGGGTCTAGGATGCAGAATAGTCACAAACATGCTGAGGTCAAAGGACTGGAGAGAGCAGGATGGTCAGAAAAAAGCCAAATTAAATGGACTGGAGAGAGCAGCATGGTCAGGAACAATTTTAACAGGAATCCGATATACAAGCCAGCAGACAAAATGTACCAGCTGTGATTGCCGGGAGGATGGGGTTTATATAGCTCAAGGGCTCATAATTGCAACAACCCATAGCTGAGCAGTAGGTAAATGACAAATGACAAATTCAGAGATACCCACTACTACTACATGAGGTAATAAAACCATTAACATTTTTTTAACCAATTACTGTTAATCATAGTAGTCCCACAAGGCTGGAAATTAGCAAATGTTGTGTCCATTCTTAAGAAATATAGCAGGGAGGAGTTGGGCAACTATAGGTGCGTGGTGGGGAAATTAATAGAAACCATGCTAAAGGATATAAGTGTTGAACATCTAAAATAATTGGTCAAAATTAGAGTTGAGTGGACACCTGGATGTTCGGGTTCGGCAGGTTCGGCAGGTTCGGCCGAACTTCGAAAAAATGTCCGGGTCCATGCTCGAACTTGACCCTGAACTTGACCCCGAACCCGGACCCCATTGAAGTCAATGGGGACACAAACCTTTGGCCACTAAAATGCCTCTAAAAAAGTCCTGGAAAGGGCTAGAGGGCTGCAAAATGAAGTAAAATGTGGGTAAGAGTAGGCCAAGTGCCCTGCAAGAAAATGTGGATAGGGAAATAACTTAAAATAACATAAAATACATACATATTACAAATACAGCTGAGCCATAAAATAGCGCTAGATGGAATCTTTGATTTTAGCTGTGGAAGAACATAAATCTAAATCTAAAGCATGGCTGCCAGGAGGATCAAAATAATTATCCATTTGAGAGAGGGCTGGAGTGCAGGAGGAGGAGGAGGAGGAGGAGGTAGCCAACACTGTTTTTTATTTGTTTTTGTTTTTTTAAATTGTTGTAGCCCCCAAAATATTGGGACATATAACAACAGAAAACAAAGAATGCACTTGAGTATAACAATGACTGGGTGATGTCTATTCTGCACAAAGTACAGAGAAGTCTGGTGGGATCCATGCCTGGTTCATCTTAATAAATGTAAGCTTGTCCATGTTGGCTGTGGACAGGTGGCTGCGCTTGTCTGTGATAATGCCCCCTGCCGTGCTAAACATACGTTCAGACAATACACTGGCTGCAGGGCAGGCCAGCACCTCCAAGGCATAAAGGGCAAGCTCAGGCCATGTGCCCAATTTGGAGACCCAGAAGTTGAATGGGGCAGACTCATCAGTCAGTACGTGTAGGCCTGTGCACACGTACTGTTCCACCATGTTGCTGAAATGCTGCCTCCTGCTAAGACGTTGCATATCAGATGGTGGTGCTGCTTGTTGTGGCGTGCTGACAAAGCTTTTCCACATTTCGGCCATGTTAACCCTGCCTTCTGAGGTGCTGGAGGTGCCCCAGCTGCGTTGGCAATCTCTACCTCTGCCTTCGCCTTGTGTTTCCATTGAGCCCCCAGTGTAATTTTGGAATGCCCTCAGCAGCGCGTCTACCAGCGTGTGCTTGTAGTCGCGCATCTTGCGATCATGCTCCAGTGATGGAATTAAGGACGGCACGTTGTCCTTGTAATGGGGATCCAGCAGGGTGGCCACCCAGTAATCAGCACAAGTTAGAATATGGGCAACTCGGCAGTCGTTGCACAGGCACTGCAGCATGTAGTCGCTCATGCGTGCCAAGCTGCCCAGAGGCAAGGACAAGCTGTTCTCTGTGGGAGGTGTATCATCTGTGTCCTCCGTATCCCCCCAGCCACGCTGCAGTGATGCCCACAAGCTGCGTTGGGTGCCACCCTGCTGTGAACACGGTTCCTCCTCCTCATCATCATCATCCTCATCCTCCTCCAAAACTGTGCCCTGGCTTGACAGTTGTGTACCTGGCCTATATTTTTTCAAGGAGACATATAAGCGGGATAGTAAGGCTGAGAACGGCGTCATTGGCACTGGCCATGTTGGTGGAGTACTCGAAACAGTGCAAAATGGCACACAGGTTTCGCATGGAGGCCCACTCATTGGTGGTGAAGTGGTGCTGTTCCGCAGAGCGACTGACCCGTGCGTGCTGCAGCTGATAGTCCACTATCGCCTGCTGCTGCTCGCACAATCTCTCCAGCATGTGCAAGGTGGAGTTCCACCTTGCGGGCACGTCGCATATGAGGCGGTGAGCGGGAAGGCCTAAGTTACGCTGCAGCGCAGACAGGCGAGCAGCAGCAGGGTGAGAATGCCTAAAGTGCACACAGACGGCCCGCACTTTCTGCAGCAGCTCTGATATATCTGGGTTGTTTTTCAGGAATTTCTGTACCACCAATTCAGCACATGCGCCAGGCAAGGGATGTGCATCAAACCAGCTAGGCCCAGAGCTGCTATGAGATTTCGCCCATTATCGCATACCACCAGGCCGGGCTTGAGGCTCAGTGGCAACAACCACTCATTGATCTGTTGTTCCATGCCCGTCCACAGCTTCTGCGCGCTGTGGGGTTTTCCCCCCAAACATATGAGTTTTAAAAGAGCCTGCTGTCGTTTCCCCCTGGCTGTGCTGAAGTTGGCGGTGAAGGTGTTACTCTGACCGGATGAGGAGGTGGTAGAGGAGGTGGTAGAGGAGAAGGAAGAAGCTGAGTAGGAGGAGGAGGCAAATGTACTATTTATCACCCAAAACAATTAGAATTTTTCAAAGTGCACTGTAACCACAGTATTTCACTGTTCTATTTGACTCTCAAATATGAAGTGCACCGCAAGACGCAAATGTAGTATTTACCACCCAAAACAAGTAGAATTTTTCAAAGTGCGCTGTAAGCACAGTATTGGACTCTTCTATTTGACTCTCAGATATGAAGTGCGCCGTTAAATCGCCGAACCCCGAACTCCAACCCGAACATACAGTGAAATTTCCGGGTCCAGCAGTGTGGTTCGGGTTTGCTCAACACTAGTCAAAATGCTTAGGAGATATTGCTTATCTTGATTTCAGGAAAAAAACTGCACTCTGAATTTGGATTTCAATATAGTTGAATGGATTAGGCAATTGCTGAATGATATACATCTGAGGGTTGTGGTGAATGGAGTATATTCGGAGCAAGGTCTTGTTATCAGTGGGGTGCCTCAGAGTTATCTATTTTTTGACCCATTCTTTTTAATATTTCTTATAGGGATAATGCAGAAAGTCTTGCTGGTAAGGTATGTCTTTTTGCTGATCACACAAAGACACAGGGTTGATGTTCTTGGAGGTATAAACCAAATGTCAAATAATATAGGTTAACTAGAAAAAGTGGCAAAGTTAAACTTTTAAACTGAAAGTTTAATGTGTTTAATGTGGACTTATGCACCTTGAGCGTAAGAACCCAAGGACAACATATATAATATTTGATACAGTCCTAACCTCAACATCTAAGGAAATTAAGTTTTGTGCAATTATTTTATAAGACTTCAAGGTAGGCAGACAATGTAGTAGAGCAGCAGAAAATTCTAGCAGAATGTTTGATTGTATGCGGAGAGGTATTAGCAGTAGAAAGAAGGAAGTGTTCATGTCGTAGTATAGTTTACTGGTGAGACCTCACCAGTTTTGTACCCCTTTCATTCAATTAGCAAAAAGAAATCCTAATGCACTATGGCAAACTTTCTTTCAAATGGTGTGATATAGAGGAAGTGGTGGCATCACTTTACATTAGTTTGAAATACACTGCACAAGGATGTTGCGCCTCTTCTCTTATTTCCTTTTCTAGACAGTAATAGAAACTGTATATAGCAACTTTGGAGAGAGTTCAGAGAAGGGCTACTAAAATGATGCAAGGATTGCAGGATAAAATTTACCAGGAAAGCTTAAAACATCTTAACATGTATAGCTTAGCATAAAGATGAGACAGAAGCGATAT
Organism: Pelodytes ibericus; assembly: GCA_036172795.1. Classification (NCBI taxonomy): domain Eukaryota; kingdom Metazoa; phylum Chordata; class Amphibia; order Anura; family Pelodytidae; genus Pelodytes; species Pelodytes ibericus. The sequence continues at coordinate 155,377,155 of CM069859.1, read as the reverse complement.
CATAGAAACATTTAAATACATAAAGGTGAATCAACACAGTAAGGGAGGAAAGTATATTTAAAAATTTATCACAGCAAGAGGACATCATCTTAAATTAAAGAGGCAAAGGTATAAAAGTAATATCAGGATGCATTACTTTACTGAGAGGGTAGTAGATACATGGAATATAAGATAAGGCCATGGACTAATGAAAGTATTTCGAAAATTGGGCACACTAGATAGTCCGAATGATTATTATCTGCTGACACATTCTATGTTTCTATGGAAAATTATTTGACTAGGCTCAAAGGAAAGGGACGGAAAGGATGGTATAGTACTAGTGTTGCCCAAATTGAGAAGTTAGATAGTATACTTACTCTAAAGCTGTTAATATGAGTAACTGTGATGCAACCTTATTGTAATATGACAGGATTCCAGTTTCCCATGGAGGAAGTATGCACTGGATAGTGGTGTCACAAGAGGGGTGTGGACCACACCAGGTGACACCACCGGCATGGGTGACATCCGTGCTGCCATCCTCTCTGCAGCAAATCCACTGGATTGGGCCTGCTGAAATAAAATTGAGGGAAAAAAAAGCTAGGAAAAAACGTTTTTTGCCGCCAGATTATAGAGCATATCCGTAGACTGTAAATTTCTTCCTTCATGCAGGAGGAAAGACTGCACGGAGGAGAATGGCCAGGGACACAGAACTGCCAGTTGAGTACTGGGGAAGGGGGAGGGTGGTATATTAATGGACAAATTAATACTGGCATATTAATTTACAAACTAACACTGGCATATTAATGGACAAACTAACACTGGCATATTAATGGGAAATTGGCTGTGGCATATTAATGAGCAAATTGGCTTTGGGATATTAATTGGAAAGATGGCTGTGGCATATTCATGGACAGATTGGCTGTGGTATATTAATTGGCAATCTGGCTATGGCATATTGATGGACAAATTGGCTGTGTTATACTAATGGGCAAATTGGCTGTGGCATATTAATGGGCAAATTGGCTGTAGCATATTAATAGGCAAACTAACAGTGGCATATTTTTGGGCAAACTGGCTTTGGCATATTTATGGGCAAATTGGCTGTGACATATTAATGGCCAAAGTGGCTGTGGTACATTAATGGGTAAACTAACACTGGCATTTTAATGGACAAACTAAATCAAACTAAATTGGGCAAATTGGCTGTGGCATATTAATGGCCAAAGTGGCTGTGGCATAATAATGGAAAAACTAACAGTGGCATATCAATGGACACATTGGTTGTGGCATATTAATTGACAAGCTGGCTGTGGCATATTTATGGGCACACTAACATGGGCATAATAATGGGCAACCTGGCTGTGGCATATCTATGGCACAGCCAGAAAACTAAGACTGATATATTAATGGGCAAAATGGCTGTGGCATATAAATGGAAAAACTAACAGTGGCATATTAATGGACGCCTTGGCTGTGGCATATTAATGGGTAAATTGGCTATGGCATATTAATGGGTAAATTAACAATGGCATTTTAATGGAAAAACTAACACAGGCATATTAATGGCCAAATTACCCCTGGCCTATTAATGGATAAACGATCAGTGGCATATTAATGGACAAGCTAATATGTCAGAGGTATTGAAAAGTAATCTTGGGACTGGTACATATGAATAAAGCAGAAGAAAAGGATAACAAGATGGATGCCAGCAGCCTCCATTTTGTGTCAGTTTTTGGACATCCTTCTGTGTGTTCAAATCTTATTCTGTGTCCCTGAAGCTAAAAGAAAGTCCTCCACATTCCTAACTCTGTTATCTAGTATCACTGGAACAGATAAGGTGGGCATTGTTAGTCGTTTATGACTCTCATTGTATTTCTAAAGACACAGCTGTGTCTATATACATATTAGAGGAGAAGGGGGGCTTCTCTGCAACTTGCTAGCCCACCCAAACTGGCAGAAACTTACAAACACAGACACACTGAGATTATTGGGATTTTTGATTTGTAGAATCTAATAAGGGTTATTAGAAATAAACCTAGTTGATTCAAATCACCCATTAAAATATATAATGATATCACACCTTCACTAATAAATATGTAAAGTATAATTAATCCTACATATTAATTAGAATATTGTTTTTATTGTTTTATTAGTGTGGTATACATTTTATTATACATTTTTATGTAATGTGCAATGATAAGAATATGATAAATATTTACTATAATTTGAAATTGTATTAACACTTCTATATATTGCAACATATATATTGTATTACATTATACTCACAATCCAGGTATAGCTATAAATCATGACATCATCTCATTTACATTAACACACCCATCCATTCAATTGGCTAGAAGTCACAGAAACAGGGTGTGAATCTGAGATAAGGTTTGGTTGATAAATTGGTACTGGAGGGGTAGAAAAAAGACTGGAGATACCTGAGAGACCTGGGGGGACTGATTTTGGGAGATGGGAATGTTTTAGAAAAGGGCTGAGTCTCTCTCCTTCTGGAGAGGACTCAGGAATATGAGGCTTTTAATAGCACATGTTCATTATAACAATAGAAATCTCCATACCCATAGTATTGAGCTAAGTCCCAGGAGTAACTCCCATCACTCAATTCTTCAATTGAAGGAGTCTCAACTGCAAACCAACCTCTGCCGGTAATGTATAAATGTGGTAATTTGTTTCAAGCATAATCTCATTTTTATGGATGTCATTAGCATATATATTTGGGTAAATTTAATTTAAATCCCACAATTTCTGGGATCTATATGTTAGCCTGATGTTTATCTGTCATCCTTTCTGCAGAAGGAAGCCAGAGGAATATCCTATAGATATTACCAAGAACCATACGTTCTTATAGTCTAGCTATTTACCCAAATATGTAATATATAATCTCCAGAGATTATCTAAGATTCTCATTCTTAAAGTCTAAGCTAGAATACTTACATTATCATTTACCGAGCAGATTAAGAAATAGCCACCTTGAGTAGTGATATGATTTAGTAGTATTACCTTACCTAAGCAGAGTATATGTTGGTAATTTGTAGGTAATTATGGTGTACTATCATTAACCATTTTAAATACTAATCATTGTAAATTGTATCTAAATAAAATGCATGGCCATCTTACGGTCAGAAACGTACTGTATAATAAAGTATTCTACATGTATGTTGATATAGGTACAGAGCTGCATAATTCATGTTTTGTCCTACTTACTTATGTTATAAGTCATACATGTGAATTATGATTAACATCTATTGATATTGTATTTTGTTGTTATGCTATTTTGCAGACAGGATTGGGAGAGTAAAGCAGTACAAGCCAGGTTCAAAGGGCAGGAGAGGTCAGGAAGTCCAGGAGGGAAGCCGAGGTAAAGAATCCGGGAAGTATTGGAGGAAAAAGGAGGAATCACAGGGAATATGCTCTGAGAGGGAACCAAGGGTAGATACCACTTAGCAGCTCAATACACAAGCACTGATTGAAGCCAGTGCTTGGTATTTAAAGGCTGCCAGGTGAAAGCCCTGCCTCATTCAATTAGGGAAGTCCACCCACCTTCATTGAGTAGCCTGACACTCACTAAGTTGAGTGTAAGCCTTCCTCCAGGCCTCCTCCGCTTCCACCAATGAGAACTTATCATCGAGCATTAGGCCACGCCCCCACCATCTGTACTAGGGAAACGTCAGTCACTCGCTGGACACGAGTTACTGGAGTCCTGGGATGCGGCCTACTCTGTGACGCTCTTCCTCTCCGGCGGGCTGCTGCGGGAGCGGTTGAATGTAAGGGACCCCGGCCTGGTCGGGAACAGGGTCCGGGATCCCCACAATGGGCAAACTGGCTGTGGCATATTTAATGGCAAATTGAGTGTGACATATTAATGGGCAAATTAAATACTGGCAAACTAATACTGGCATATTATTGGACAGACTAACACTGACATATTAATGGACATCTGGATGTGACATATTAATCGGCAAACTAACACTGGCATATTATTGGACAAATTAACACTAGCGTATTAATGGACACACTGGATGTGACAAATTAATGGGAAACTGGTTGGTGCATATTAATGGGCAAATTGGCAGTGGCATATTAATGGGCAAACTAACACTAGCATATTAATGTACAAACTATCAGTGGCATATTTATGGCAAAACTAACACTGGCCTAGTAATGGGCAAACTAACACTGCATATTAATGGACAAACTGGCTGTGGCATATTAATGGGCAAACTGGCGGTAGCATATTTATGGGCTGTGGCATATTAATGGGCACCTGGTTTGGACAAATTTTAATCTGCAAACTGTGGCATATTTAATGGACAAACAATGGCATATTTTAGTAGGCAAATTGACTGTGGCATGTTAATTGGTACCTGACTGTGGCTTAATTTAATTGGCAAAGTGATGCTGTGGCATCTTCGGTGGGGCAAAACAACATGTACTATAGGAGAAAGTGACACTGTGGCATGTTCTGCAGGAGCAGTTCTGTGGGGCAAATTGACACTGTGGTATGTTCTGTGGGGCAAATTGACACTGTGACATGCCAAATCTTGTGGGTACAGTATGAGTGCATGGCAAGTGCTGGGGTACTGCACAGTGCTGTGTTAAGTCCTTTAGGTGCAATGTGAGTGCAGAGGAAGGAAATAAAAACAAGAAATGCAATTTAAAAAAAAAACTTTTTATTACAAATGAAAATATTGTACAATAGATTAATGTGTCATCTCCCAGGTTTCCCGTGTGTGGAAGAATGAATGGGGCTCCTTGGCATAATTAAGGGGCTCCTGTGCTTAAATAACACACAGGCGGCTCAGCACAAATCAAGTGAAGGGAAATTTAATAATTAAACTTCACTTTAATTGATTTGTGCTGAGCCACCTATGAGTTATTTGGAATAGTTAATGGGCTCCGTTACTGAGGTCAGTTACTATCTGTTGTTTGTTGTGAACCAACACTGCTTTCAGTATCAGAATGGTCAGTGATCTTTGTTCTATTTATGGGCTGGTCTAGTCCAGAATACTACTTTTGCTAGTAAGAAGGCTTGATAATATGTCTCTCGATCGGGCAGTCCCATACCACCTTGATTTTTATGGCAGATTTAATTAATTATATCCCAGTCCAGGGTGAGATGACTTTCAGATACATTTGGTGATGGCTTACTTGAATTCCTGGAAAAAGTGTTTTGGGATTGATATCAGTAAGGTTTGGATGATATAAAATATGTGTGGCATAATATTCATTTTTATCATTGCGACCCTACCAAACCAAGAAATGTGATTTTTAGTCCACTTATTCATATCTCTTTTAAAAGATTTTAGAAGTGGTAGGTAGTTAAGGTCATAGAGTGAGTGCAATTTCAGGGTTAGGATTATGCCTAGGTATTTTATTGAGGATTCTGCCTATTTAAAATAGAATGTTTTCTTAAAGTGAAGTATAGTCGATGGGGCAAAGATAAATTGAGGGCTTCATACTTGGTCTGTTGATTTTAAAATCGACAGGGAGCTGCAGATATGTAATTTGTTTATTAGGTGTGGGAGTAAGATGATAGGTTGCATTAAAGTGAGCATTAGGTCATCCGTATATGCCGCAGCTTTGTGGTGGTGTGGGCCTATGTATATGGCATATATGGAAGGGTTAGAGCATATAGCAGTGATCAGTGGTTCCAGGGTCAAGATAAATAGTAGGGGTGAGAGTGGGCATCACTGTCTTGTGCTGTTTGACAGGGTGAGCGGCTCAGAAAGTACTCCATTAACCCTAATTAAACCTACCTGATCCCCGTGTATCCAGGTCAGCCATGGCCGGATCAAGGCATGTGCTGAGGATTTTTGCTAGGAGTTTAATATCTGCGTTCAGAAGGGAGATATGCCTGTAAATCCCACAAGTTCTGCGTTTTTTCCAGGTTTGTGGTTATTGTTATGTGCACCTCTTGTGTTTTTGTGGGCAATGTGCTGCCCAAGGCCAAGGAGTTGATCATAACTGTCAGTTGTGGGTTCAACTGTTCCCCAAAAATCTTGTAGTAGGTATTGGTTAATCTGTTGGGGCCTGGGCTTTTCCCGTGGGGTTGGTCTTTAATGGCCATTGCCACTTCCTCTAGGGTTATTGGAGAATCCAAGAGTTTGGTATATGCATCGGCCAGTTTGGGTTTTCTAGATAGTCCTGTATGTTATGGATGAGGATGTTTTGTACGCTATCTGGTTTGTGTGGTGTTGAAGTTGCTATTGTTTATTTTTGATTTTGGGTATGTAGGAGTTGCCTTATTTGTTGCACATTTGTTGCTGTATTTAATTTTCTAGATCTGTGGACATAGAGTGTACTGCTGAATCCCTGTATGGATTTCTGCATCTTGTTACTACACAGAACAGAAACACCCTTCCAGGGTTTATTTAATTCATGGAATAAAGAGGGAGAAAGTTTTTTTTGTACATGGCTTTAAGTGTTTTAATTTATACAAGGATGTCTGTCATGCATTGGGTTCTTTGTTTTTTTTTTAAGAAAGAAGCCTATACTAATGAGTTGATAACTGCCTTGTGTGCTTCCCATGTAATTTGTGGGGAAACATCTCTGTAAAGTATTGCTTTAGTTATTTTTGTAATTTTGCCAAGTGTATTGGATCTTTTAGTATAATCTCATTAAGTCTCCAGGTTGTCATCCTACTGGAGATCGTGGGGATATCAACCATCACAGTTATTGAGGCATGATCACTCCAAGTGATGATCTCTACGGTGGCTAATTGCTATGGTAGTCTAAGCTTGTGTATTTTTTATGGGGGTGGAAGTAAAATGTGAAGTCCTTAATGTTAGGGTTTAATATCTTCCAGGTGTTGTTTATTTTCTTGAGAGTGGATTCCTGGTTGATGAGTCCAAGGCAGGTTCTAGTGTGATATTTAGATCTCCATCAAATATGGTGACCTCTTCAGCAAGCTCCTTCAGTTCATGAAGTATGCAACAGAGAAATAAATGTTGATTACTATTTGGTGCATAGGTATTTGCGTTCGTTATTGTTGCAGAACCAATGGAGTCCCTGAGGAACACTGCTCATCTGTCATTATAATTCCATATGGTGGTAACTACCATTGGGAGGGATTTTGTTATGAAACTCACCACACCCTTGTTTACTGAAATGGAGAGTGGGAATAGTATATCCTATTGTAGTTAACGTAATTGGATTTGGGAACTTTGTTTTGACAAAAATTACTCTCTTGAACAATGGCGATGTCTATTCTTTTTCCTTTAAGTTGTGTAAAGAGTCTTTTTTGCTTGCTCAGTAAGTTTAGACCTTTGGCATTGATAGACAAGATGTTTAATTTAAGTGAGCCATATCTTGATCTGCATAGGGGATTAGAGGTGTGTTGAGGCTGTGCTTCCCAAAGGCTTCATACAAAAACACAATAAACAGTTTTATTATGTGTAAGCTGACAGTAAGGGATGAGAGGGTAATCAAATTATACAAGGGATTTATGTCTATGTGGGCCAAAAAACTGCCCGAATAGATGAAGGGAAGATGAAGCGATTTATCGTTCAGCTACTGCGCCAAGTTCCCAGGATCCCATCCAGTTGGCGGCACACCGACTATGCGCCTATATATAAGGCGCACAGTCGGAGGTTGTGGCCTAATATATAGGGATACGCAGCTGTCTGGGCGATACAACAATTAACCCAGGTCAGTTTTTGCAGAGAGCCTCAATCAATCAGATTGATCAATTTGGTGGGTACTGCATACCCACCAAAGCAAACCCATAGTAACCCATGGAACATCATGTGGGTTTGTATATATAGCAACCAACCATTTGAACAGTTATAGTATGCAAATAATAATCAAACCATAAACATTAGGGAAAACCTAATTTAAGACAATGAGTGGATCATGCGTTTAACTCTCAGAATGCATATCTCCCTTCAATTCCATTTACCCCTCCCTAACACAAAGAGAGAGAGAAAAGGGGAGGGGTGTAGTTCCCTCTGTCCAGCACCCTGAGCATGGGCCAGTGTTAGATCATATAGTGACACCAATTCAGAATATCATCTCGATCCTCTCCTCTCATGAGTAAGGGAAGTTTAGTCATGAGCCAGTAGTTGCTTTCTTCTAGAGGAGTATGCTGCCAACTCAAAAAGGTCCGGAGGCACAATGCCAAGTGTTTCACAGAAAGTGCCAGGTTGTCATATGATGTCAGGGTGTGCATTTCAGAGTCTTATGGATGATAACCAATAAAGGGTATCCTCAACAGAAGGTGATGTCCACCTTCCTTAGTAGGTCAGTAAGTGGTTTGAGTAGTTTCCAAAGTTGGAGCATTGGCCATGCAAACTCGGGTGATGAAAAATGACCACAACTAGAGGTCATAGTCTAAAATTAGAGGGGCAAGGATTTAAAAGTAATATCAGGAAGTATTACTTTACTGAGAGGGTAGTGATTGTATGGAATAGCCTTTCAGCGGAAGTGGTAGAGGTAAACACAGTCAAGGATTTTAAGTATGCATGGACTTGGCACAAGGCTATCCTAGCTATAAGATAGTGAACTGGGGACTAATAAAAGTATTTAGAAAATTTGGCAGACTAGATGGACTGAATGGTTCTTATCTGCTGACACATTCTATGTTTCTATGTTCTATGTTTCTATGTGATTGGCAAATAGTGGGTAGCTGAAAATCTATGATTTTAAAGGTGAATATGTCCCAATCCGAATGCATTCGATACTTTGGTTTCCAAACTACTGATTCAAACCTGAAAGGGATATTGGGCAACCATATTTTGTAGATTTGTGAAATTAAGGTAAATAGCCCTACCCAAATCCAATTTGGGACAAATCGGCGCATATTGAGTTTACCCGTCAGTGTGTATCTATCTAAAATATCAGTGTAGAACTATCATTGGCCAGACATATTGGGTCAGAAAAAGTGAGATCTAACACATTTGACCCCAAATTTTAAATAATGATAATACTATGCAAGTAAAAAGTACTCAATAGGGTACTTCATTTTCATTCTTTCATTAACCCCTTAAGGACAGAGCCTTTGGACATTTTTGTCCATTCTGGACAATGGCGATTTTAACATTTCTGTGCGGTTTGTGTTTAGCTGTAATTTTCTTCTTTGTCATTTGCTGTACCCACACAAATTATATATTGTTTTTATCAGGACAAGAAGGGCTTTCTTTGGATGCCATCATTTTGATCATATTCTATAATATTATATTAAAAAAAAAAAAATATATGGTAAAAAAACCAAAAACATATTTCCTGAGTTTTATTTGAAACATATTCTCTTCATCGACAAAAGCGAACAAAAAAACCTGCTAAATAGATTCTACCATGTCTCATGAGTACAGGGATACCACCCATGCATAGATTTGTTGTTTTTTGGGGGGGCTAAAAGGCCACAATTTGAAGGTGGGCATTTCCAACTTTTGACGTGTTGTCAGCCTGCGCCCCATGTTTCATTTGAAGCCAGAAAGTGTGTTTTACCCCAAAAAAGCATATATTTTGTAAACGTAGACACCCTAGGCTATTTTAAATGGTGGTATTTTAACCCTTTCCATGCACCAATTCTAACACCAGCCTTTGTCAAAGTTTGTGGTAGTAATTTTCTTGTGTATTTTTTCCCACATAAATTGTACTTTAGACACACATTCACAGATTTTGGTATGTGTCACTGCCAAACAATACCCCAATATGTGTTCAGCAACACATAGCGAGTGTGACAAAATAAAAATGCCGATAGCAACAAAAATCCTTCTGCAGCCAGATAGCTCCATATACGCTGCTTAGGCAGTGACCATATGCGCTGCTTAGGCAGTGACCATATGCGCTGCTTAGGCAGTGACCATATATGCTGCTTAGGCAGTGATATACGGCAAGCAAGGGGTTAATGGCTCTTAAAAGAGCCTTTCGATATACTGTAATAAATGATAAAAATGCACAGAGAGCAAAAAATATGCTGCTGTGGAAGATCACTGCAGGGAAGGGGTTAAACACTGGAAACGGCTTTTATAAAAGCCTTTGGGTCTCAATTTTCTTAAATATACTTTAATTAAAAACTTACATTATACCGCACTGTCTGTCTCCCTCACTAAAACTCAAGTGAGAGGGAGGCAGATCTACACGGGTCAGATCAAATATTGATAAATATTCATCTAACAAGGCGATTGGTGATGCTCATCTGAGCAATCACCAAACAGCCTTTGCCACTGATCAGCTGTTACTGGTCGGTATACATGCGCTCAGACAGCTAAAAAAATTTTTTTTACTTTAAACGCAATCCCCTAGTGGGTATAATTAACCCGTGACGGGTGTAATAAAATAGTTTAAAAAAAAAAAGTAAAAATGCTTCTGCAGCAAGATTGCTGCATTTGCGTCAGATCGCTGCTTAGGCAGTGATCTACAGCAAGCGAGGGGTTAATAGTTCTTAAAAGAGCCTTCGTTATACTGTAATGAATTACAGTAAAAAAAATTAACCCCTAAAAAATGCACAGACAGAGAGACAGGAGACAGGAGAGCGACCACCATCGGTTCTGGGGGGAGCCGAAGGTGTTGCTAAGTGCCTCGCTAGTGAGGCACTTTAGCAACACCGGAGGTGCTTAGGAAGCGAACGATTGTTCGCTTCATAAGCACATGTGTGCAGGCGGCACTGCCATTTTTAAATGGCAGCTATGATCACTCCGGGGAGTGATCGTAGCTCGCCCCTGCACTTTTTTTTAGTGTTGCACAATGCCTCTACACCTTTGGTCTCTTTCTTTACTCTATTTAGTGCATGACATGCCAGGCACGTCACCTGTCGGCAAGTCCACGATTTGCCGTGACGTGCCTGGCACGTCATCTGTCACAAAGGGGTTAAAACATTTCCTCTTAAAATGTCACTTGATATAATTATTTAATTAAACCTAACTTACTTTTTTTTAATGACAGTTGATCTTTAACATCTTCAATTCATCATGCAGTCTAGCTGTCGGTGCGCACCGTACGCACCACCAGCCAGTCTGAAACAGGTCCAGGACTATGCCTTGCACCCGTTCGGTGGAATTCCGGGCATGTGATCGCGGTGATCACTCGATCACCACAATAACATGTCAATGTTCACACATTTCCTGAAAAAAAAATTGACCCTTTCATTGCTGATCACAGTTTGTCACTGTGATCAGTTTCCTTCCACTTTATGGCCCTCTTTTTGTTTTGTTTTTTATTTTTTGCAATTTATAAAGTTTTTTTTAATAAATAAATGTCTTTTTAATATATTTATTTAATTAAATTTAACCCCTGCATGCCTGTTCTGTGATTTTTATGGATCTGACATCACATCGCACTGTCTGTCTTTTTTGTTTAGGGGTATTTGGGAACCAATGTTTTTCTTTTTTATTAGTTAGTTAATTAGGTGTGATATGTGGGTTAGTGTTGCACTAGTTGTTTAGTTTATTATTGTGAAAATAATGGGGAAAAACTTTTTTTCCCAAAAATTTCCTCATTTATATGTATTTTTTTAATACTAAAATGTAAATAATTTTTATGTATAGGGTATCAAAAGAAAGCTCTAACTGTCCTTTAAAAACAACATATAACTTGTATGGGTGCATTAAATGAGAGAGAGGAAAATTATGTTTCAACAAACGCTCTGGTCCTTGGCCTAGGAAAATCCCTGGTCTTGAAAGGGTTAAACTGGGCTAAGTCAGTATTTGCAGCTCTTTACACAGAGTCAGTTGCTACAAGGGGAAAACTGTGCACCTCTGGCAAAAGCACATTTTATACATGGATTTGATCACTGCTTCACAATTTTCTCATCAAACCAAAGCTTGTTCCAGTCAGTGGCAATCATTCTGAATTGTATTTATAGGGGCATTGTAGTTTATGCAGTATGGGCTTCTATAAAAGCACATTTGATGGTTAAATAAAGATTCTCTTTAGTTTTAAAATACACTCAAAACAACATAGTTTGTTAGTAGCTAAGGATAGAAGAAAATCCAAGATTCTGCTCAAATTAACTTTTTCCAGTCAATACATAAAGTAAGAGCACACTGTAGTGGATACATTTTGTGCTTTCTCTGTAATGTTATCCTCATTGCTAAGGAATCCAAAAAATTTCAGGACCCCTTACAGAACAAATTTTCTGTGCCCCTCTATCCCCCTCTCCCGCTCACCCCCCCCCCCCCCATACCCTCCCAAAGTAATTGTATCCAGGTCTTTGTATAACATGCCAATGTGTTTTAAATGCATACATCTTTGTATATCATGTCAATGAGGTTTTGATCTCCGTAGCCAGTGCCTTTGCCGGCAGAAGAATCAAGGTAATGAAGACAAATTAATCAAACCAATCTATATAGCATTAATATATTTAAAGTCACATCCATTTAACAATTATCATGCAGGTTACATTTTTCAAAATCAATATACAAAACAGGTATTTCATTTTTCATATAATTACATTTTTATTTATTTATTTATAATGTATTTACCAGGAAAAATACATTGAGATTTTTCTTGTTTTCAAATATGTCCTAATAAAGGTCTCACTATCCTGTGCCCATCTCTCTGTACCAGGCATATGAGAAATCAGTTTAATTTTAAGATATATGTTTTTAAATACAAAAAAAGGGTGCAGGATCCATTAACTCACCGAGAAGGGACAATGCTTAATTAGCATGTCCTATAGGATGGTGCCCACTCAGGGCCAAATCACCATTTTTTTGCATAGCAGATCAGACTAATCCCATAGTAGCGGATTACACAAAAACAAGTGTTTCTCCATAGTGTGGCACTAAATGTATCTCAAGACTTATATTACTGTGGTTGAAAAAGAAGTGTCCATTGATGAATTGTGAAAATATAGAAGAAATGTGCAGCCTGTGATATAAAACGTATTAAAACACCAATAAAGTGATCTGTATACATGTCATTCAGACGTATGTCTACTTCTATAAAGAAGTATAATAACATTCAGCACATGTGATATGCATAATATTACCTTGCAGGTTAACAGCCACGTATGCACTGATGAAACTGACATTCCAACCAATCCTATGTCCAAGCAATGAGAAGATGAAACCAACATCCAATGGTGCAATTAAAATTAATCTTATTGGAAAAATAGACATCAAAATAACAACACATAACAGTAAAAATGGAGGTATTTTTATGTGGAGTGTGATTACTTAGTTGAAGGATTAGTACTATGTTAGCCATGGAAAAACAGTAGTGATACAATTATACCATTTATTTGCTAATTGAGAGTTTGATTGCAAGCTCTCAAGACCAAGTTGTTAGGTCAGGGTCTTGAAAATCAAACTCTTCGTTAGCCAATACATGATAGCATGTTAACCCTACTTGTTTCTTAAGAATACTTAGTAATAGATGTTTCTTCCCTAAGTATTCCCACTACAGTTGTGTGTTATTTTAATTTATATTTCTCCAGTGAAATGTTTTTTTTTACATATCACATCACAAATGGATGCTAGACTCAAAGTATAGAATACAGGGCCCACCTACTCCCTTCTGTAGTCTACAGTAAATAAGAGACACTGATCGAGGGATACATAGACAGATCTTACATATTTATGCCAACTGTTGATGGACTGCATCTCTGAATACAGAAACATACTGCAGCTAAGGACCACAGTTTTAAGTCTCTGATCTAGAGATAGGTCATTTAATGTTCACTTCATCTGCACTTTAGCGCACTGTCACTTTGCTTTGTATTTTTTTGTATTTATTATTGGGCATTGTGGTGTAGTTACCTGAGACATTGCAGCTTGTGCATCATCTAGAACATGCGCCGTGCCAACTCATAACCCACTGTTTTTCTGATCTAGAGGCATGTTTTTGACAGACATTTGATCAGCCATTTCGACAGAATCTCAAAAGTCAAACTGCTGATGAAGGCCCTTAAATAAGCAGAAGACAGATACTTCGGCAGACATTTCAACAGAATTTCGACACACATTTTGACAGCATTTCGACAGTCAAACTGCTGACGAAGTATCCTGAAATAAGCTGAATTTCGGGAATCCCATTCATATGAATGGTATTCTCAAAACGAAAATAATTGTGGAATTTCATCAGACACGAATTCATCAATGGGCAAACATTTTTTTTAATGAAACGAAAACAAAATAACAGTGCCCAAACACAGGAACCGGCACTCAGGTGAAAAATGTGTCAATTTAAACACAGGAACCAGCACTCAGGTGAAAAATTTGGATTTATTCCTTCAACAGCAACGTTTCAACCTCGTGACAGGTCTTTTTGGATATGTTTAGATAAAGTTATTCCATCACATTATTAAGCTCTAAAAAATACCTCTCATGAGGTTGAAATGTTGCTGTTGAAGGAATAAATACACATTTTTCAATTGAGTAGCAGTTCCTGTGTTTATTTTGGCTTTTGAGGATCGGGATAAAAATCTTTACCGTGGAATTCATTCTTCTGTGTGCAAACCTGCTGCATTGCTGTTTTGTAGTATTTTAAGTCTAATCCATATAATAAAAAGGTATAGCGAGAAAAACATACATATTTTTAAGCCCATTAAAATTAGGTATAGAATTTTGGTGGCAACCACCCTTGGTGCCTTAAAACATGTTTTTTGGGGTGGATTTAAGAGGTTATTATAAACTCTTTGCAATTGATTTTGTCTTTGTAAGAAACAGCTTATTTTTGTCAAGCAAACCATTGTATTTCATTCACTGGCATATCATTCTTCAAAGGACTTTTTTACACTGACAGATATCACAAGTATTAACCACTGTGTCCCACCTCCTCAACTATTATGTTGACAAGTTTGTTTATCATCCACTACTGTATGCAAGAGATACCTGTCCTTAGACAAGCTCAGAATATTATGTGATAAGTAGGCTATTTATTTATGCTATCTAGTTATAAGAAAAGCATTACACTAAAACCACAAAATGGCTGATGTGTCTCCTCTTTAAGGATGGACATAGTCAAAGGCAAAAGGGTGAAACATGCCAAGTTTTTTTGGGTTCAATATTTACTGATTTAGATTGTATTATGTTTTATAGGCCTGTAAAAATAATCTACATCTAGAACTGCATTACTGAATCATACTGGATTAATTAAAGCAACAAGTGTGTACATTTTTTTTTTCTTTGCTTACATGATATTAACAGCGTGTCCTTGAGTGGATGCCCTGGCTTCAGAAGCAGTGGGTTTGTAAGTACATAATTTGATGATCAGAGTGCAGTTATGCAAGAAAATGTTTATTTTACCTAAGGCATAATGATGTATTGTGTATTCTCTTTGCCTTGCTATTTAGAATATAAAAAGTATGTAGCTTCTTCTGTAACCTACATTACCAGTTATGCAGACCGCATGAGGTATCCTTAAAATATAGTATGCCATTGACTGCTTAGTGTTAGCTTTAAGCTTTCCTTATCATATTCAAACAAAGGTGAATATAGGCTAATGGTACTGTGTATGATGTGAAATATTGAGCTAAAATGTATTTCATCATAGGTTTATCCTTTAGCAACTACACTAATTCTGACTGACCGTATATTACAATAATAATAAAAGGTACAAGACATAGAAGAAACTGTGGGGGGATGTATCTAGTTTACTGAGATTGTTTGCACAGCTCTAATGCACTGTCACAGAAATAATATTTTTTTCCTTTACAATCTATTTAGCAAAGATTTATCGATTCTTGTCCCTTCATTGAGAATTACTGATCCATTTTAGAAAATCTGATTTTCACACCTTTCATGAGAATGTGCACAGACCAGTTCCCTGGAGACTGTATGAGAAGTTGACTTTGACATGAAATTCCTCAGGAGCAGTCAATGGACTCATTCCCGATTTGTTGCAAAGAGTGGTAAAATACTTTTATGCATTTAGAGAGACATGATTGCACTGCAAGGACCTATTTCTCCCATCCTGCTGGATGTGTTTGGGTTATAGTTATTTGTGTAAATAGCATTTTTTTTATCCTTTTTCTTTCTTCACTCTACTGTTATTCTTTGAATACCAAGGTAAGGATTACATTTCTTAAATTCAGGTTTTCCAAAAAAGGTTTTTATTCAGAGCAAATATGCATGGATTGCATGAATGTACAACTGTCCTGTAGATATGTTTGCTTTATGTTAGCTATTCTAAACTGACCGACATCTCTGACGCATGCAACATTAGCCCCATGTTAGTTTGTATATCTGTTTTAATAAAATATACATGATAATAATATATCTGAATGTTAAGAAACATATGGTGTATTCTAGTAGGGACACTATTTTAATTTGTAGAGTCTGCTTTTTCCCAATACATTCTATTGATATATTGAAATTAAAATATTTGTAAAATATATGCATAATTTAATACATTTGTAAAAGAGTTGTGTACACACTATATATATATTTAATATTTACATAATTCCGTCTTGTTATCTAGCATGTGAAGTCTGCCTTTTGCATACATAAATACTTACATGTATATTATTACTATTATTAGTTTATATATAGTGCCAAAATGCTTTGCAGCACTGTCCATACAGTGAAACTGCAGCACATATATATATATATATATATATATATATATATATATATATATATATATATATATAAAAGAGAGAAATAAATACATACTAATATATATAATACTGTTATATTTAATACATATGTATGGAATATGTTAAAATAAAGAATTAAGTCATAGTAAACTGAAACAAAAGTAAGTGAGAGAAATAGAACATAGACTGGATAAATATAGAAGATGTTTTATAGCCAAGGTGCAAAGTTGCAGCAGCCTGTTAAAAAAATGGACAGAATATTAAAGCAAAGGAAATAGGAGTTTTAAGATCTTTTTAGTAAAGCTCAAAGATTCGGTACGTGCAAGAAGTGTTCTCTACAGGAGAAGTTCTAGAATTCTTTATAATACAGCCATGGAGACAATGGTATGGACTGTAAGTAGCTCCTGTCTCTCACTATAATAATACACATAAAGCAAGGGGTCAGTTTGGGTTCGTGCTCAGCTTTGATGCTGAGAAGGTCACCAGGGGAATCGATGGGCAAAAATGAGACCTGCATTCCATCCAATCAATGAAAATTTTTTATCTAAAGTGGACACCGCTGGGTGCAAGAATCATGGTTTTAAAATGCTTTTTTTCAGTCTTTAATAGACTGAGAGTGATATGTATTCTATATCTATAACTGTTTTTTTTCTTCTTTTCCCTATTTTTTGGCAAGGGCACAACTGGCCAGCATCTATGCTAAAAGTATTTCAAAAAAGATATTGGTAAAATATAGAAAATAAATAGAGAGTGCCTCTTTGTTGGGTAGATAAAACTATCTGTAATGGGACTAGGCTAAATCTGATTCTAGACAGGTAACCATAAATATATAGTGCATAGCTATCTTTAGTGCTAGCTGCATAGCTAGCTAGCATGCTAGACAAATAGCCAGCTTGCTAGACAGATATATATTGTTTTATTAATTGCAAGTTCTTTATTTAACTACAGTTTTATAATCTTAGGATTCCACTTTAAAGTGTACCTGTCATGCACAAATGACAAGGTATAATTTTAAAGACAATAAACCTTTGTCTTCCCACTATTGATCCTTTGATGATTTTGCTAGCACAATGGATAGATTAAAAAGATCTTGGCATTCACACTTTTGCTTGTGACAGTACCACTTTAAAATAAAAGTATTACAAACGGATGTTCAACTAAACTGTGAAGTTTGACAACTGACTTGTACAATTTCAAATAAAATAGCTAAGCTGAAAAAAAAATCACTTGTGAGTTTAACTTCTTACCAGATATAGATTGGAAAAATCTGTAAAAATAAATAGATTATGTAAATAAAATGTGTTCAGGGGTCATCGATCCCATGCTTAGTTTTGAGGTTTTCAAATTCTAAATGGGTTGATTCTCTTATTATAGTCCTCCGTCCCATATTTTATGGTAATGGGGTAATGTTATTGATGGAACTAAAATCTTTAACCATAAAAAATAATGTGCAAATCAAAGATGGGTATGAGCACTCCAAATGATAAAAAGGCAGGAAATGAATGTATATTTTATAACAAAAAATATATATACTATCATTTAACCCCTTGATGATGCATGGTGCTTGTGCCCCTGAAGACGCAAGCACCAAAATGCCATTTTTGTTCCTGTCCCCAATCACAAGGTGATTGGTAGCCAGGGACACAGTTTATGAAACCCAACCAGAGTCTTAATAGACCATGTGTGTCTCTGCCATAAAATCATGAGAGATGCCGCCATCAGTTGTGATTAGTAAACTAAACACAGCATGGCCTCATCTGGCAAGTTCCGGCGGCGGGATCTGAGCACAGATCATCGTGGAGAGCCACGATGAGCTGTTAAATGCGGGACACTCCATGCCATCCTAGCATATTTTTGGACCAAAAAAATACGGCATGATGGCATAGAATGTCCTAGCGTCATGAAGGGGTTAATATTAAAAAAAATTAATAAAAGGTATTTGAGTAACATAAAGACAGAATGTATACAATATCCATACATCATAAAAAAAGAAAGACATTCATAGTATGTCACCACAGTCTTTGTTCAATATAATGTAATGTTAGTGCGTTTTAATCGATTGGGGATTTCTTGCACATCACATCAGACCTCCATATACGAATGATCCTCCATGGTATTTGACAACTTATAACCTTATGCATTTTGTCAACTAAATAGCTTCTTCCGATGTGAGTAAATAGAACTGAACATAGTTCTTGTGTGAAGAATTTAATTTATTATGTTCTTTGTAAAGCTTTTATATTGTTTGTTGGAAATGTAACCTTGTCGGGGGTACAGTGTGCTTGCCATCACTGGGACACTTTCTTTCCTTAAGAAAGAGCTTGAAACACACCATGCAACTTGAAAAAATGTAAACTCCCACTCCTATAAAATCACCGACATGTCTGTCCAGTGCTTCCGACGGGCTTAAACATGAAAGAAAGAATCTTGAGGAGCAATTGGTGCTGGCTTAAATGAAGGAAATAGAAACTCCAGACTTGGTACGGGCTGTAAAATAGGATAAATCCAAGGCAAAATACAGCCCTACAGTGCTCTCCTACCCGGTGAGTCTAAACGTCTACGCAGCGGTGTCCCGAGGGGGGTGCGGGGGGTGCAGACCGCACCGGGTGACACCCAAGCTGCTGGCATCCCGTTTTTTTTTTTTTGCCAGCTGCATCCGCTAGATTCGGCTGCCAGGGAAAAAAAGCAATGCGACAGTATGTGACGTTACGGTGGCTGTGTTTCCCTCCTCCATGCAGGAGGGAAGACTGCACAGAGGAGACGACCGGGTAATCTGAGCAGCAAGGAGGTAAGTACTGGGGAAGGGGGAGGAGGGTGGCATAAAATGAGCAAAATACTGGCATACTGAGTGGTTAAATGCTGGCATATTGAGTGACAAATACTGGCATATTGAGTGACAAAATACTGGCATATTGAGTATCACAATTCTGACATATTGAGTGACAATATACTGGCATATTGAGGGGTTAAATGCTGGAATATTGAATGGAAAAATTCTGGCATACTGAGTGACAAAATACTGGCATATTGAATGGCAAAATAATGGCATATTGAGTGGCTAAATACTGGCATATTGGGTGGCTAAATACTGGCATATTGAATGGCAAAATACTGGCATATTGAATGGCAAAATAATACTGGCATATTAAGTGGCAAAATAATACTGGAATATATTAAATGGCAAAATACTGGAATATTGAATGGCAAAATACTGGCATATATTAAATGGAAAAATACTGGCATATATTAAATGGCAGAATAATACTGGCATATTATGGGGAAAATTGGCTGTGGCTTTTTAATGGCAAAATAATACTGGCATTGTTATTGGGCAAACTGGCTGTGGCTTATTAATGACAACATAATAGTGGCATATTACTGGACAAATTGGCTGTGGCATATTAATGGCAAAATAATACTGTCATATTATTGGGCAAATTGACTGGAGCATATTAAATGGCAAAATAGTACTGGCATATAATTGGGCAAATTGGCTGTGGAATATTAAATGGCAAAATAATACTGGAATATATTAAATGGCAAAATACTGGAATATTGAATGGCAAAATACTGGCATATATTAAATGGAAAAATACTGGCATATATTAAATGGCAGAATAATACTGGCATATTATGGGGAAAATTGGCTGTGGCTTTTTAATGGCAAAATAATACTGGCATTGTTATTGGGCAAATTGGCTGTGGCTTATTAATGACAACATAATAGTGGCATATTACTGGACAAATTGGCTGTGGCATATTAATGGCAAAATAATACTGTCATATTATTGGGCAAATTGACTGGAGCATATTAAATGGCAAAATAGTACTGGCATATAATTGGGCAAATTGGCTGTGGAATATTAAATGGCAAAATAATACTGGAAAATTATTAGGCAAATTGTCTGGCTTAATAATGGCAAAATAATACTGGTATATTATTAGGAAAATTGTCTTTCTTATTAATGGCAAAAAAATGTGTGTGTCATAGTTGTGGGGCTCCTGTGTGTGGCATAGTTAGTAGGCTCCTGTGTGTGACATAATTTGTGGGGCTCATGTATGTGGCAAATTTATTGGGCCATCTGACTGGCATTAATAAGAAATCTCTTTGGCATTCTATTGGAGGTAATCCGGGGTGGGGGGGGGGGGGGGGTTGACACCATGAGTTACCACACCGGGTGACACCAACCCTAGTGACGCCTCTGCGTCTACACCTAGGAGTTTCTGTTTCTTTAATTTAAACAACGACCAATTGCTCCTCAAGATTCTTTCTCATGCAAGACAGTGCTCTCCTACCTCTAAATGTCTATGTCTGGAGTTTCTGTTTTCTTCATTTAAGCAAGGACCAATTGCTCCTCAAGATTCTTTCTCTTCACTTCCTTTCCTTATTCCACAACTGTTAGGTTTGTTTAAGTGCTACAAATGTTTGACTTCCTCATGGGACTTTACCAATATTTGAGAGGAGGTGCTTACAGAATAGGTGTGGCTTTTTATGTTATATTTATAAATAATGTATGCGTTCTGTACTTGAAGACCTTTTTATTACCTTTTTTACTACATTAAGAATATTATAAATTTTTATTAAAAACAATGCGTTCAGTTCCTGCCTATTTATCATATAGAGCTCTCATAACCATCTTTGATGTTCACACTGTTCTTTATCTTGGTATATATTTTGTGGACATAGCAAGGTATTAGAAGCAGTCATCCATAACATTGTCTTTTAGAGGAACATTTTTTTTATCTTTAACCCTAAAAATGCCACATGTAAGAATGGAGATTACCCATCTCTCTATCTCCTTAATGGAACTCTCTCACCTTGTGAAGCAGAAAGCAACATGGGAGTATGAGATTGTCTGTAAGTAAAATTACACACATTAAAGAAGTGGGAACTATGTTATAAAGTGAAATATATCTCATAAGAAACTCTTATAAACCGCTCTATAATACACCATTGCCCGCTGTGTGTATGAAGGGGTACCATTACATATGTGAGTGCATTAGCCAGTGTGAATGTGCATGTGAGGATGTGCAATGCCCCTACTGCATCCTTATAACCATTTTAAAAACGTTTTTAGTGTCTGAACTCAGGACAAAACAGAATAATTCTAGGAGCTCACTTGCTCATACGGACAATAAATAGATGTGTCGGTTTAAACGCATATAATATTGAAATAGATCTTCTAATTCAAAATATTCCATACTGTCTGAAACAAATCAGATGCTCATTCACTAAACAATGAACTGTGGTAAATTAAATAGATAATTTTGAAAGCCAGACCAAAATATATATTTTTTTAACTTGTTGTTGGTTTTCTCGATTCCCTAAACGGCTTCTTCATAGTTTGTTTTTTTGGAAAAATTCCAGTATAGTCACACAAAAACATACAATAGAAAATTGAGGACGGGAAAACTGGATCTGGACCACTTCCTTAATCAAGTAAGATATATGTTAGCGCTTTCATACAATTCAGTCCATCAAACTCAGGAATTGGAAACTGTAAACCTCCCATATTGATACATCTCTAAAACCACCATCCTGTTTTATTCCACTTTTCATTTGTAATTGATAGAACATTTAATTTATAAAAAGGGCATTTGAAAAATCCGAATCACTCTTCTAACTTCTGGCTATTGCAATTTGTGATGCAACGAGACAGTGTATTGTAAATATGCTTTGGTTTTTGTTCATATTTAACTTTACTAACATTTGCCAAGACACTTGGGATATTATCCCAAAATAACATCACTTTACTACAATTCCACCATATGTGGACATAAGTACCCTCCTCTGCCCTACACCTCCATCATATATCATTGCTCAAAGGCAGACCAAAATATTGGTAAGTTATAAAAATTCTAGATCTCATCCATTGATTCAATACAGCTATTTTACAACTAACCACAGTGCGCTGTTTAGTGAATAGATCCAACTGATTGAAAACAAAAAGCACCCACTAAAAGAGGTTTTGATAAGTACTTTGAATGGTGCTTAAAGCTGTATAAATGGCAAATCCACTTTAAGAGGAATTGAAAAATCTTTCATTTATAAAGGTTTATGGCGTAAATGCAATAAAGGTGAAATAAATTAGCTGTAGGTTGACTTGCTATAAAATTCGATTTAATTTGTCTTTTTGAACTTGTCTGCTATTTTCTAAATGCACTACCAGTTGTTTATCCTAAATAAAACATATTTATACATTTTTGTAACCTCATAAATGTGTGTTTATTTGCCATGCTTTATATGAACAGTTATCAAGTGCGCATAATTATAACGTACATTTTGACAACTGAAACTGTTGGTGAGAAAGTTGCATTTAACATAATGATACGATTAGTAGCAAATCATTCTTTTTTGGATGCCTGGTGTACATATTTCTAAATTCAATCGTGCTGTGACCAGATTTTGAATCGCTTGCACCTTATTGTGTGCCTGGCTATGAGAAATATTGTGAACAATTGTTTCAGCTTGTTTGCTCTACATTATCAAACTGTGAGATACGTTTTTCGGCTCACTTGTGCTATGCAGGTAGACTTTAGAAGCTGTGTTCTGTACTAGATATTCTCTGGACATCACAGCTGGAACATAGTATTTAGCCTTTTCATTGCTCTACAATAAACCCTTGCAAATCACTCACAACTTAAACTGCTGAGAATAAACACATTGCTCTTGGAATAATAGACTAACAAGGTAAAATATTCAACTTCCATCCACTGGCTTTACTGACATCACAGACAAGTGGGAAGAGTAGTCAGACTTTATTAAAGCAAAATACGACATTTAAGTAACAAATACAATCACTATACACTATGTATGAAAGTTATTAAAATGGTGCTTTATATTGACAACCTCAGTCTATTTGGGGATCAAGGGAGTGACTAGTTTTGTACGGGGGAAAGTACAAGTTTCCTGAACTGTGTGTGCAAAATCCTAATTTAGTGAGTGAGTAAACACAATAGTTTTATTTCAGTGAGGCAAAAGTCCACTTTTGCCATCATTAAAAATGTGATTTTCTATTTCATGGAGGATAGATCCATGTCTGCAGAGAGAAATCATACTGGCACTGTCGTTCTCTGTCATCGATGAGTGCAAACTGCTAGACTTCAGCCCATGTTAAGTCTATGGAGGAACTTATAATATAGTATTTTTTTTAGCAAAATGTGGCAATATAGCAAATCAGTGAGGAAGAGATGAGCATCTCCTCCCTAGCTGGAGGATGTTTGGCGTCATCAGTCTTCAATCAGTGCTGCCAGATTGCGGGAGGACCATCTTCGCTATATGACATCCTGGAGGTCAGAATCTGACTTCCATAAGAGCATCATTCAGAAGACTTAACCCCTTAACGACAGATGACGTGCCAGGCACGTCACGGCAAATCGTGGACTTGCCGACAGCTGACGTGCCTGGCACGTCATGCACTAAATGGAGTAAAGAAAGCGACCAGCCCGACACACCATGGGCTTTTATAAAAGCCATTAAACCCCTTCCCTGCCATTGATCGCTGTGTACGCAGTGATCATACACAGCAGCACATTTTTTGCTGTCTGTGCATTTTTTAGGGGTTATTTTTTTTTACTGTAATTCATTACAGTATAAAAAAACCTCTTTTAAGAGAGATTAACCCCTTTCTTGCCGTAGATCACTGCCTAATCAGCGATCTGACGCAAATGCAGCAATCTTGCTGCAGAAGCATTTTTAATTTTTTTAAAACTTTTTTATTACACCCGTCACGTGTTAATTATACCCGCTAGGGGACTACGTTTAAAGTAAAAAAATTTTTTTAGCTGTCTGAGCGCATGTATAGCGATCAGTAACAGCTGATAAGTGACAATGGCGGGTTGGCGTTTGCTCAGATGAGCATCACCATTCGTCTGGTTAGATCAATATGTGTAAATATTTGATCTGACCCGTGTAGATCTGCCTCCCTCTCACTTGAGTTCTAGTGAGGGAGGGAGACAGAGCTGTATAATGTAAGTTTTTAATTATAATATATTTAATAGAATTGAGACCCAAAGGCTTTTATAAAAGCCGTTTCCAGTATTTAACCCCTTCCCTGCAATTGATCGCTGTGTACGCAGTGATCTTACACAGCAGCACATTTTTTGCTGTCTGTGCATTTTTTTAGGGGTTATTTTTTTTTACTTTGATTTATTACAGTATATCAAAGGCTCTTTTAAGAGCTATTAACTCCTTCCTTGCCGTATATGACTTCCTAAGCAGCACATATGGTCACTGCCTAAGCAGTGCATATGGTCACTGCCTAAGCAGCGCATGTGGAGCAATCTAGTCGCCGAAGGATTTTTTTTTGCTATCAGCATTTTTTTTGTCAGACTCACTAGGGGTTAATTATACCCACTAGGGGATTACGTGTATTCCTTTTGAAGCTGTCTGAACGCGTGTATAGCGATAAGTAACAGCCGATCAGTGGCAAAGGTGGTTTGGTGATTTCTCAGATGAGCATCACCATTCGTCTGGTTCGTAAATATTGTTCTGACCCATATGGATCTGCCTCCCTCTCCTCACTTGAGTTTTAGTGAGGGAAAGAGACAGATCTGTATAACATAATTTTTAAATTGTAATAAATTAAATAAAATGTTAATAAATTGTGAGTCCCAAGGGCTTTTATAAAAGCCATACCTTTTGTATAGTGTAGTGTATTAACTCCTTCCCTGCCACTGATCACTGCACAGCAGAAATTTTTTTCTTGTCTGTGCATTTTTAGGGGTTAATTTTTTTGTACAGTACTACAAAGGCTCTTATAAGAGCTATTAACCCCTTCCTTGCTCTACATGTTCAAATTCCAAGTTTGAAAATCAAAAAGCGCACCTCTCAAATGTAGCCTTTCAACCCCTAACAAAGCTGACAAAGCTATGCATGGGTGGTATCCCTGTGCTCGGGAGATGTTGCTGAACATATATTGTGGTATTGTTTGTCAGTGACACATACCGAAATATGTGAATTTGTGTCTAAAGTGCAATGTATGTGGGAAAAAATACACAATAAAATGACTACCACAAACTTTGACAAAGGCTGGTGGTAGAATTGGTGCATGGAAAGTGTTAAAATAACACCATTTAAAATAGCCTAGGGTGTCTACTTTTACAAAATATATACTTTTTGGGGTAAAATACACTGTCCTACTTAAAAAAAAGTCCCAAATGAAAGATGGACTCAGGCTGACTACACGTCAATATTCCAAGTTGAAAATGCGCACCTTCACAATGTGGCCCTTTAGCCCCCAAACAACCCAACAAACCTATGCATGGGTGGTATCCCTGTACTCAGGATATGATGTTGAACACATATTGGGTTATTGTTTGGCAGTGACACATACCAAAATCTGTGAATTTATGTCTAAAATACAATATTTGTGAAAAAAAACCACACAAAAATTACTACCACAAACTTTGACAAAGGCTGGTGGTAGAATTAGTGCATGGAAAGTGTTAAAATACAACCATTTGAAATAGCGTAGGGTGTCTACTTTTAAAAAATATATGGGTTGATGGGGTAAAATACACTGGCTGGTTTCAAATATGTCCCAAATGGGACATGGGTGCAGGCGGTCTGCATGTCAAAATTTTAATTTGGAAAACCAAAAACTGCACCTACCAAATTTGGCCTTTTACTCCCCAAACAACCCAACAAACCTATGCATGGGTGGTATCCCTGTACTCAAGAGATGTTGCTGAACACTTATTAGGGTGTTATTTGGCAGTGACAAATACCAAAATCTGTGAATTCATGTCTGAAGTGCAAGGTTTGTGAAAAAAAAACACAAAAAAATTACTACCACAAAGTTTGACAAAGGCTGGTGGTAGAATTAGTGCATGGAAAGTGTAAAAATACCACCATTTGAGATAGCCTAAGGTGTCTTCTTTTAAAAAATATATGGGTTGATGGGGTAAAATACACTAGCTGGCTTCAAATATGTCCCAAATGGGACATGGGTGCAGGCTGTCTGCATGTAAAAATTTCAAGTTGGAAAACAAAAAACTGCACCTCACAAATTTGGCATTTTAGCCCCCAAACAACCCAACAAACCTATGCATGGGTGGTATCCCTGTACTCAGGAGAAATAGTAGAATCTATTTAGCATGTTTTTTCGTTCTCTATTGTCGATGAGGAGAAGTTGTTTCAAATAAAAACAAAGAAATTTGTGTATTTATTTTTTTTTACCATATTTTTTTTTTTTTTTTTTAATAATATGATAAGATATGATCAAAAAGATGGCATCCATAGAAAGCCCTTCTTGTCCCGATAAAAACAATAGATAATATGTGTGGGTACAGCAAATGACAAATAAGAAAATTACTGCTAAACACAAACAGCACAGAAATGTTAAAATAGCCATTGTCCAGAAAGGACAAAAATGTTTCAAAGGCTCTGTCCTTAAGGGGTTAATAATCAGACCGAAGTTAAAGTCCCTCTTTAATACTGCTTCTGAATTGGTATATTTCATACTCCATTAAACCATTGATGAAAATAGACAGATAATACCAAACTATATCTATCTATCTATCTATCTATCTATCTAGCTAATGTCTACCTACCAATCCTATGATTACCCCTGGGTTTCCTGTTTATTGGATGATTACATAATATATTGGACAAATACACCACCTCTCCTCATTGATTTGATTTTACACAGTTACAAAGTTAATTAGGTTGAAAAAAAGACATGCAGTAGATTTTATAAGAGGTGAGGATATTGCTGAAGTCTCCTAATGTAGACAACCAACAGCGCTAGTTAAACAAATATTCTAAAAAGTAGTGCTGTGTTAGCCATGGAAAAACAGGACACAAGTAATGTATAGGGTCCAGGAAGTGGATGTTTGTGTATTGAGATGGTCATTATAATCTGAAATCCCTCTTCGCTACCAGTCCATATGTTTAGAATGTCATGTGTGCAGCAGAGATATATTAGAGGCAGGTAGAGATGTAGTCCTCCTCCGCAACAGTCTCCATCCCAGACATACCAAAAACTCAGTCATCTACAGCTAAGCCACAGAATGAGATGAACATCTTTAGAACCTCAGGAAGGAATTCATTAATCATGGTTGCAGTACAAAAAAATCACAGCCTCGCAAACAAAGAAAGTCACTAATATCCCCAAAGATAATCTTCTGAGATGCCAGCAGCCACATAAAGGATACTGCGTACCATTAGGGGTAACATATTGTCCAAAACTGGAAGTCCTGTGCATGATCTCAAGGTAGCTACAAACAATTTTGCCCACAAATGAAAGACGCTGGACAATTTTCGAGCATCCTCCACTACTTTCATTCAAGTAGTCTTCCAAACTGAAACAATTGACCGTGAGAAGAACCCTGCACACAGAAATGCTAAATGGTACATCTTCCTGCCAACAAAAGAGATGTGAGACCTGAGCACACATAAGCACAGATAAAATACCAATTATAAGCTCACATTTACACCACAAAATCAATGGCTGCTTTACTTGCAAATCATCCATTAGTTCATCTCTAATCATGTGTGTGAAGTTCCAAAAAATAATGTATGTATGAATTAATTGCCATAGACATTCTATAAATCAGAGAACAATAGATGACATTTCTGTCAACATGGACATAATATCCAGGATGTGATTCTTTTGGTACTGTTCCACACCCAGAGGGAGAGAAAAAATGGGTGGTCAAAGTAATATGCCAGTTTAAGGTTTTAATCACTGGCCTTAACATAGATAGTGAATTTATTTCCCAGTATATTCTTACTAATTAATAATGATTTTACAAGCTCTGGGTTGCTGCTACTGTGAGTACCCCTCCAGTGCTGAATGATTTGAATGATGTGCAAGCAAATGCGCCAAGTCTCATGACATCTCATGAGGCACACAGCGTTCTGACCATTATAGGTATGAATGCCTTTACCAAATATGACTGTCGACTGATGTCCTGATGACTCCATGATGATGACATGGACACAAACAGGATTCTCAAAGAGGACAATAGTATGTGCTGGATAACGTAAATGTTATGGCTATATAAATATGATATGTATCAAGTTCTTGGTGTTTTCAGATTATAATTCAGAAAGATGGCAATAGGTAATAGTGAAAACCCATTTCAAACATTGTTTTTTCTGATACTGCAGCTGCCGATCGAGCACATAGTTCACCTTTGGGCATCTTCCGAATTGCATTGCCGACACAATTGTGAGCAAAGCAATTTGGATGTAACATTCATAGAGTACCTCGCAGGGGCCGGGGACTGTATGAATGAAATAAAATATAAAGTAAGTACCCCCTCCAAAAAAAATGTTTTTTTATTTTATATTTTATGTAAAAAAAAAAAATTCAGGTTCACGTTTTGCAAATTCAAAACTTAAGTTAGACGTTTACACCTTATTAGAAGCAATAATACATTATTTAAATATACCAATACATAACGCTGTTTGTAAGATCTTACAATAATATCTTACTTTTATTTACTGTCAATTTCCAATACTTGAATCCAACCATTCCAATATGCGTAATCAGATCTTCTTCCTTGTGTCATATTTACTATTCCTCATTCCATCCTACACTGATTAATAGTTTGGCACCTTATTTTTTCTGACGTTATCCATGTATATTATTTCCAATTCCTGGTGATCTCTAGCTTAACCACTGTTAGCACATGGAATAGTATCTTATGTTCCTTATTATAACTTGGAAATTTCCAGTGTAGTAAGCTTCTTCGTGTTATAAAACATTGTAACATTGTTGACCAGACTTTTCCTTTTGCTGCAAGAATTTTCATCTAATGTCATATCTTTCGACAAGTTAACCTTTTGTGGATACACTTTGCTAACAGTGCACTTTGTGAGGCATATAAATATACCTTGTTTTACACAATGTGAGCCATCTTGCTAACATGTTTTAACTTACTCAACTTAAAAGAATTTCTTCATAACTCCCCCACTGTACTGCTTATAAACACAATTTTGTTTCACTAACATTTGTTGTTGTATGTTTTTTTAGTTTTTGTTATATGATTTTTTTTCATACTTTACTGGAACATTTGTTGAATTTGTAAAATGTGTGGTGTTTGAAACACTTATTATATAGCAATCAATAGTTGAAGGTAAAGACAGAAATTAACAGAACATTAAAGCTATGCACGGATATTGTGTAAAAGACGTATGGAGATATTACCCCAATCTTCTGGGAAAGATGGGCTAGAGACTTGTACCCTAGGGTGAAAGACAGGTGGAATCAAGAAAATTGGATGACAGCCTGGAGCAAGATCAG
This sequence comes from Pelodytes ibericus, assembly GCA_036172795.1. Taxonomy (NCBI): domain Eukaryota; kingdom Metazoa; phylum Chordata; class Amphibia; order Anura; family Pelodytidae; genus Pelodytes; species Pelodytes ibericus. Next base: position 155,347,422 of record CM069859.1, on the reverse strand, counting down.
GAAACATGTCCATTGTCTAAACCTCCAGGAGGTATACTATAAACGAATACACAGATGGTATTGAATCCCATGGGTAATTAATAAAATGGACGCAACCAAATCCCAGTTGTGCTGGAGATGTGGAAGGGGAGATGGTACATGGGTGCACATGTGGTGGGACTGTGGTAAGATAAGGGAATGTTGGACAAATGTGTTTAATAGAATATCTAAAATCACCGAGTCAAAAATCAGACCGTGTCCACATAAAGCTCTCTGCCATATAAATTGGGGGGAAGTAGAGAAAATACATCACTGAGTTATCCATCAGATCCTGTTGGCCATGAAAATCATATTATCAAGAAATTGGCTCCAACAGAACCTGATAACATAGCCACAAGAAGAGAAACAGATACATCTCCAAAGAGATTTGGAAAGAGGATGCTATAAAATTAAAGGCTCAATAGAGAAATATAAGGCTGTGTGGCAAAGATGGAATCTTCTGCTATAGGAGTATTAGAGCATTACAATGAATAGTGGAGGCCTATGGTGGATCTTTTGTCGTCTCTTCGCACAATGACCTCATGTTTGTTGTCTGCAAGCATATAGTAACGGGTTATAGAAGAAATAAGCAAGGATATTGAATTATCTGTTGCAGTAAATGAGAACGATTTTATACATGTCTTTGTAATGTTTATTGTAATTTTGTACTTTGTATAATCAAAAAAAAAAGAAAAAAAAAAAGAACAATCTTACTATTAATATCAATTTCAAATATAGCAACCAGGATATCCACAATGAACCGGTGAGGAACATGTCTATATTTATGTATTTGTCTAGGGCAGATGGTATTGTTTTCTTGCAGTATCATTGCCTGACTATGATTAGGGTTAAAAGGCAGGTTAAGGTCCTTAATATTGTACCTAAGGTGTGCTTCATTAACTAATATTGCTACCACATTTTTTTTACACTTTAAAGTTTGATCTTGTTGTGTCCTAATGCACCCATGAAATCTGCTCTCTATTTTATTCTGTAGCCCCTGAAACTGGTGATTTGTGCTTGTGTACCACTATCAGGTATAATTTATCTCCTGATCATGTACTTTTATTTTTATTTTTAAATGTGTTATCTGTCATGTAATGCCCACCTTCATGCTTCTAATCAGTTACACAAAACCTTCAGTACACTAGCTGGCATGCCCTATGAGTTCCATAAAGTATTGTGTGAATTCTAGTCAAGTGTGGACTGATAATTCAGTCAGTGGGAGTTGGCCCATGGGAACAGTGGTGAGAAGTGTGGGTCAGCATGTGTCACTGGTAGGGATGCCAGTTCTGGCTGAAGTCCAGGTGCAGGAGCAGGTGTAATACCCTGTGCAGGGTGACCACTCTCAACCAAGGGTGGAGCCCCAGGCTTTGAGTGGCCACAATCATGGGTTTTAGGTCTACTTTTGGTCATCTTGAATAAACAGAGATAAATGAGCAAATCCAGGATACGTAGTCGGGGTAACAAGCCAAAAGGTCAGGACCGGAGAAGGATGGATAAATCAGGGTACATACCAATGTCAGGAATGGAGAAGGATGGAGTAGTCAGGGTACAAGCCGAGTCAATACCAGAAAGTCAGAAATATAAATAGACGAGCACAACAAAACCAGTAAGGCAAGCACAATGTTCCAGCCAAGAGTGCTGGGAGGAGGGGGTTTAAATAAAAGGGAAATAATTAAAGACAAGAAACACCTGAGCAATCTTGAAAACCAAGCCCTCTGGTGGCAAGCAGAACAGGTATAGTCACTAGAACCACAGAGGCCCAGGGATCAATCCCAGCTGAGGTAACAACATGTTTGATTGCACAAAGCCCTTTTACAATATCACCAAACTTATTGTTTTGGGTCTTGTCACTTTGCATGAAACACTTGCATTGTTGCAAGAGTTAGGCTTTGCAAATGTTTGCCTTCCTGTCTTCATTAACTCTGTTGGTTTATGGCAGACCAGATTCAGGGTCATAGCCTTGGGTTGCAGCTTAAAGGTCTAGGCTGCGGCTGTGAGGTTCAGTATAATCAGGTAGTTAATTTTTCCGAGGTAATAGGGCAGAAATTGACACGAGGATTTACTAAGAAGAATGCAAATCCTAAGGAGAAAGGATGCATACAAGAACATATGGTGTGAAGAAGTGTTTAAAGGATGTGTGACATAATGAAGGGAAGTACAAGGGGTACAGGTTGGGTTCTGCAATGGAGAAAGTGAAAATCAGCACTAGACCCCTGCAAAATCGTGCCATAAATTGGTAAAAAGCTAGACATTCTTTGCAGTTTAATCTTTGGTAGGCCCTTTGAAGGCCTTTTAAAAATGACTAATAAGACAATGAACAAATTAGAGATATGGAATTGTACCCTTAATAGTCAGATATATCTGACTGGGGGATAGCATCTAAAAACAAATTGTAAAGGGATCATGTTCTATCATAAGATTCTGACAAAGCAGTTAATCAAAGCCTCCCTCATAATATAATTTGCTGTGTCTATGTGATGTATTAGGCTACAATTATCTGTTTGGAAACTGGAGCAGGAGTGTGCATAGGATTCGGTGTTAGACAAGCTTCAAACATTTCTGGAATTCAAAGATTGAGTAGCTGTCCATTCCAAGTCCTAAGGCACCTGTACCACATTACCAGATATTTAACTACCTCAACTAAACAAACTAAATCAGCTGATTCACAGAATTTTGACAAATGGCTCAGGAGGTATTAAATAAAACACCTTCCCTGTGGGATAATGCACATTGCAAAATTCAAATGACGTAACAGATAATGTAAATGAAAATCAAGAACAAGTGGGTGAATTCATAAAGCTTTGGATTTTTTGTTGAATTCTAAGAAGCTTAGATTGAGGATGGCTAGAAAAAAAACAATAACCCACAAATTCTATGGATGGATCTGGCCCTGATGTCTTCTGTTGGGCAATTGGAATGCCTAACTAGCCAAATAAATCTAGCAGAAGGTGTAAAAAGGTGTAGAAAGTGATGAATACAGAGGTTTAATAGTTATGAAATCCATGGAAAGTATTGGGGGGTGAGTCAAAGGGACCTATAATGTGACCCTTAGTAAGTTCTTGTGACAGAAGAAGGTCAATTGCATCAGGGAAAGTGAAGACATATCTTCTTGTTCTGACAAATGTGGTGCAAGGTAACAAATGACATACAGAATTTTGTCCATATGCAATAATATTAGTGACAGTGCAGTAAGCAGAAATTAGAAAGTGAAACAGAAATGCAGAGGATGGCACAGCCTACCTTGTCTTTATTAAAGCATACTGTACCTCAGGAATTCTGTTCTGATATTAACTTACTAAAAAACTGATTCAAAAGCTTGGCATGAGTGGGTACACTGTATTCTGTAACATACAATTAGCAAGATGACACATTACAATTCCTTATGCAAAGGCTGATAAAACATGATAACCACTAGATGGCGATCCTTACCTAAATTGCCCTGTACTTACCGGGGCAGATTGTTGGAGTTTCAGAATATATTTAACCAAAATAAGCCTATGAAGTTTACCATAAATAATTTAATATATAGCTTTTTAATGCTATGATGTTCTATGGACTTACTGAGAGCACAGTAAATATGAATCAAAGCATCTGTTGTAATAAGCATCTGTTGAAACATTACCCCGGATTCCATTATTGCAGGGAAGACCCAGATTACATGAACATATGGAGGAGGGGACACTATCCCATCTCCAGAAAACATAGACAAATGTGTGGTGAGCATGATTCCTCCTGATCGGTGAGGCTTCAGCAAACTCAGACTCATACACACATTTTGGGAGCATTACATCAGTTCTAAGTCACAGTGGTGAACCAGAAGCGAAGAAGATCAAAGCAATGTCTCTATGGAAGAGGGAGGCACTGGTTATGTAGCCAGCACTCCTTCCACAACTGCAGGCCAACCAATTTGCCATAACATTTTTAGGTAATGTCACTTTGCATCACTGGGTAATATCACTTTGTTGCTTTGTTGCAATGTTTGGGCTTTGATAGTTTGTTAAGAAGAATGGAGATCTAAAGTAGAAAGGATGCATATGAGAACATATGCAGGGATGAAGGGATGAAGGGATGTCTGTCATAATGAAGGGAAGTACAAGGGGTTCAAAATGGTTTCTGCAATGGAGAAAATGCAAATCAGCAAGAGGTGGGCAGCAAAGGAATCAGGAGTTGCATCATAACTTTCAAATTATTGCCCTGGCTTGGGGGGCGGGGCTTGAGAGATTAAGTGTCCTGCACGTTAGTGCTATTACTAAAACTGACAGTACTACTGCGCATTTGTAGTAATCATTCTCAATATTCATAGTACTCGAAAAATAGTAAAAAGAAAAAACATAAATTGATTTGAACAGCAACAACCACAACACCTCAGTTTTATCTCACACATAAAGAGCTAGCAAGTACCAATATAAAATATAAAAGTAGACACCAACAGGGATTACATATAAAGTTCATTATAAGGTTAGCATTTATTGCAAGATGATGAGTGTAAACAGCCCAGGACAGTAAAGAGGTACATAGCAAAGTGGATCCTTTTCAGGGGTGTCATAGGAACAGTTGTCTAATACTAACTATTAATTGTAAGGTATTTTAAATAGGTAAATAAATAAAGCATAAACGAAAAAGTCCATTGACAACACAATCAATGCCAGTACACCATAAATGAAGGTCTGTGTGTGAGTCAAATGTGTAGTGGATTTCGCTTAGATATAAAGACTCACCAGGTTCTGCAACTATACCGTTAAATGTATTGAGGGTGCTCAGCAATGTACAGGCAGCTGCGCTCCACTGTTAAACATAACAATAGAGCATGGCAATAAATAAACTACACACTTTATTTTTGTGTGCCTCCAATTATTGCATGAAAATTACATAAGGCAATGTTTGATGCAAAAAATGGGAGCTCTTCAACCATTCTTATGTAATGTTAGATGTAATACGAATAATATGTATGTTGTATAAGGTAAAAAAAAACATCAGACATAAATAGAGTCACTTATTATCAACAGTTATGAAAAGTCCAATAAAATTAGATTTTGTAAAACTTAATTCTTGAATTTAAAAAATCAGAAGTTGTTTGTAGTTGCAAGCCTTGTTAGCTAGATGGTGCTATGCCAGCAAGGACGTTTTATTCTTACTTGTTTACATATACACTTCAAAATGATCAGTATTAGGAAACAGTTTTATTGTCGACTTTTGATTGATTGGTTGAGCTATAGATATTAACACATAATCTGTGTTTTTATTGATATCACAGTAATCAAACTGTTGAATACAAAATATATCTAAGTCAAGAGAAGGGAAACAGGATGCAGGCCAGATGTGGTGCTCCATGGTTTTTCCTGTAATTTAAGTTTTTGCTATCTTTTTAGTTAGATCTCCATGAATTAATATGGTATCTGCCAAGCTTGTCAGTTTAATAATATCTCATTTACTGGACTGGATCACTGTGTTAAATTAAGGCTGTGTTAAATATGTTAAGTTACATAACTACAGTGACATACTGTGGCAAAATATAGATATAATACACAACATAGGCCAATTTATAATGTATTAATGTTTTTTTAATTAACAAAGCATTTTAATTAACTGTTTTCTTGATAAACCCTTTGTAGCCATAAAAAAACTTTTTACTATTTGAATACAGTTTATTTTCTTACTCTATCAACCCAACATCAAACTTGGAGAACTTCAGATTTTTTTGTTTTACTATACATGTATAGAAAAACGTATCTTTCTTTCGTAATTTGTATTTATAACGTATAAAAAGACAATGAAAATAAGACATACAGACACAAAAACGTACAATAATACTATAGATATATAAGAACAAACAAGACGTCAAAATTATATATTATAGATATTAGTTTATTAAAACAAATAGGACAGTGATATCCCAAATAAAGGAAGATAAATGATATAATGCAACTGATCAGAAGGGAAGGTCAAATCAACCAGTGAATATATGTTTATATGATTATATTAAACGATGAGAACATTTTACAGAATTCAATTCAGAGCTACATATTTTTTCCATCACTGAACGTTATACAGGCTTATTATATTGCAGGGCAATACCTTATTCCATCTGACATTGTTGGACTACCTGGGTTCTAAACATCTCCCAAAAGAAAAAGGTGAAAGTCTTCCAATTTCTCGATAATATAATTTTGGTAGCAACAAACAAATGTAATTTTTATATTTCTAAAGTTGAGGTGTAGTAAGATAAATAAAATATGTTTTTGCGGTTAAAACAAAATTAATTCCACAAAGTTGGTATATTTTTTTGATAGATATCAAACCAAAACGTTTTGACTAATGGGCAATGCCACCAAATATGCATATAGTCTCTCAGAATTGAACCACATCTCCATTTAATGTATTATTAAAATGTTCTATTATGGCATAAATGCTGCAATTGTCATGTCAATTAACACATCAAATAATTTAAAGGTAATCAACACAGTATAGAAGGAGAGTATATTTAAAAGAAGAAAAACTACCACAACTAGAGGACATAGTCTTAAATTAGAGAGGCAAAGATTTAATTTTAGTTAGAAAAATATAAAAAACTAATGACCACATATAAATATATACATACATTATCATGTTAAACACCGCCATAGCTCTTTTGGTATAACAATTGCGGTGATGTCATCTCAGCTATAGGTTGGCATCGCATCACCGGCTAGTGTTCACAATAAAGAGCTGTTAGGTTATATGTACCCTCTCGCCATCATGCCATGTGTTTCACAGTACCATTTAATTTCCACTGTGTGGATGACCACTTTGCTTGCCAATTCACCATTGTCCACCATGGACATAAAATTATACACATGGCATGATGCCTTAGAGATTACGAATAACCTAACAGCAGTTTTTGGTGAACAATAACTGGGGATGTGCTGCTGACGTAGCTGGAATGACATTAATGTTATACCACAAATCTTTTATACAACAGACCCCATCTAAATAATTTCTAATATGTGTCCTAAATTTAAAAATACCAATGTTTACATGTTTTTCTGTTGTTTTTTTGCACGTTATAGGGCAGTAACCAAAAATAACGTTGTTTTATTTCTTAACCATCTTCTCCTACAGTGATCTTTTGACCCCAACCCTAAAAAAACCTTAGTCCTAGCATTAACCCTACCCCATCTATAACCCTAACCATAGATAAAAGGTTAATTTAGATCTAGGGTATAGAGTATAGACTTTATTTGCCTGACTGCATGTAGAGGCAGTCTAGCAATAACACCAAAATAGGCTGTATCTGCCTGCAGTGTTGCTGACTGCATCTAGAGGCAGTCTAGCAAGAACACTTTTGCTTTTGTTACTCTTTTTTGTTGTTGCTTTGGTTACATTTAGCCACTCAAACAGAAGGGCCTCACCTGACAGAGGGGATCCTGCTATAGATTCCTGAAGTAGGATCTGCCTGGCAGCTCATCATGTGGTGGTGGGCAGAGGTGGGTGGCCCACTGCACAAACCTGCTGCTGTACTCAAGTCCTATACAATGCTGTGCCACTAGTGTGTCAGCTGGGTTAACTACTGCATTGTCACTGGGATACCAGTATCCTATACAGTAAGCACAAACTTGCCAGTTCTCCCCAGAACCATTGCCCCAGTGCACCTATTATAGTGCCAGCTCTGTTCCTCATATTCTTTCTAATAGCAAGTAGAGAGATCCCCAAGACTCCATTGAGTTTCATACCAATCCCTCTTTCCAGGTCTCCCTAGCCAGGTGGTACCATGTCCTACTTACGAATCTTAACACATGCCGAGAACAACATAGGACAACATACAAGTCAAGAGATCACTTAACAACATAGCAACACCTTTTTTAATAATCAGACACCAGTAAAAAAGCAATGGAGAGTTACCCAAAGAGACACCTACAGACTGATTGGTAAGGTATTTAATAAATAGGAGTTAGAATGAAAGTATTACAAAAGCAGAACTAGGGACTAGTGACAAATATGTGGTAATGATAATACTGATTGTTCTCTGTGCAGGAGCATGTAAGTCAAGGTGTATCCACGACAGTCTAGTAAGCCTGCACAGTAGGGAACTTGAATTCACAAAAGCTTTTCATACACAATCTTTCAAACCTTAGTACATCCACCAGCTAAGAGTAATAGTAAATATTTTTATTGTGAAAATGTTACTGTAGCTGTAACTTTCAAGAGCCTTGAAAGGGATTATATTACATCAGTAGCAGAAATGTTTTTTTTTTTTTTTTTTAATAAGCCATTGTGAGTATTTTTTCAAGTTGACAAACTTAGTCTCCATTAGTCAAGATACCATACATCATTTGAGGCAGAAAAGGGTGTTCGGTTCAGTCATAAAGATACAATTTTAAAGGAGACGTTTTACATTTATTTTTATATAAGATTTTACTAAATTAGGATTTGTGTATATTGTACAATCTGGCTATGTGCTGGCTGTTTATAGAAGAATGTGTATTATTGCTATAAGTGTGTTCCTCACATACCTTTAGGAGTTATAAAATTGGAATTACACCAAAAAAAAGGTCAAGTTGCTGTTATCAAATTAAGTTAAAATGCTGTGTTTTTTTTTAAATGAGCCCTGTTTTTATACTCATAACTATAAAGTCTTAAGGGCTTACTTAATCAAATGATATCAGAAAAAATCTGCAATTTTCCTAATCATAGAAAGCTGATTTTAGCTGGTACAGAAATCAAGGACATTTCTACCCAAAAAGTAACCTATATAGAGTAAACATTTGCAATTATCCAATCACCATGACACATTTAGTTGTACGTGTGTGGAAGCTTTAAAAATATACAGCCAGAAAATCAGTATAGTATTAGTTTGAGCACAGAGTATACCATTGCCATTCATTCAATAAGGAAAATCCAAAATAACACAAGATCCTAAACCTCATTTGATCTTGAAAAAATGTTTATGAGACATTTTAGCAAATGTGCAATAAAGGATGTTAATACAAATTTATACATTAATATGATTTCTACTGTTTATGTTAATGTTTAGCTAGCGTATGTATTCACATAGCAGATCCTTAGGTAATATTAAGATTCCATTCTATCTCATGACAGCTTCAATGACTTTCATTTGAGGTTGTCCACTAATATATTGGGGGATATATGTACTGATCTTCCCACGCACTGATGTGTCGGGAGTAAATCAACAAAAGGTATTTGCCATTTTTTATGTATTCCAGCAGAAATATCAGGTGCTTTCCAGGGCCGTCTTTAATAGTGATTGGACCCTGGACCAGTGCTGTATTTACCGCGAGGCATCCTAGGCGGATGCCTATGGCGCCCCCCAGCACTGGAAAAAAAAAAAATTAAAGAAAAACAAAATGTAAAAAAAAAAAATCCGGCCCTTTAAAAAAAAAAAAAAAACAACCCACCGCGCCTGCAGGTAGAGACGGAGGTGAGAAGGGATCGGAAGATCCCCCCTCACCATCGCTCTGCCTGTCAGGCTGCACGGGGAGCCGAACAGGCAGCACAGAGAAACCTCCGTGCTGCCTGTTCGGCTCCCCGTGCAGTGTGCCGACACGGAAGTGCCGACAGTCACGTGACGGGCGTGCTGACGTCATACGACAGGTCACGTGACCTGTCGGCACAATCGCCGGGAAGCCGAACAGGCAGCATGGAGGGACCATGCTGCCTGCCTCTAGCCACCAGGGAAAGGTAAGTGCTATGGGAGACTGTGTGTGTGTGTGTGTGTGTGTGTGTGTCTGAGTGTGATGGGAGTCAGAGTGTGTGTGATGGGAGACAGTGTGAATGACTGAGTGTGTTGGGAGTCAGAGTGTGTGTGATGGGAGACAGTGTGTGTGACTGAGTGTGATGGGAGTCAGAGTGTGTGTGATGGGAGTCAGAGTGTGTGTGATAGGAGACAGTGTGTGTGACTGAGTGTGATGGGAGTCAGAGTGTGTGTGATGGGAGACAGTGTGTGTGACTGAGTGTGATGGGAGTTAGAGTGTGTGTGATGGGAGACAGTGTGTGTGTGTGTGTGTGTGACTGAGTGTGATGGGAGTCAGTGTGTGTGTGTGTGTGTGTGTGTGTGTTTGTGGTTGTGTGTGTGACTGAGTGTGATGGGAGTCAGAGTGTGTGATGGGAGACTGTGTGTGACTGAGTGTGATGGGAGTCAGAGTGTGTGTGATAGGAGACAGTGTGTGTGACTGAGTGTGATGGGAGTCAGAGTGTGTGTGATGGGAGACAGTGTGTGTGACTGAGTGTGATGGGAGTCAGAGTGTGCGTGATGGGAGTAGGAGTGTGTGACTGAGTGTGATGGGAGTGTGAGCTTGATGTGAGTCTGAATGATGGGGCATGTCTTAGGTGTGTAACGTGGGTGTGCAGCTTGGGTAGGGGGGTGCCCGGATTTTGTCTGCCTAGGGCAGCACAAAATCAAGATACACCACTGCCCTGGACCCTGCCCCCTCCACTGCATGCAATCACGCCATCCATCGCAATGTTACCTCCCCCCCCCCCCCGACACACACACAAAAACCATAAAAATAAGCACACACACAATTGGACTTTTCTTGCACTGAGTATTTTTATTGCATTGTATAAAATGTGTATATTACGTGTATAATTGCAGTGTATAAACTGTATATTTGGATACAAAATGTGTATATATGGCTGCAATATGTATACCATCTTACTACTCAACACTGCACTACAACTACTCATTACCTAAATGACAAAATATACACAGATATTAGAGAGCACTTACATATGTTCATATATATTTATAAATATCTATACACATCTCACTCTCTCTCACTAGTTGCATTTATACTTATATGAACTTTTTAATCTTATATTCAACTATTTTCATATGTAATAAAAATGTTATTGAAGAGTTGCATTTCTTGTTTTTATTCCCTTTTTCTGCACCCACATTGCACCTAAAGGACTTAACACAGCCCCATAGAGTAGCCACAGCACTTGTCATGTACCTAAATTGCACCCACAGCACTTGTCATGCACCTATATTGCACCCACAGCACTTGTCATGCACCTATATTGCACCCACAGCACTTGTCATGCACCTATATTGCACCAACAGCACATGGATTGCACTCATATTGAACCCACACAATTTTGCATGCTACAGTGTAAATTTGCCCCACAGAACATAACACAGTTTCACTTTGTTCCACTGAACTGCCCATGCAGAAAAAAGCCACATTGTCACTTTCCCCCATAGTACATGTTATTTTTCCCCACAGAACATGCCACTTTGTCACTGCATATGCAACAGACAGTTTGCGTGTTAAAATATGACACCGTTTGTCCATTAAATATGCCACAGTCAATGTGCCCATCAATATGCCAGTATTATTTTGCCATTAATATGCAGTATTATTTTGCCATTAATATGCCACAGACATTTTTCCCATTAATATGCCAGTATTGTGGAATTCAGATACCGGTAATATTGTACAATTAAGATGCCCCAGCCAATCTGCCCATTAAGATACCAGTATTATTGTACCATTAAGATGCCATAATTGGTGTGCCATTCAGATGCCAGTAATATTGTGCCATTCAGATGCCAGTAATAGTGCCAGTCAGATGCCAGTAATATTGTGCCATTCAGATGCCATCAATATTGTGCCAGTCAGATACCAGGAATATTGTGCCAGTCAGATGCCAGGAATATTGTGCCTTTCAGATGCCGGTAATATTGTGCCATTCAGATGCCTGTAATATTGTGCCTTTCAGATGTCAGTAATATTGTACCATTCAGATACCAGGAATATTGTGCCAGTCAGATGCCTGTAATATTGTGCTTTTCAGATGCCAGTAATATTGTGCCAGTCAGATACCAGGAATACTGTGCCAGTCAGATGCCTGTAATATTGTGCCAGTCATATGACTGTAATATTGTGCCATTCAGAGCCCAGTAATAATGTGCTAGTCAGAGCCCAGTAATATTGTGCCATTTAGAGCCCAGTAATATTGTGCCAGTCAGATGCCAGTAATATTGTGCCATTCAGAGCCCAGTAATATTGTGCTAGTCAGAGCCCAGTAATATTGTGCCATTCAGAGCGCAGTAATATTGTACCATTCAGAGACCAGTAATATTGTGCCAGTCAGATGCCTGTAATATTGTGCCATTCAGATGCCTGTAATATTGTGCCATTCAGATGCCTGTATTATTGTGCCATTCAGATACCAGTAATATTGTACCATTCAGATACCAGGAATATTGTGCCAGTCAGATGCCAGGAATATTGTTCCAGTCAGAGCCCAGTAATATTGTGCCAGTCAGAGCCCAGTAATATTGTGCCAGTCAGATGCCTGTAATATTGTGCCAGATACCTGTAATATTGTGCCATTCAGATACCAGGAATATTGTGCCAGTCAGATGCCTGTAATATTGTGCCATTAAGATACCATGAATTTTGTGCCAGTCAGATGCCTGTAATATTGTGCCATTCAGATGCCTGTATTATTGTGCCATTCAGATACCAGTAATATTGTACCATTCAGATACCAGGAATATTGTGCCAGTCAGATGCCAGGAATATTGTTCCAGTCAGAGCCCAGTAATATTGTGCCAGTCAGAGCCCAGTAATATTGTGCCAGTCAGATGCTTGTAATATTGTGCCAGATACCTGTAATATTGTGCCATTCAGATACCAGGAATATTGTGCCAGTCAGATGCCTGTAATATTGTGCCATTAAGATACCATGAATTTTGTGCCAGTCAGATGCCTGTAATATTGTGCCATTCAGATGCCTGTAATATTGTGCCATTCAGATATCAGTAATATTGTGCCATTCAGATACCAGGAATATTCTGCCAGATACCAGGAATATTGTGCCAGTCAAATGCCTGTAATATTGTGCCAGTCAGATACCAGTAATATTGTGCCAGTCAGATGCCTGTAATATTGTGCCAGATACCTGTAATATTGTGCCATTCAGATACCAGAAATATTGTGCCAGTCAGATGCCTGTAATATTGTGCCATTCAGATGCCTGTAATATTGTGCCATTCAGATATCAGTAATATTGTGCCATTCAGATGCCAGGAATTTTCTGCCAGATACCAGGAATATTGTGCCAGTCAGATGCCTGTAATATTGTGCCAGTCAGATACCAGTAATATTGTGCCATTCACAGCCCAGTAATATTGTGCCAGTCAGATGCCTGTAATATTGTGCCAGATACCTGTAATATGGTGCCATTCAGATACCAGGAATATTGTGCCAGTCAGATGCCTGTAATATTGTGCCATTAAGATACCATGAATTTTGTGCAAGTCAGATGCCTGTAATATTGTGCCATTCAGATGCCTGTAATATTGTGCCATTCAGATATCAGTAATATTGTGCCATTCAGATACCAGGAATATTCTGCCAGATACCAGGAATATTGTGCCAGTCAAATGCCTGTAATATTGTGCCAGTCAGATACCAGTAATATTGTGCCATTCAGAGCCCAGTAATATTGTGAAAGTCAGATGCCTGTAATATTGTGCCATTCAGATGCCTGTAATATTGTGCCATTCAGATATCAGTAATATTGTGCCATTCAGATGCCAGGAATATTCTGCCAGATACCAGGAATATTGTGCCAGTCAGATGCCTGTAATATTGTGCCAGTCAGATGCCAGGAATATTGTGCCAGTCACAGCCCAGTAAAATTGTGCCAGTCAGATACCAGGAATATTGTACCAGTCAGAGCCCAGTAATATTGTGCCAGTCAGATACCAGTAATATTGGGCCATTCAGAGCCCAGTAATATTGTGCCCCGTCAGATGCCAGGAATATTGTGCCAGTCAGAGCCCAGTAATATTGTGCCAGTCAGATACCAGGAATATTGTGCCAGTCAGAGCCTAGTAATATTGTGCCAGTCAGATGCCTGTAACATTGGGCCATTCAGAGCCCAGTAATATTGTGCCAGTCAGATAACAGGAATACTGTGCCTGTCAGATGCCTGTAATATTGTGCCATTCAGATGCCTGTAATATTGTGCCAGTCAGAAACCAGTAATATTGTGCCATTCAGAGACCAGGAAGTTTGTGCCAGATACCAGTAATATTGTGCCATTCAGATACCAGGAATATTGTCCCAGATACCAGGCATATTGTGCCAGTCAGATGCCTGTAATATTGTGCCAGATACCAGTAATATTGTGCCATTCAGATACCAGGAATATTGTGCCAGATACCAGGCATATTGTGCCAGTCAGATGCCTGTAATATTGTGCCATTCAGATACCAGTAATAGTGTGCCATTCAGAGCCCAGTAATATTGTGCCATTCATAGCCCAGTAATAATTTGCCACTCAGATACCAGGAATATTGTGCCATTCAGATACCAGTAATATTGTGCCATTCAGAGCCCAGTAATATTGTGCCAGTCAGATGCCAGGAATATTGTGCCAGTCAGAGCCCAGGAATATTGTGTCAGTCAGAGCCCAGTAATGTTGTGCCAGTCAGATGCCAGCAATATTCTGCCAGTCAGAGCCGAGTAATATTGTGCCAGTCAGATACCAGGAATATTGTGCCAGTCAGAGCCCAGTAATATTGTGCCAGTCAGGTGCAGTCTTCCCTCCTGCACGGAGGAGGGAAACAGTCACCAGATGTGACGTGAATTCACATCCGGCGTCAGTTAATATTTCTTATTTTCCAGTCATAGCATCTAGCGGATGCGGCTTACCGGAAAAAAAACGTTCACAAGCGCAATGCGCTGTGAACAGGGCAAGCAAGGGCTGGGGGCCCACGGGACAGCTGCCTTGGGCCCCCCAGGAGTAACTGGGCCGAGGGCAGCGTCCCCGCGTTAAAGAAGGCCCTGGTGCTTTCCCTGTGTGCTCTGTCTTCATACGTATTCCCCAATATCCTGTAATATTTTTAATCTTTTTCATGAAAAACCAAAACAAACTCACATGTTATTCTGTTTCTGAATGGGAAGTTGATGTTGTTGAAGTACTTTTGGCAGTAATATAAAAACCCAATAAAATTGATTTTTAAAGTTAAAATGACCCCACATTCTTTAATTTCATTATCTTTACCACTCTTTTGCCTACCTGTAGTGAACCTTGGGAGGGAGCCAAACAAGAAATGTACTTGTACACTCAAATTGCATGAAAAGAAAATTAAATTTAACAATCAAAAATAAACGAAATTTTTTTATTGTTAGATAATAGATGGGGTTGACACAGAATAACATAGGCAAATAACAGTTGTATTAGTGAACATTTTCAAAGCCTTTATGATGTAAATCAAAATAATAGAGACGAAGAGCCAAAGTCCCAATAACAGTAAGTTAAGAAACATCAGTCTTTTTGAAATTATATAAAAGCTGTGATGTGATGCACTAAATTGCTACAGCAAAATTAAAGTGTTTAAAGTAGGTGCATGCATATATAGTAACAGAAATATGTAACTCTCTGTGCCAGATATTTGCAGTTCACTGCAAAGCTGCAGTTAGCCAAGTATATTACAATATAAAGACTGGAACAATTTAAAAGGTTTATTGATCATTAATCTAAACCAGTCTAACCCAAAATATAATGTTAAAATAGGCTGTGATAATGAGTTCTATTCACTAAAAAGTGAACTAACAACTGAACTGCAAAAATCAGTCATTAATGGTTAAAGTCGGAAAAGTTTTACAACTTGCCTCTCTTCCTAACAATTCTGTTTTAGTAGTGAGATCCCACAGTCACAATGGAATGCTGAAGTGTCTGTACACTTTACAAGTTGTAGACAAAGTTAAAGCCAGTACACTGATATTAATTGTAGTTTCAGGAATTCAATATGATCAGCTATGTAGCAGAATCACTAAATTCGGGAGAATATCTCAGGATCAAATTTTTTATTCCAGTTTATCAATCCTCAATTCCCACAGAAAAATATGTTTTA
Source organism: Pelodytes ibericus (assembly GCA_036172795.1). Classification (NCBI taxonomy): domain Eukaryota; kingdom Metazoa; phylum Chordata; class Amphibia; order Anura; family Pelodytidae; genus Pelodytes; species Pelodytes ibericus. The sequence continues at coordinate 155,331,530 of CM069859.1, read as the reverse complement.
TGGACTGAGTAGAACGTTTTTCTTGGTTGAATACAGAAGTTGAAACGTAAGGGTCTACTCAATAAAGAGAACACTCCAGGGAATTGAGATGGGAAATTCAAATTTTCTGTTCCCTTAAAACACTTTAAATAAGTTTATACATTACAACAGGAGCTTCTATATATAAACAAGGGAGAAAATACCAATAACCAAGCTTGAAACGATAGTACAGATTAGACATTTCAAAATAATAAAGAATCCGTGTAGATAGTCAGATACCTGTCATTTTACTAAAGATTTAGGTACATGCTTCTCCAGTTCAGGATCAAAGTGACCATGTCGCAAAGAATAATTCCAAGGTTTATATACTATAAACTGAGCTTGGAGCCAAAAGTTGTTTGGGAGATGTGGCGCTATCCAATAATCTTAAATTCATCCTATTTTTTTTCTTTCATATTCTCTTATATCCTATTATTTTTTCCAAATACATAAAAAAACATAAATACCCATGTCTGTACCGTAGACGCTGGTGTAAAATGACATATATATTAACTCACACGAACACAACATATATACATATATAATCTGAAAGCCAGGACAGCAAATAAAAATCCTGTCCCTAGCATAGCTGATACATATACATTTACATTGATTACAACATAGTTAATGAAGATTTCGAGAGGCGCCGAGAGAGAGCGGTATCCGGACAGAGCTGGTATACTTGTATAATCGTCATCCTATTTTAAAAATACATGCATTTGGCCTGTCTATCAGTCTATATTATTGGGAGCCCAGAGAAAGCGTAAAAAGCATATTGATAAGTGGTCCACATTGATATTGTACAGAGTAAGTGACAAATAGGTTTCACATCTTGAATACTTTGTTGAGGGGAGAGATAGGAATAATAGAGAGAAGGAGGGAGAGGAGGTGTGTATTGGTTTTTGTATAGGAGGAAGTGAAGATGGAGGGAGGAACTGAAGACAGGGGGGAGGAAATTTGTTTATCTCTTCTTTGGGATCTATAGATTCATATTTTGTTATTGGGATCATGGAATTTTATGTAGGTAGGAGGAACTCAAGGGAATATAGTACTTTCTTTTGTATCCAAAAAAGATATCAAGGTGTTAATACCTTTAGATATATTTTATTTGAATATATATTGGAATATTAGGAGGGTAATTTTGTATTAATAGTGTTGTATTCCTTTTGTACAAGACGTAAATGTTCAATGTAATTATCCTTTCTATGGAATATGGAATATACGAAATTAAGAAAATAAAAAACAAAGACATTATAAACTGAACTTATGGATACTGACCACAAATTACGTTGAAGTGTATAGAAGATCTGGATGAAATGATCTAAAAGAGTCACTGATGAATAGAAAATATGTAACTTAATAACCAGAATTAAAGGGTATAGTAAATAAGACTAGAAAAATGTAGTGTATTTGTATAAAGGTGTGAGATACCTTAATGAGTTCCAGGATAATCCTATTTGTAGATACACTATGAGTACCGAAACAGAGATATTCAGATGTTTTATATTTATATCTGTTGGTGTTACGTGGGATATAACAATAACATAGATAAGTCTATTAAGGGGTTAAGTAGGCATAAGCCAGATTTGTACAACTGTAAAAAAGGTGAAATGAAAGTAGAATTACTTACGGTACTTTTTTTTTTTTACTAACCAGGAAGAACAGAGAGAACTATGAACTGTATTTTTGCAGACTCCTTGAGGAGGGCTATGTTCCTAAGAATTGATGTAGTGTATTAACTGAAAAAAAATGCTGAGCGTCTAGGGATAGCCATGTTAAATTTCTGTATAAGGGACAGCATTTGTAACAGCATTTTTAAGAGACTAGGGGACATATTAGTGATGTGCGTGGTGACGTCAGCAGTTGATATGGACACTCGCGAAAGCTAAAGAAAAAATATGTATGACAAAGATGTGCAATACCGAACTAAATGTGGGCAATGGAACCTGCATGTGTGTATAGCGAGATAGAAATGCTGTATACTTATGTTTGCTCCATTTCTGCTGAATCCGTGCTCCTTGTGGATTGGGTATAGACCTGCAAGAGCATTAAAAATTAAATGGAGGGGTAAAAAAAGGGAGAAGAAAGTTAATGGAGAAGAGCTGCTGAGATCATGGCAGAATTGGAGTAACAGTGCAGTAGAGAAAGAAACACCTAAGGCAAATACAACCGGGATTGTGCAAATAAAAAAATATTTGAATGATAAAAAATACATAAAATAGTAGATAATTATGTAAAATAAAAAGCCGGTACTGATAAAAGTGTGCTTGTAATGCAGGAGAAAGTACCTGACGCATTTCACCTACAGGCTTCCTCAGAGGTGAAACGCTTAAACATTGTTGTGGATGTGATCATAAAACAATAACTAAATTAATATGATGCATAAGTTGCTATGTAAGGTAAGGGGAAAAAATACTCATTACATGTATAAAGTCAAAGTAGTGGTGCTCAAACTTTTCATTAAGGCTCTTTGGGGCTATTGTTTTTAGTTTGAATATTCAAAACATTCCTGTTTTGTCAAGATAATTAGCTAGACCACCACTTTTCCAATTCTTGAATACTTTACATATTGGTATTTTAGTCATTTAGGGTTCTTATTTTGAGATGCTGTTGCATTTTTAGATCCCTCCTGATATTGCCCACATGCTCTCCTATTTTCACCTTTAGAGTATGTGATGTATTGCCTACATATTGTAGACCACAGGGGCACCTAAGGAGGTTGATGACATTATTTCTGGCATAGGTCAAAAAAATCTTTGCTCAGGTCTTGTTTTCTTGTTGTAGGGACTAGAAGAGTGTCAGTGTTTTGGTGCATTGCTTTTTGGTTTCCTTACTTGTTCTAGCATTCTGTTCAAATAGATGTATAAAACGGGTATCGATTCATGGGAGGATGATGAGGGCTACACAATTAATAAGGGAATTGGAGGATCTTAGTTATGCAGGGAGACTAAAAAAGTTGCATTTATATACACTAGAAAAATGGTGACTCAGTGGGGATTTGATAACCTTATATAAATATGTGCAGGGCCAATATAAAGAGCTCTCCAGTGACCTGTTCATTAACAGAAATGTTCAAAGAACAAGAGGTCATCCTCTAAGACTGGCAAAGAGTTAATCAACAGTAATGAAGAGATTCTTTACAGTAAATACTATAAAGATATGGAATTCACTGGCAAGAGAGGTGGTGCTATCAAATACAATAGATGCATTTAAAATTTGTCTGGATGTTTTTTTTTATTAAAAAGCAGGACTTACAGGGCTATTGATAATAGAATAAGCATTAATAATAGAACTTCTTGATTCAAGGAGAAATCTGATTGCCTTTTGGAGCCAAGAAGGAAATTTCCCCCCTAAGTGGCAAGATTCAAAATAGCTTCCTTAAGGGTTTTTTCCTTCTTTTTGATCAAAAGTGGGAATGATAAGGAACTTGATGGACTTAAGACTGTTTTTCAACCTCAATTATTACATAACTATGTTAGGTATTAATTGGAAAATGTTAATTTGTTAAACCCACCCCTAATACCACACAAAGGTTGGAAAATGGGTGAGCACATGCTAGTTCAACCTTGGTTGATAAGTTATTATGCTGTGTTTTATTCAACTGCCTGACCCCCAAGCTTCTATGCTCATTTTTGAAAACAGTATACATTATTATTTATTTAGAAAGTGTTTTACCAGGAGAATACATTGAGATTTTTGTCTTGTTTTCTAATGTTCTAGGGACCACATCCAGTGCAGTATTAAGCCAAGTTTCACATTTATCGAAAAATACTTTCATACACTGTTTATATGTAATATATATATATATATATATATATATATGTATATATTCAACATACAACAATGTTGAGGAATGAACAAACAGTATACGTATAGAATTATTCATAGAGAAAACAAAAATAAACATGTACATTATATTTAGATATAGAAAGTTGCACAAATTCTGTGATGATTGTCTCTGAACGTCCTGTACGGGTGAAGTCATAAGAAATCATATTGTGGTCAAGTTTTGGTTGTGGGGAATTAGAGTGCCGGCACTCACTTTCCATTGAAGAACAATCAATCTGATGAGTGAATTCACTGATATTTATAAATTAATTCCTGCATATTGGACTTATCCCAAAAACCCTAGAGCACACCAGAAAATGGACAACAGAATGGCTGAAAAATAAAAGAATCAAGGCGTCGAGATGGCCCAATCAAAGTCCAGCCCATAACCCAATTAAAATGCTGTGGCAGGACTTAAACAAATGCCAGCACACCTCAATAAACTGAAACAACATTGCGAGTGGGCTAAAATTCCTCCACAACTATGGTGGAGACTGATAAAGTCATACAGAAAACTATTACTTCAAGTTAATTGCTGCTAAAGGTGGTTCTACAAGCTATTGAATCAAAGGGTGTACTTAGTTTTTCAAACACAACTTCTCTATTTTTACTTTATTTTTGTTAAATAAATCATGACACAGTGTAATATCTCATGTGTTGTTGTTCATTTGAGGTTGCATTTACCTAGTTCTAAGACCCACTAAGGAACAGATGATTGTTATTATGTCCTGATATGTAAAACCACACACTTCAAAAAGAGTGTATTTTATTTTCCCCATGACTGTAGTTTGTTTCATGGAGTATGTTGAGAATACATCCCTTGAATCTAATGATGGCTCAAAATTTTATTTCAGCGGAGATTCATTTCATTGGTTTAATTGGAATTATAACCATTTAATTAAAAGGAGTGAATTTGTCCAGTACTTGACATGATTGACGTGAGTCTCCACTGACTCATGGGAAAAGTAGGCATATTTGCATTAAATACACCAACTTTGACTTTTCAGCAGGTGTGACTTCACACAGAAATTATATTAATCTAAACATATCTATAACAAATAACTCAAATGTAACACAAGTATTAGTTGTGTTTACCGGAGTCATAAATCCTTTTATCACGAATATGGCAATGTGCCTTAACTCTGGAGATCCCATGTATTACAAAATGATTGTTAAAAAATCACATGGTCAAAATGTTATAGAAAATGTAGGGATTGTAATCAAGCTGTGAACATGAACTTGCTCTTTTCCAGGGCTTCAAATACACCGATCATATATAACATTGTGACCACTGACAGATGGCAAGCCGGCCGAGGCAGTGTTTTGCTTTGGGCAATGTTCAGTGGGGAAACTTTGTGACTTGCAATCCATGTGGACGTTACTTTGACATGTACCACCTACCTAAGCATTGTTGGCCTCTTTAAGCAGGATAATGCACCCGCCACAAAGCAAAAATGGTTCAGGAATGGTTTGAGGAGCACAACAAAGAGTTCAAGGTGTTGACTCCAAATTCCCAGATTGCAATCCAATTGAGCATCTGTGGGATATTCTGAACAAACAAATTAGATCCATGGAGGCCCCACCTCACACCTTACAGGACTTAAATGATTTGCTGCTAACGTATTGGTGCCACCTATAGGCAATGTAGGCTCTGGCCTAGGACACATTTTTACGAGAGGTGGCCCGCGCGCTCCTATCTTTGTGCCACATGTGGCACTGAGGGAGGGAGGCGGACTGCACCAGGGGAAGGCCCGCCCCCTCCTTCTGTAGCAGCGTGGTTTTTACAAGGGAAATCAGAAATACAATACTCTGAATGATCTGTGTGAGCAAGGAGTCTGAGCAGCACTGTCTGAGCTCTGTGTATGTTTAACACACACAGCGCTTATGCTGCCAGCGGCTCCCCAGTGAAGAAAACTCTTACAGGTAAAAAAAATTGCATGGACGGGGACCACAAACATGGAGGGGGGAGACCATAGACATGGGAGGGAGGGGATGGAGAAATACCAAAGACATGGGAGGGTTTAAAGACCACAAACATGGGAGGGAGGGGGATAAAGACTGAATACATGGGAGGGAGGGGGAATAAAGACCACATCCATAGGAGGGAGGGAAGGGGCAAAGACCACAGACATGGGAGGGAGGGGAGGGGATAGACTACAGATATGGGAAAGGAGAAGGAGACCACAGACATGGGAGGGAGGGGAGGGGGAAAGACCGCAGACATGGGAGGGAGGGGAGAGGGAAAGACCACAGACATAGGGACGGGAGAGAGATATTCAATGGAGATAGGAAAGAGAGACAGGCATGGGAAGGTAGAGGAGAGGGACAGACACGAGGAGGGAGAGGGACAGACAGGAGGAAGGAGAGGAGATGGAGACACATCAAGAAATGTACTTTTTCTATAACACGAAAAAAAACTACTGGCTTGTGTGTGTGTGACTGTATGTATGTGTGAGAGTCTCCTTCTGTATTTGATTGTCTCTCTGTGTGTTTGTGACTGTCTGTGTTTATGTGTGACTGTGTGCACAGGACTGCATCATTGTGTCTGGCAGTTATAAGTAGGCGGGGTAAGGGGAGGGGCAGGGGATGGAGCCACGGGGCAGAAAAATTTGGGTTCGTCTAAGGTGGCAAAAATCTTTGCACTAGCCTTGGGTGCCAGATACTACAGTACTTCTTCAGAGGTCTAGTGGAGTCCATGCCTCAACGGGTCAGGGCTTGCTGTTACAAGGGGTCCTCCACAATATTAGGCAGGTGGTCATAATGTTATGGCTGATTGGTGTATATCGGTAGACTACTTGACAAGGTATTTTCTGCAGTTTTACTTGGTATAAAGAGTTGGAGAGGAGCAAGGCCCATAGATTAGCCAATTTTATTATATATATTCTATGCTGTTTCAATATGTTTTAACTCACCTGCATAGGGACTCAATCTAGAGTTCACCACAGTCAAAAAGGTGCATACATTACAACAGTTGTCTTCAAAAGATGAATACAAAGCAGTGAATCACATATATTAACACTTACTTTGTCTTATATATTCATTATTGTCTCATTGAGGAGGCATTGGAGATATGTATCATAGACTGGCAGAAAACCAAAACAACACAGGCAAAATCATATTCACATGTGGACCTGCAAGTATTTTTACTCTTATATATAGTTATACTTCAGTGATGAGGCAATGAAATGGTTAAATATTTCAGTTTCAGGCTGCATTTGTATTTATAGAAACACCTCTTGTCCCTGTATGTTTGGTATTTATTTATTTAGATCTTATGAGGCAGTTGCATGTGCCTCCTTAGTGTTAGCATACTATTTGGTAATAATAAACAGTGCCAATAAACACAACTGTATGCATCAGATCCAAGTTAATTTTCACATCTGCTTAGTAGAGGTGTTCAGGCTAATTATATATTTTTTTAAAAGACACCAGGATATTCAGAAATCAGATACAGAGAAGAAATATAAGTAGGTTTTCTACCGAAATATTAAATGATTATAAAATTGCTTAAAACTGTTAATTTGCAATAATAAAATAAACATTATTTTTTGTGTATAGGTGTCAAATTATGGAGTTTACTAATAATACCAAAATAAAATAATACATAGTGAATATGTATTTCATAATGTATTCACTGTACAACCATTATCGATCTAGTTTCTGTACAGTTAGATTACATGGAATGTTTTTAGTATTAGATTTGTTAGAACCTTTTTTAGGTCTGTGTTGGTATTATGTTGATACATACTTATATCACAGTGGGTTGGTATAAGCTATTATAACTGATCCCTCCTAATAGTAAAAAGAAAGGTAAACACATGTTTTAGTTTCATCTACTGTGAACTCTACCTTCACCATGTTTTAATCAACCAATGGAACGAATGCAAACCTGATTATATTTATTTTTCGTCGTTATCTTTCTTGCAAGAACCTGTTTCTTTCCCATTCAAACACAAAGTGATTTTAATCAGAATTGAAGTAGAACAGATCTTCCTTTGCTGTAAATCTTTTGTTTACAAATCAAGGAATTTATGAGGAAGGAAAAGACATTCAATTAATCTATGTATTAAATGGGACATCGTAATTTTATTCTTTTTGTTAGAAAGGAAAATGTGTTATGCAGTATGAGTGTTACCATGTGAAATTTCTAAATTATAAAACATTTGCCATGTAATAGATTTGCTGAGAGTGAGGACCAATCTCAAATTGGTCTCTTGAGGTTTTTCCTTGTCCATTGTGTTATTGCCTCCTCTTTATTATTTCTTGACCCCTTTGATCTCCCCCACAAAAAACACACATTTTTTAAGACCCACTTTTGTCACCAGTATAGACCCTCACTTTTCTTTATGCGCTGGAACCCTTAGTTGCAGAGAAGTGTTTTATTTAGTAATTAACAGTGTAAAGGAGAGAGAAGCTGTCATGTTGGTTCTTAAGCTAGGGAATGTGATGAAAGATGATATCAGCGATCCCATCCTTTCCACTTGTTTAGGATTGTCAGGATGAGAAATGTCAGCATTATGAAAGCTCAGCTCTGCTCTTGATATGATAAAACCCTTCAAAAGCCAGCTCCTACCTCTCCTGTTCTCATTCTCCTTCAAGCACCCCTACCCCTCCCCTTTCTTTTTCTTTCTCTCTGCACCAGTTTTTTTTATTTTTTTATTTATCTTGTTTTATTAGATGGCAGAAATATAATTCTTTTCTTTCTTCCTATTATAAGCCACCATTTTTGGTTTATTATATGTTTCACAACCCCTAATGCTCCACTGAAAATTACCTTGTTAAATGACAGTGTTTCAAAGCCATGAATCCTTTCCACCATCCCCTCAGAGGTTTGAAACAGTCAACAGACTGTAAAGAATAAATAATAAAAAAGTATTGATTATTTTGATGACTGTGAGATTCAATTAAGTATTAATTTTGCCCTCCAGTGGACCTATCAAGGTATTCAAACGGGAGGATTCGACTCAGCTAAATGCATGCTGAGTGCTCTAGCCTTAAATAGGGAGAAAATGTGTTTACCTACAGTATTTGAAGAGGAGTGCATTGATGCACAGAGTCCAATATTTAAGTGCTGTGCAAATTAAGCCTCGGTGACAGTGACATTGTTTGCAGCAATATGAGTATTGACTAAAGAAGTGCATTTGATGACAGCTTAAACTATTTGTATTGATTAACATTTTCATAGATTATCATGTGTCATATCAAATTCACTTTTCAGACATGAATACATTAAAGAACCCACAGGCACGCATCGACCAATGTGACGAGAGGGACATTAGGAGCATTTTAACCCACCTCCTAGCACGCTGGTCACCTGTTCTCTGCATAAGAACCATTTAGGCATGAACTTTGGAATAAATAGCTGACAGATAACACCACGGGGTCATTTGTACCGTCGCCTCGGTTTTGTTGGGGTTTTTTTTAAACATTTTTTTTATATGAGCCCTTCGATCTTGCACATTCCAAAAACCATTGTGGCTGTACGAAGGGAATAAGAAATGGTCTTGAGAAACAGATCTTGACCCCACGATGCCCTCTGACTGAGATGAGGATAATATAGATCTAATCACCAGGAAGCTCGTTTTACATTTCTGCCTTTTGAGGCCTTAATGCCACAAAAATAAGAATAATTGCCATCACTTTTGTAAGTATCAGTTGATGTTGTTTTTTTTATTTCCATGTATTTTTATTATTATTTGCATTATATGTATTTTATTTATTGTGAGTTTTATAACAAACATTTATAGAATTTATAATGTCAGCTTTTTATGCAATAACTATGTTGTATTTGTGTTGATCCTGGAGAACACTGGCGTGCCACCAAATTGCGGTAACTTTTACTGGCCCAATATTACAATTTGTCTGTCAAATGTGCACATAAATGACTGCAAGTGTGTATTTTTTGTGTGTGTTTGCAGAATTTGCTTACGTTTACCGATTCAAGCTAGATTTGACTTAATATGGCTATGCCAAAAAGAATATATGTTAATAGTTCTTTGAACTCAGGCTTAATAGCTTTCTAATTGCTCTTTGTGTTTCACAATAATCTGCTGTCCCTTTCAGCACTAAATGGATTCTGGGAGCCTGAAAAAAAAGTTTATAATAATTAGAGTCATTAAAGTAGGAAATGTCAAATTTATATATTATACTCTCTCTTAGAAACTCACTGACTTTTCTATATTTTTTGAAAAATATATTAATTATGCAATCATCAAAAAGAACAATTCCAAGCCAATCACACCAGTATTGTGTAATTAGGTATTAACATATTTTTTAAAGTTCTTCAGTTGGAAATGCAAGCATATGACAATAACAGGATGGATATTTTAAAAGCAGATAATTAATGCAAACAATGGATATTATTGGTTCATGTTTATAATCAAAGGTATCACACAGCAATTCAGTGAAGTAAGTAATCAGTCCAGCATAGCTCACATTTAAAGAGATGCTAGTAGGCATGCTTTCAAAGAAGTTCGTTCTCCCGTAAGCATTCTGAATCTTTCACATGCTAGTTGAGCTTTAATAGGGTGGGGAGTAATGGAAAACTCATTGGATCTGTAATAGCTCTTCACTTGACTGCAGCCAGCAATAACAACAGGAGCAGCTGGGGAGATAAGGGGGGAGAGAGAGAGAGAGTGTGTGTGTGTCTAAGAGAAAGACAGGGAGAGGGGGGAAGGTGTTGGAGAGAGTATTCCAACACCAAAGCATCCACTTTAGTTTCCTTTTTTCCCTCACTCTTTATATCCCCCCCATTCCTAGGATCCAATGATAGCCGGTAAAGTCAGTAAGCCCTTGCTGCTGCTGCGGAGTGAGATGAATGCAGAGTCGAGAGGTGAGGACAAGGCAGCTACTTCAGACAGTGAGCTCAACGAGCCCCTGCTTGCTCCTGTGGAATCAAATGATGGTGAGGACACTCCCAGCAAGCTCTTCGGTAAGTCTGTCTAGGTATTTAATTTCACTTTCAGCATGCGGTTCCAAGAGTCCATGGTTCCCCTGTGCTTTATTATAACACTATGGTTTCGTTTTCTAGCCTCTACAGTTATTCAGTTCATTTAATATGAGGTGCCTCAAACAGGGAGCTTGCGGTAGCAGAGTCTCAATATTGTGGTCACATGCGAATATAGGAAAGGCTAGCTTGTATTAACTCATTCAGCTCTAAAGTGGCCTGCAGGGCTTGCATTTACAGATCTCTCTAGACACGAAAGGTTTGATTTGAAAGGAAAAGGTGAGTGGTATACTTGAGGTTCTTCTTTTTGAAGGTTTTTTCACTACACTTGTTATTTTTTCCATGTGTTGAATATTATTTATGTTTTTGTGAGCTTTATTTTGTTATTGTTTAGTTTAGCAAGTTAGTTGTCAGGATTGTTTTGACGTTAGTTTATTAGAACTGTTCCTTCCTGAGAAAACAAGTTTAAACATTTTAAAATGTATGACCTTAATTTGTTGTTAACCTTTAAAAAAAAAAGAGAAAACTTCTCATATAATGATTTTCTCAGAAAAAAGCTTGTGATTCTCCTACTGCAAGAAGCATAGAGGAATAGTATGCAGTGTGCTGCACTTTTCCTCAGGCATTTGTCATTCAAATGGATAGCATACTAGAGGTTCACTCTAGCACCTGTGATCTTCAATTACAAAGAAGAGCAAAGGCTAGGGTGAATTATATTTTTGTTCGACGATATATCAGGCTTCAAACTCTCATTTTCAGGTTGCGATAAGGAAATCAAGAAATGTGTTCTATTCATTTGTTTCCACATAACAAAAATGTACATTCTTTCAGTTTTTTTTTAAGAGAACTAAATGATTTGCCTCCTTACACTGGCTTTGTATTTACTAAACAAATACTTCATTATTGTCCCTCATATTGTTTTTGGGAATGGATGAGTTTTAATTTTAGCTCAGATTCTAAACAAAATAGTTTTTTTCAAGTGGCAGTTTTGGAAATAATTTTCAAATTGTAGCCATAAAAATGTGCATGAAGTTGGCTATTTATGTCTCAAAGGGCACTAATCATCCCCTCTTCTAAAATAATTAAATCTAATTTGAACATACAGTTGCTATGTATTTATACCTCTTTAACACTTTTATATTAGTAAGGGGAATTGAATCGATTTTGAATTACACTCACCTGTGAAAGTTTGTTACACTGGGCGTTTTATATCGACTGTTCACTACATGTCCGTGCAATCCTAGTGTAGTATCCAATACTGCGTCCTTTACTAAGTGTTTATGAGTTCTAAAATGGCAGTCTATTTTTATGTTTCTACATGTAGTGAAGTACTGTAAAAGTGAAAAATATATCTGATATTTGTGACAACATGCTATAAATTATTATTTGGTAGACAAATGTGATTAAAGTTTTTGTTGTTAAAATATTTCTTAGAAGTAATATGATTCTATAACATTGGCTGTTGTGTTGGGCACTACAGAGTGGCTAATCCATTGTTGCCTTCACTGGTAGTAAATCTCCTAAAGAGTGGCTTTAGTAGTTCTTCAGTTTCTCAAGTGTTCTTTAAACCCTTTGTGTGCCAGAGCAAGGCATTATATTGATCATCTCTATTGTACTGAAATAGTTAGAAGAGGTCATAACATTTTCATATATTTTAACATCACTTACTATTGGGGTGTTCTTTTATTTTTTTCTTACATTTTATTAAAAGGCTTAGGACATTATTTCAAGTAGGCCCCTATGACAAATGCGACACCTATAGAAAATCAGGGGCATTATCAAATAGAATAATGTGTTCAGTCTTATTTTTGGAATGCTTTTCACATCACTTTAGCTATTTACTTCTAAATTATTAAAGTAAGGCCTCTAAGTGTTTCAGCCACAGCACAGTGATATGTGACCTGTTTAAAAATCACACCACTGTTTAGTAAAGTCCTAGATGAGGAATTTGGATGTGTGAAAGAAAATATTAGAATTGAATTGTAATTTTTATTCATTGCCCATTAGACATTTGGATGTATTTTGATGTAAGTATTTTCTACTCATTTGGTAATTATTTTATACCATAGGTCTATCGGAAAGATTATTTAAGGCCTTTATACATTATTATTTAATGGTAATTATTAAATTAATGTAATTTATGGTTAAAATGAATATTAATCTATCTTTATGTTGCCACACATACAATTTAATTGCTCTGCAGCTGATACGCTGTTTGGTATTAGTATTTAAGTTCTTTCACCTCCTTAAAGCAACCAATATATCGGAGATTTAGCTATGAGTACAATTTGAATTTTCAATCTGGGCTCCCCCACTTCTAATAGCTATTGCAGACCTGCCAACACATTATGAGAATTGCAGTACAATAAATGTACATATAAGCAAAATAAATATTTCTGCATTACAAATATGTTAGTAAAAATAATTTAATCATCATCTGCAATGATTTTTTTTTTCATTTGACCAAAATCTGTAGAATAATTTGGTGTCTGAGATTCTTGTGTTAATATGCTGCTTGCAGCAATATTGTACATATTTTAAAGAAGACTCAGAAAGCAGTTTCATTTAAATTGTAATATCGGTACATTGTAGGGCACAATGCCTCAAAATCACTCTAATGTTGTCAAAATTGCTGTTTTAATTCCCAAAGGACACTGGAAAGTTTGGATTAGTTGGATTTGATTTCTTAGCTAAAAACAATAAAATATTTACTCCTAACAGCTAATTTCATAAAACTTCTCATTTAAACTTATAAACAGATGACTGTTTCAATGTAAATGCAGCTTACAGGGTTGTATTAAGTTTCTATTTAACATTTCTAATCTTGCAACATTTATTTTGATATAACGCACCTCCTAAACAATTTTAGTATCAAAGGAGAGTGACATTGGCTAGTTAAACAAAGCACATTTTAAAAAAATTTAATTGTATTTTTTTATTACATTGACAGAAATTCTTATAAATAGAGAGGTAAAGTATTAACACAAGCATATACTCCATCTATGACCAAATTATTTTAGTTTCTTCATAATTGTATATAAAGCATATATGATTTATTTTTTTTAGAGCTAGAAAATAAAATGTAGTATTTTTGATCACAGAAAACAGCTGAAAGGAAACATATTGTATCTACTGTGGACGTTTAAAACGTTTCACCAAACTGGGACCATTACTATGTGTGGAATGCAAATATAGATACCTAATGCAGGAAGAGAAACCACATGCTGTAATGTTTGGTTCATGCCATCCAATATAGGTGATGTCTGACATGTTATCAGGGAAACGTTTTAAAACAAACAAATATTGACTTAAAAATAAATAATCACATTTTGCATTGTAGTGGTTTGATTTCCTTCTAAATATATGATAACTCTCAATATACACATCTTCACATTTTTGTATGTAATTATTAAAATAATAATGATCTCATGCATTTTGTCTTACATAGGAATAAAAACCTAATCCCTTTATATGTGCATCTCTGTTCAATTAATCTTTCATCTAATCTCCATCGAAACCTTCAAGTCATCGATCGTAACTGCTTTATATAAAATTGTTTCTTATAGACATACATATTATTTTTATCTCTGGAGACACAAATGTTATGGTTTTTACATAAGACATATTATTATATATATTATTATTTTCATGCAGCCAATTAATAGAAAGTTTACTTATAGTTACCATCTAAAATAATGTTAATGAGGGAACCACGTAATTACAGCACATAAGCTTCATCTCCCCACAGAGAGCGCATGGCAAAAAAGTAACGATGCCAGCAGTAAAGTAGAACCTGGAATTTCTGAAGACTGGCAGATGAACTCCCAGCATTTCCACTGGGCAGGGGAATGAAAATGAAGGGTCTAATGAAAAATGCTAAATTAATAAAGCCGAAAAAAAATCTGACATGAAACATACGCTTTGTTGAAATATTTTACCTTTTTATTGTTTACAAAGTAAAAGGTACATATTTTGCAGTTTTAAAATCTAATTCTGAAAAGGACGTTTCTTATAACGGAAATCACTAATGGCTTCAGTCATGAAAAGGGGCATTGCAATGAATTCCAGTGAACTGAGAAGGGAAATTCAAACTTAAGGCCACAGTAGCCAAGTTTAAAAAAAATCTTCAATTCAGCTGAATTCGAGATTTTTTCAAACTTGGCTACTTTGGCCTTAAGTTTGAAATTCCCTTCTCAATTCCCTGCCGTTCCCTACATTTTTGTACTAGCGCTAAAATCTTACACTACATAAACATGTTTCCATTCTGATGGTGTTACACATATGTATGTCACATCTCCATAGTATTGTAAATGACACTTTGAATATAGAGTGGGAGAGGTGGAGTAGACATTACAGCAGTTTTAGATTTTGCAGCATGTTCAATTTGTAGTGTAGTAAAAGTAGTTTCCTTCCTAATCTTCTCATTATTGCCTTGTTTGTTTATTTTTGTGATTATTTGTGAAATTTGTGTACATGTTGATTATCTGCATGCTTGTACAGACAATCAAAAGGCATATTTGGCACATACCCATAGCCTGGTTGGGAAAAAAACATGCTACAGTTATATAGTTGACAGTTATAAAGTAATATATAACATGCTATGTAAATATATTATAGTTTGTAAATATATTATAGTTTATTAAGTTGTATTGTAAAGTCACATTTCGGAAATATTGGAATTATTATGGAGTAAAAAAAACAGTTGCCATGAATGTTATAATAACATTGGAATAAATAAACTTTTGCTTTACTAGATTGGAGTTACCTAGTCACTTTTGCAACAATGTATTATTTAGCAGGTATTATAAATGGTCCTCTATATTTTTTTTATAAGCACAATTATTTTTCATTTCATATGACATTTAAAAAAAGTTATTATTGTAATATTTTGAAAATTCATACATATGCATATTAGCTAATACAGAACATAGCACAATTATTATTTTCAACTATTTATGTGATTCATAAACATAACCAGTACAAAAGCACATTTGACTGTAATTTCACAAGAGAAAATTAAATATGGATATCAATAAGTGACTGAGCTGAGTTTCCATTATTACAATAAAAAAGCATATATTTAGGAGCATTAATAAGGGGGGAAAAATACATGTATTTGTATTCCTGTGTGACCTAAAATGGTGTATTTGTCATGGCAGACAATACAAGATTTCATCATTTATTATACATGGAAGTATTAGGTAAAGAAAATAAATAAATAAATAAATAAATAAACAATTAGTACTGCTAGTACTGCTAATTGTTTATATAATACTATATGGGGTGTGTATAATTTCCTTTTACAGAAGGACACATATTACTGTTGTTATTACTGTAGTTTACATATTATATAACAAAGAACATTACGATAACAGCTAAATATTAATGTATGCCTTGAATGACGTTCCTTAGAAATATAAACAAACATGGCATCTTTAATGAAGCAGTTGATTAATTCTAGTAATTATTTGCAAATCAACCTTGGCCCAGAGAGTTAGGCCTACTTAGCTTCTGTCCAAGCAATAAAAGCAGTTGATTAATGGAGACACCACCAAACAGTTTTTGGTCAGGGACAAGTGATTTGTAGAAATTCTTTCATTCATCCCCTATGATATAACTCTATATACCAGTGTTCCATTAATAAAGTCTTAAAATTAACTGCTTAAAGTATTTGCACCAAAAAATGTCTTCTCCCTGCTCTATGTGTACCCTGTGCACATTTGTGTAAATGGTTAATATTCACTGTTGAACAGTGGCATAGGAATAAAGTTGGAATCTTTGAAACATATTAAACACATTTCTTAGCTGTAAGTAACACACATTTTAACAGAGACATATGAACTGACTGTAATCTAATGTCAAATTGAATGACACTTGATAATGAAGCTAATCTAATTGTTTTCAAATTGGTGGATTGCTCTAATGTTCAATGGCATTGATATGATACATGTTAAATAAATTCATTTTACAATGAGATGTACATTTTGTCAAGTGTAGAATTATAATTCTTTAAGAATCACTAATGGCATTATACCCTTGTATAATTGTGTATACAATGATATGTAGTGCTAAATAGTTTAATAGTGTTCGGTATTAAAAATGATACTAATAGCTATATGAGTTAATAAAATGATAATAATAATAGAGCAGTGTGTAAATGATTAATTTGCACAGGAAATGTAAAAAAAAATAGTCTAAGGGGCTAAAGCCGAACTAAACTGGCAGGTAAACTGTACAAATTAGACATTAATAACTGTGCTGGAAACAAAGCGTTCTCTATCTTTCCAACTCAGCTATTAATGCCTGATATTTGCAGTTCACTTCATAGTTGATTTCTAGAGGACACCCTCATTAGTGATACTGTAAAAGCAACATCAGAAGAAATAAAGAGTACCGGTATTTATTGCAAATAACAGAGTTTAATAGGCAAATCCAGCATCATGAGAGCAGCAGTAGCAAGAAAGATGGACTTATATCACATTATTGCTCACTATTGAGACTTCCTTTACAATAGTGTGTCCAGTGAATTAAAGAGAGAAATCAAAGTAGAATCACAATTTATATTTATTTGTGTTTGTATGTACATTCATATTTATTGCAAAGTATTTTAAATTATTTAAGCTCTTTATTACGTTTTTGCTCTTTACCACCTTTTTAATATTTTTATTCCTATTGCACATATATACCAAAATACCGTAATGTCAGTTGAAAAGTGTTGAGTATATTTTCTGGCATTCTGTGCAATTGCTATATACTCAAAAAACAGTATAAAAAGACATCTATTATCTACAATTACTCCCAAAGCTTTATTGAAATGGGAATTTCAAACTTTAGAAAAGATTCTGGATTGTAGCTGTATGGGACAATGTTTCCAAATCATCTATGCTTGCCTTAAAGGGACATGCTAGTCCCCAAACTCACTTTTGTGCAAGTTGAAGACTTCTCCTTTTATAGTGCTCAGGCTTTTTTCCAGTATGATGCAGGCATACTTCATAAATCAAATTTTAATATTTGACTCCCTAGTGATTCCATGTTTATTGCAGTTGCGGCAGCACTGATTATATAGACATTGGGAAGAAAAAGATTTGTTTGATTTAGTCACTTCCTGTGCTGCTGGAATAGAATATATTGTGTGGGCTGTAATTGACCTGCCCTTGTACACAATAGAATTTCTTAACACATTGTCTGATGACATCATTAGAGAGACAGGAAATTCCATTAATTTTAATTATTCTCATTGGTTCCTGCAGCAAAAAAAAAAAAAGGACATTGACTTTTACTCAGCTAGTGTGGGCATTCCTAGTTCCTTGCAAACTGCTGTAATTTCACAATTTCCTCTAGCTGTAAGTATTTTATACTTTAAGCAAGGCAAAA
Organism: Pelodytes ibericus; assembly: GCA_036172795.1. Classification (NCBI taxonomy): domain Eukaryota; kingdom Metazoa; phylum Chordata; class Amphibia; order Anura; family Pelodytidae; genus Pelodytes; species Pelodytes ibericus. The sequence continues at coordinate 155,313,364 of CM069859.1, read as the reverse complement.
TGTAAAACATGCATTTCAAAGTAATTTGAATGCACATTAATATTTAGAAGATGCATTTTAGGCATTAAACAGTGCCTTTAAGTTTGAAGTTCCCATCTCACTTCCTTGCAATGCTCTTTTTATTGAGTAGAACCTTTGCTGTCTGCATTGCAACTAAGACATTATATTACATTGGTTATTTTGCTAACTCCTCCCCTTTAGACATGTCTATTGCAGACATATCCATTTTATTTTTTGTTGGCAGGATAAACTTTATTTTGACATACAGAGCCAACACAATCTAAAGCAGCATAGAGTGCCACATTACTTCCCAACTTCCAACAGCACCACATAAAGCAAACACTGCACCAGATGCACCAACAGCACCATATTTTCCCCACAACACCTCTCACAGCAACAGACCCATCACCAGGTATTGCACCAACTACACCAGATTGCACCCACAACATCAAATTATATATTTGTCTTTTGTCCATGCTCACCATCTCAGTCAGTCATCAAGTCATGGGTCTCTCTCTCTCCATACCCTCATGTCTGTCTCCCACTCTCACCATATCCCCAAATATACCTCTCTCCCATTATATACCAAATCTGTCTCTCTCTCCATATTCCATGTGTATCACTCACTCCTCATACCCCATGTGTCTTTCTCCATGCCTGTCTTTCTGTTCCCCCTGCTCCATATAGGTGGTCTCTTTTTTCTGCATGTCTCTGTCTCCCCCTCCTCATACACCCCCATGTAGCTATCCCCCCTATGTGTTTATCTCTCTCCCACACTCCCCATGTCTGTCTCTTTCTCCCCATGTGTCTGTCTCTCCTTCTATAAGCCCATGTTTATCTGTCTTTCTTCCCCCATGTCTCTGTTACATGTTTCAGTTCAATGCCCCCTCCTGACCAATGGGATCCGCTGGGTCACAGATTGACAATCACATGTACACATAAATAACGAGGAAGTGTTGAGTGAGGTTTGAGATTGCAGTGTGGTTCCTGTCCCATGTGCTGTCTTGAAGCCCCCCCCCCCCTCCCCCGGAGGCAGCAACTCACCGGATATTAGCTCAGTGCTCCTCCTCCTCTTCTCCTTTGCACCTGGGTGTGCTGCAACCCATTCACCCACCCAGTATCAGCCAGGGTGGGTCATTCCTATTTATTGGTATGTTATTGGTGATGATATCCCAGTGCACAGACACATATGTGTAAGGCTCACATTAACGCAATATAAATTTTTATCAGACTAAAACGTTTTAGCAATTCATTTTCTATAAAATGCAGCTACCATAAAGCTTGATATTATATTATATTTAAAGGTACATTTTTGCATAAATCACAGTCTGCTCTAATCAGAAATGGCTTATTGGAAGCTGCATAATACATTGTTACATGATTCCTGAGTTACTTTTGCTTCACACATTTTATGAACTAGCAGGAGATATTTTTCTTTTCAAAATGTTTACTTTACAGTTCCTTCTGCAGTGTACACTGATTAGACCAGAAAAGTTATATTCAAGCATATAACGTGATATATATATACACCGATCAGCCATAACATTATGACCACTGAACGTTGACAAGCCGGTGGAGGCAGTGTGATACTTTGGGCTATATTCTGCCGGGAAACCCTGGGTCTTCCATTCATGTGGATGTTATTTTGACATGTACCACCTACCTAAGCATTGTTGCAGACCATGTATACCCTTTAATGGAAATGGAATTCCCTGATGAAATTGGCCTCTTAAAGCAGGATAATGGGCCCTGCTACAAGACAAGAATGGCTCAAGAATGGTTGGAGGAACCAATACCGAGTTCCAAGTTCCCCAGATCTCAATCCAATCGAGCATCACAAGGGTACCTACACTATATTAGGCAGGCCATCATAATGTAATAACTGATCGATGTAAATGAGGTATTTTACTATCCTATAACAGTTAAAGACTGGAAGATTCAGTCACCTATAGACAACTCATCTAAACTTTTATGCTCCCAACATTTTCAATCTTCACAATTTTTACCAGAAATACCTTATATAATGAGAATTATGAGAATCTGCAATCAAAACATGATGGATGAGATCATTGAAGTGGAATAGTATGAAGGTTTAATGTAAAAAAAAAATCTGTGGTTGCAAACATGCATTTACATTTGAAGATATGTATGTCTTTGGTATGAACCTTACTTTTGTGAAGTTGTTCTTTCTTGTTGAATAGCTGAATAATCTGTTTTATGATTACCCTAAGGAATAATGCCTTCTCCTGTTTATTGTCTAGAGGAGCTCTAGGAATTGTAAATATCTACATGTATTTGCCCCCACAGGAATATATTTCTGAAACAATCCATCATCATATTTCAATATAACTAGCCTGGATTTCTGTGGCACTAAACATGTAATATTATTTACTACTTTGAATTAAATGTGCAACTAAATCAGTGGTGAATTAATTGTTAATTTGACAGTTGGTATCAAATTACCAAATTAGTGTACATCCACTTTTTTTCAATGGACTGTAAGTAGTCTAACATGGATTTTACATTATATTAACATGTTTTTATATAGCAGCATTAATTTACACAGCATTTGGTACAGAGCATAAAAAAGAGGGTTGTAGAGGGTTGTAGAGTAAATTAGGTGAACAGAGAAAAAAAGATACACTATATAGGCAAAATAATTGGCACACACTGTAATTATTAAACTAAGGTGTTTGATTCAAAACCAATGCCACAGGTGTAAAAAATCAAACAATGCTGTCTGCATTTACAAACATTTGTGAAAAAAATGGGTCGTTTTGGCAAGCTCAGTGAATTCATGCTTTGGTACTGTGATAGGATGTCACTTTTGCAATACATTCATGAAATTTCATCCCTACTAGATATTCCACAGTAGTATTATTGGAAGGTGGATGCATTTAAGAACACTAGCAACTCAGCCACAAAGCAGAAGACCACGTAAATTCACAGAGTGAGGTCACTAAGTGCTGGGGAGCATGGTGCATAAAATTTGCCAATGCTCTGCTGATTCCGTAGTTGAAAAGTTCCACTGGAATTAATATCAGCATAAAAACTGTTTGGCGGAAACTTTATGAAATGGACTTCCGTGGCCGAGCATCTGAATGCAAGCTTCACAACACAAAGTACAATTGTATCAAATGGTATAATGCATGCAACCAGTGGACTCTAGAGCCGTGGAAATGTGTTATGTGGAGTGTTCACTGTTTGGCAGTTTGAATGAACTGAAAATGTGATTGTGAGCTGAGCTTTGTCTTCAACAGCAGTGCATGACCTCACAAATGCTCTACTAGATGAATTGGTAAAAATTCCCACATAAACAGTATTATTTCCCCAAAAATCTTGGGGAAAACATTCCCAGAAGGGTGAAAGCTGGAATAGCTGCAAAGGGGGGACCAGCTGCATATTAATGCCATCAAAGTCCCTGTTGGTATAATATCAGGTGTCCCAATACTTTTGTCCTTATAGTATTCATAGTTACTAGACATGTGCATTCGTTTTCGGACGAATGCATTTTCATCCGAAAATAGCATTTTCGTCCATTCGTCCAAAAAACGAATAACGAAAATGCTAAACTAACGAAAGACGAATGAACGAATGATTAATAAACGAAAATCATTCGTCCATTCGTGCTATTGGCATTCTATAAACAGAAATAGAGTCGGTTTATAGAATACCAATAGCATTACATAGACATTCCATAAACCGACATAATGAACGACTTTCAGTTTATGGAATGCATGTAATACTATTGGGTTTATATAAACCGAACTAGAGTCCCCATTCATAAGAATTTCTTATGAATGGGGACTCTAGTTCGGTTTATAGAAAGCCAATAGTATTACATGTATTCTATAAGCCGAAAGTCTATAAACCGAAGGTCGTTCGGTTAATAGACTTTCGGTTTATAGAATACATGTAATTCTATGTATTCTATAAGCCGAAAGTCTATAAACCGAAGGTCGTAGAATTCTATGTATTCTATAAAACGAAAGTTTATAACCCGACGACCTTCGGTTTAAAGACTTTTGGCTTATAGAATACGTGTAATACTATTGCCTTTCTATAAACCGAACGAGAGCCCCATTCATCAGAATTTCTTATGAATGGGGACTCTAGTTAGGTTTATAGAAAGCCAATAGCATTACATGTATTCCATAAGCCGAAAGTCTGTAAACTGAACGCAGTTTTGTTTATAGACTTTCGATTTATGGAATGTGTAGGTCAATTGATTCGTATGAACGAATAAAACGAAACTAAAATAATGAACGAATTTCGTCTGAAACGAATGCAGTAATGAACGAAATTCGTTTTAGACGAAATAAATAACATTTTCATCCGAATGGACGAAAACTAAACGAAAATTTTAGTTTTGCACATGTCTAATAGTTACATAGTAGTTTAGGTTGAAAAAAGACTTACTTCCATCAAGTTCAACCCTTTTCCTATACCATGTTTACCACTGTTGATTCAAAAGAAGGCAAATAAAACCCCCTTCAGCAATTTTGAATTTTGCTTTCAGTGGGGAAAAAAAATCCTTCTTGACTCCAAATGGCAATCAGATTTCTTCTTGGATCAACAAGCACTAAATACATATTAATGCCTTTACTAACATGCATAGCACTCTATGCTCCGGCTCATTAAAAAATTATCCAAGCCACTTTTAAAGGCATCTAAGGTATTTGCTAGAACCACTTCTTCAGGCAGTGAATTCCATATTTTAATTGTCCTTGCTGTAAAAAATCCCTTCTGCTGTTGTAGGCTAAATCTCCTTTCTTCAAGTGACCTCTTGTCTTTTGTACTGTTCTGTTAATGAACAGGTCTTTAGAAAGCTCTTTGTATGGGCCCTGTACATATTTATATAACATTATCGTATCCCCTATAAGCCGCCGTTTCTCTAGCGTGTACAGATTTAACTTTCCCAGTCTTTCTTCATAACTAAAACTTTGCACTTTCTCTAGTTCCATAATGTCTTTTTTTTTACAAAGAAGCCCAGAATTGAACCACATATTCAAGGTGAGGTCTAACCATTGACCTATAAAGAGGCAGAATAATATCTTCCTCCCGTGAGTCAATACCTATTTTAATACACCCCAATATCTTATTGGCCTTTGCAGCTGCCCGCTGACACTGTGCACTACTGCCAAATCTTTTTTATTAGTAGATTTCCCCAAGGAAATACCATTTAAACTATATGATGCATTATTATTATTCTACCCAAAATGCATGATCTTACACTTGTCTACATTAAACCACATTTGTCATTTATCTTCCCAATTACCCAATTTGTCCAAATCGTCTTGCAGCGGAAATACATCTGTCATCGGCAAACACCGATGCATGACTCCCTATGCCCTCTGGGAGATAATTAATAAACAAATGAAAAATAAGAGGACCCAGAACAGAACCCTGAGGTACTCCACTTATCACATCTGTACAATTTGAGAACTTCCCATGTATCCCATGTATGCACCCTTTGCATTCTGTCTTTCAATCAATTGCCAATCCACAAGCAAACTTCTGACCTTAAGCCTATTTCAGTCATTTTGTACAGTAACCTTTTATGTGGAACAAATGCCTTAGCAAAGTCTAAATATATCACATCCACTGCAGCACCCATATCTATATTTGTATTCACCTCCTCATAGAATGTAATTAAGTTAGTTTGACAAGCTCTGTCTTTCACAAAGCCACGTTGGCTCCTGATAATGAGATTCCTGTTCAATATGAAATCTTGAATATATTACCTTAGCAACCCTTCAAACAGTTTCCCCACCACAGATGTCAAGCTTACAGGTCTGTAATTGCTCGGCTGGGATTTTGATCCCTTTTTAAATATGGGCACCACATCAGCTTTACGCCAATCTGTGGGATGCCAGAACGTTATTTTTGATTTTCATTGATTTCTTTTGTATCAGGCATGGTGATGCCTGATACAAAAGAATCCATGAAAATCAAAAATAACGTTCTGGCCAGGACCTGGCTTAGCTCTTTAAGTACCCGAGGGTGTATACCATCCAGCCCTGGGGCTTTGTCTATTTTAACATCACTTAATTGTTTTAACAGTTTTTCTTGTGTCAACCAATCACATGCTTGCTGTGACTGTTCTGTAAACATAGCTTGCAGGTTCTTGTCCAAAGTCTGCCACTTTCAATCTCACCCATTTCAGATAACAAGGACCCAACATTTTCAGCCTTTAATTTTTTGCAATAAATATATTTAAAGAATTTTTTGGGAATGCCTCTGATGATCCCTCAACTTCGTAATGATTAAACACTACTTTCTTTTTATTTATTTCCTGATTTACCTTACTGGTTAGCGACACTGGTTTTATTTTGCTTATTTTATATTTGTTACCAAAGGGTATACATTTATATGTATATTTTCTAGTGTTAGTTTGAATGTATTCCACTTACCTTCTGTGTTTTGTTTCCCCAAAATTAATCCACCCCAGTCAACTAGACCAAGAGATGTATTAAACCTACTAAAGTTGGCTTTTTTAAAATTCAGTGTTTTGGTGGGACCCATACCAATTTGCCATTTAATCTCAAAGGATACTATGTTATGGTCACTATTCCCTGAATGCTCCATTACTTGGATTTTAGAAATAAGCTCCTCCATGTTAGTTGTCACCAGATCCAGGCACGCTTCATGACTGTAGTTGTTTGTAATGGTCCATCTATATTATGACCGCTAATTTAAATAAAAATATATTCTATGATGTTGAAAACCAGAATATGTTGACTTACTTGTTTAGAACTAGGAGTTGTAAATGTCTAGTTCTGTTGACAAACGCTAACTGTAACAATAATCATCTTAAAACCATTTTGTGCATTATTTTTATTGTGTTTTAGAAGCTTGCTTAATGATCACATGAGAGCTGCATCTAACCCAAGATACTTCATAAATCTCCCACTCAAACAGATTAAAATACAGAAGTTGCAGTGGCAAAAATGTTACCAAATTATTTTCGACTTCTCTGGCCTTAGAAGAGTGGTGTGATGAGTATGTTAATCACCCTTTGTGTTCCATTGGGGGCATAAGCAATATCAAAAGCAATGATTACTAACTTCTAAAACTCCTACTACACTCACTTGCCCAGTTGTTGGGAATTATATTTTCCATGATGCTCAACCTTTTGCAAGCTCTGAAGCACAATCATTTTTGTGTAGCTTTACTGTTAGTGAGAAAACTTAAATGCTCAGTCTATGGGGATCAGATCTCTGTTTCTCATTTTATGAATTCTAGTCATAGGTAAAGCAGGGGGCCTGGACCAACTCCGTGAGGTGTGACACCAATATCAAGATTATCTATAATACTTAATTCCCTTTGCTCATGTCTCATAAAACCAATCTTATAAAGGAAAAAAAAATAGCATAATATGATATAGATGGGAACCTGCATTGTAAACAGTATTTTTATTATTATAATACACACAATTATATCTGGTTCCACAGACATTTTAGAGTGGGTGATATTGATTATATGATTATCTGATACCTTAAATGCATATTTGGCTTCCCATAAACACCAATAATCTGGTCTTTTCATCTAGACATAACTTGAAGCATTTGCAACAAAAGATCTCACAATTATGCCTGATGGTGTTACAGTTGACAATAAGATAATCCTTTTTGTTCTGCTACGGCAACAACACACTTAGGTCACTTATCAGCTCTTGCAGATAATACATTGTATCTGAAATATGTCTTGCACATAACAATAATCCCCCTACATTGCACTGAATTTGTGCAGATGTGAAGTGATATAGGGTCATGCACTGCAATTTGTCATATCAAAAATCTATACTCCTCTGTTTCCCGTGTCTACAGTTAAAGAGAAATTAATACAAGTAAAGAAGTTGATTTTAGAATAGACCATTATCAATGGAGTTAGATTCGAAAGTTTCTAAAGGGCAAACATTGAAATTATTAAGCAAACTGAAGATCGTTAAAAGACAACTGTCATCAAAAATATATACATATTGATCCCTTTTCCACAAGTAGGATGTTCTAATGCCTACTTTTCAGTGCCTAAAAGCTTGTAGGATGCCATTGAAAGTCCTAAGTTTACCGCGATTAAATGTGTCATGCTCCTGCTTCACCGACTTGCAGCAGGGTCGCCTCTCTGTCAGATGAGACCACTTTGAGTGGCCTCGGTCTGACACAGAAAATGTAGCTGATGCTGAAAGTTAGAATCATGTACATTTTACTAACATACCTGCCGGAATAGCATGGAGCTTCCTGACAATGATCTATGTTGGAGATCCCACAGCAGGTACTTGCAGTGGGAGCCCAAGTATCCGATGAGGCCACTTGGGCCTAGGTCTGACATAAAGTGGAAGTGAGCATCGGCTAAATTTTATGGAACTCTGCATGCCAATCCTCCTTGCCCAAGTGACATTGCGAAGTATCGTGGGTTGTCGGCAGGGACCCACAGGGTCTGTAGAGAACCTGATTGGGTCTCTGCCTATATGTTCCTGCGTGATCAGGAACATGGAGCACAAAGATGCATGTTTCATTAAAGCATTTAAATTTAAAATGCTTACATTTGATGTACTCTTTGAATTAAACATAACTTTTTTTCCCAACAGTTTAATAATAAAACAATTTTAAGCTAGAAATGATAAAATTCTTTATTAGTATATTATATACAATAATTAATGATCAAACTACACACATGTGTTATGAGAGCATAAATAAATCAATATCATAAGCCAGCTAAATTATATATAGTTCAGCACATATGGTTTTTAGAAATCATTTCACGAAATGTGATGGTTAATGTACTCTTGTGGTTGCCCTTTTGTTTCCTTCTTCTGTAAACTGATCTTGTATCTTAGAATCACTTTCTTAAAAATGTAGATGAACTTTAGCTTTTTTTTTTTTATTATCTATAATCTTTATTATTTTGTCATATCATATACAAAACTTGATACATACATGATCCACAACAGAAACATTTGATATTATACTCACTCATATAATAAGATGCTTAGGATATGGGCAATTCACCACAATGATGTTTTTATTAACAATTTAATCCACTATTTTAGATACCAAAAACTGTTACATGTGTGATTTAAAATGAAAGGGTATACTCAATAGAGAACTGTAGGGAACTGAGATGGGAATTTCAAACTACTGTATAAACACAATGAAATATGATATTGCGCTTCACACTTCAGGCAGCTACTGCACCGATCATACTTCAGGATCTGTTATAGGAACAGATCTTCTAGGAATTCATTTTGACATATCTATAGGGTGTACCTTGATGCACAAAAGTATACAAGTATACAGTATAAGGCAATCTGTTTCATGTCTGTGCCATTTAAAATGTATGTAAAATGTAGCAAACAAATGAATGACCTTTCACATAGAAATGTTTGTCATACAAGTCAATGAATATTAGCCTATAGCTTTTGTATGTAAAGTTAGTCAGAAGCTATGTAAACAGAGACAATATATATATATATATATATATATATATATATGCTTATCTATACATTGTTTGAAAAGCAGGTTCATGACAGGTTTTTGGAATCGCAATCCCGATGGCTATAAATGCTGATATATTTTAGGTGGCTATTTTAAAAAGTTACTCATCGACTTCCGGGGGCGGACCTAACTGATATGGCCGCGTTTTAGATGAGCTCCCGCTCCAACAGCATTGAGAAGGCAAAAAATCCTTCAATATTGGAGACTTACCTCCTGAATCAGCTGGCGGAGACACGGATAAACGGTGGACAAGTGGATTCTCGCCAACCCCGGCTCTCCACCCACATCCCGGAGTCCGGTGCATATTATAGCACACTCGACACACCCGCCATTTTAAAGGACGGCGTCCATAAAAGAAGATCGCAACAACGAACAGGCTGAACTTTGGCGGTCACCGGAAGAAAACTGCACTTTTCGACCCTGCAGAACCCGGAGATCGGCCAGGCCAACGGACGAGACGCCCATCGGAGAGAGGTGCGGGACGGACCTGCGAAGGAAGCTGCGTTAGACGGGAGTCTGAACAGAATAAAGACTCAAAATATCAAACAGGTCGTGGGGAAGAAGACACCTGATTGCTGTTCACGGCACAGATGAGTACACTGTACCTATTTGAAACATCTCACATACTGTCTTTAATAGATAAAATACCGAGCAACCTGTATGTCCTGTTTTGGCGCCAAAAATATTCACCGCTACTTTCACCCTGTTGAATACACGACATGCTTCCATCACTACTATTTAATCAAACAAAACTGTAAATATATAGGTAAATACCTGTATACCCAACTGAATACCAATCTATCACCTGAACTTGTGAAACTCACCTAATCATTTGTAAATATCAAAATTTCTCTTTGTCTTACCCTTATTGTATAAAAAAAAAAAGGGGCTAAGATACTAAAATACCCTAAAATATTGAAGAGGGTGAGACCCGTGCAAAAATACCTTCACACCAAATGAGAACACATATCTTTTGATGATATAGACTCAAGACCAGGATTGGGACAGATTACCTATCCTTGAACCATTTTATTATAAGAGAATTATAATGCTTTACTGTACCAACACTGCACTTACTATTGAATAGATGCGCAGAAATTAAACAATCACATATAAATTAAATACCCTGCTCTTTTCCTTTGTACCAACTTTATTGGAATCCTATGCTGCACCCATATAAAGTACCACCCTATCCTATATGCAAGACAACCTACAGCCTCAATAGCACAGAGTGAATACAGGGGAAGCAACAATCGGAGTGCAACCATCTACATATTTTTGTGAGAATACACTCTTATAGCAGAAGAAATAAAAGACACTCTGGACTAGGGCAAAGACACTGGCTTGTACCTCTTTCAAAAAATACTTAATTTTGCTGTGGTAACAGAACTCTACTATTCCTCGGGACTGTGTCACATTACTAACCATTTGTACATAAACATTTATTTTTGTGATATACGATCAGGAAGTGGTTTCTCAACTGATTGAGAGAAAATACACGACCTAACACAAAATCCGAAAGAGGACACACTTATCAATTGGAAAAAGCATATCAGAACTTGCAAAATCTGCTATCCAGAGATAATTGAGAGACTCATAACTCATATCAAAAGGCTACCTTGCTCACTATTAACACCCCACAACATGGATAAATATATGGACAAAACATCAAAAAAAGCTTCTTCCAAACAATCCTCAAAGCTTAGAGAACAACCACCTACAAAATCCAAATCTAGAACCCAGGATATGGATTTATCTCCTTGCTCCTCTCCTACCCGATTAAGTCCCTCCCCACCTCCCGCTTCATCTCAATCTATGGCTGCTGAAACAGCGTCTGAAGTGGCAAAAACTCTATGGCCACTATTTGATGCCCGCTTCCAGGAAATTACCACAAAAATGGAAACAACGTTAACCCAAATCTCAACAAATACCATAAAAATTCATGAGATGGAACAAAGGGTTAGTGATGCCGAAGATACCATTCATCAAACTCGTGAAGATGTGGAACAACATTCTTTAACCATGCAAGCTTTGTTGGATAAAATAGAGGATCTGGAAAACCGTAGCCGACGAAATAATTTACGATTTATCAATCTCCCGGAAGCAATAAAACCTCAATCACTATTAAAAACCATGCAACTCTGGCTCACAAACAAACTCCACCTTCCTTACTCTGAAACCAACCCATTACTGATAGAAAGGGCACACAGAATAGGCCCAGAGAAAAAAGATAACAATGGGAGACCCAGACCGGTTATCATCAAGTTATTGAATTTCCAAGATAAAGAGAAGATATTGATGGAATATAGAAAACAGCCAGAATTGATGTATGACACACACAAAATTCTTATCTTTCAAGATTACTAGGCGCAAGTAACAGAAAAACGACGCAAATTCACTCCAATATGCAAACAATTGCATCTTCAGAATATAAAATTTGCTCTTGCATATCCTGCAAGGCTAAAGATCTCAAAAGATGGCCAAAACCATTTTTTCACCATGCCAAATGAGGCGCAACAATTCATCGACTCATGGAACCAAGCCACCTTATCTGAGGAACAAACATAAAACTCTCTCATACCACTCTAAAGACGGAAAAGAAGGTTCAATGATCCATGAACAAATGTATTATGTTCTTAAAGAAAGATAGAAGAAAGCCTGTCCACGAGACTGATGACACAGGCATAATATTACAGTTAATGTTTTATATAAATTATGTTAATGTTATGGTTATGTTAATATGGTTAGCCATATCACATCTTACTGCATGCTCTGACACCAAACCAGGATGCTCCCCCAAGCGCTGGGACATGGGGGAAATCCTAATTTTACTTATATCCTTCTTGATTATCCAACCTAAAACAGGAATTGGATAAAATATCTAACTCTATACCAATGAAATCCACAACAGTCATCAAACCATTTATACTACATATCAATACATGGAATGTTAACGGTTTAAATACCGCAATAAAACGCAAACTCGTCCTCAATCACCTTAGGAAACTATCACCGCAAATTGTTTTCCTACAGGAAACTCATTGGAAAGATTCGGATACTGGATATCTTAAAGACAATTGGATACTAGAATGTATATCAGCCCCTTATTCTTCCAAAAATAGAGGGGTAGCTGTATTATTACATAAATCCCTCAATTATGTCAAGCATGCAGTAACTTTAGATCCGGAGGGACGATATATCCTACTAGATGTGACTATTGAACGAAAAAGATTGCTTTTGATTAATATATATGCTCCAAATGCCCCAAATGCTCCCTTTTATTGTAAACTTTTTGCTAAGTTGACTCATACCACATACTCTGAAATCATTATGGGTGGGGATTTTAATGCTGTACAAGACCAGACAATGGACAAACTAGGACCGACCCGATCTATAACCCCTAGCATACATGACGGACTGAATCTCCTACTATATAACTTACAATTATTAGACCCATGGCGTACTTTACACCCGAAAGATAAAGACTTTACCCATGTCTCTAGAGCACACTGCACATCCTCTCGGATAGATTTCTTTTTAATATCGCCTAGTCTGATTTCCCAAGTTGACTCTACATACATTAGAGATATAGTGATCTCAGATCATGCTCCGGTGGAGCTTAATTTGAATCTCTCCATAGATAAAACATATACCCGACATTGGCGCTTCCCCCAATACCTTAAAACCGAAGACTTTACCTCATTTTTAGAGACCACATGGCAAAACTATGTGGATGATAACATAGAACACATGGAAGACCCTCTTTTATTTTGGGAGACAGCTAAAGCAGTTGTGAGAGGCCATATAATGTCATACGTGGCTCGACAGAGGAAAAAATGGACAGACAAATTTAACCAATTACACCTGAAGGTGTGTGAAGCACATCAGACATATCTTAAAACCCCAACAGATATTACAAAAAATCATTATCTTACATGTAAAAAACTATTGGATACACTTTTGATAAACAAAGCACAGACACAACTGGACTACTCACGATCCAGACTTTTTCGCTGGAGTAATAGGTCAGGGAGAATATTGGCAACTCTAGCAAAACCAAGATCCAACATACATAATATCACACATATTACTAACCAACAAAATGAAATCATAACGACACCCAATCGTATAAACGAATTGTTTCATGAATACTACACTCATCTATATTGTGATGAACCTGATAATTTTACTGTGGGTCTCGACCTACTAAATAAAGCAAAATTACCTAAACTAACGCCTAACCATAGAATTATATTGGAAAAAGAAATTACTGAATTAGAACTAAGTCAAACAATATCTACATTACACAATAACAAGACCCCTGGCCCTGATGGCTTTCCAGCGGAATTCTATAAAATGTTAAAACCACATCTTTTGACTACCATGTCTTCTCTATACAATGCCATTGTTAGAGGAGAGATAGACATAGGCACGTTAAATGCAGCAAGAACCATACTCATAAAAAAACCAAATAGAGATCCCACCTTGGTTACCTCATACAGACCTATAACACTCCTAAATCAAGACATAAAGATATTAACAAAAATATATGCTAATCGCCTACAAAATATTTTACCTGACATACTGAGCAAACATCAATTGGGATTTGTTAAAGGTCGCCACTCTGTGAAAGGAATACGAACAGCTATAGCAGCCATAATAACCTCCCAAACTCAAACACAAAACTCTTATAATACATTATTAAGCCTAGATGCCGAAAAGGCCTTTGATCAAGTATCATGGTCACATTTATTCCGGGTGATTAAACACCAACATTTTGGACAAACCTTCTTAAATTTAATTCGACAACTATATAATCGCCCAACCACAGTCATTACGACAAACGCACTGGACTCGGGTGAGGTGGTGATGTATAGGGGGGTCAGACAAGGATGCCCATTGTCACCCTTATTGTTTAATTTGGCATTAGACCCACTGCTAAGACTCATAGCATCTTCTGAAGAGCTACTGGGGATTGACTTAGGCTCCCATACATTAAGGATATCGGCTTTCGCGGATGATGTTCTTTTATACACGTCTTACCCACAATTGACTATACCAAAATTATTCACGATTTTTGATACATATGGTCCAATTATCGGATTCCATATCAACAAAACTAAATCCATGGCTCTGTGTTTGTCATCCCACAGGAAACCACCGTGGATGCCAGACACAGGGATCCGGTGGGTACCTAAAACGATCACATATCTAGGAGTTAAATTGCCAAAATCCCTCACTAAATTATATTCATTAAACTTTAAGCCCCTGATCCGGAAAATCCTTAGAGAATTAAACAATTGGAAAAAACTACCACTTACATGCACGGGCAGAATAAATTTAATTAAGATGATATCATTTCCGAGACTATTGTACCTTATCCAATCTCTTCCTTTATTTATCTCAAAGGAAGATGACCGAGCCCTCAACGTAGCCTTTCGGAAATTCATTTGGGCAGGTAAACGATCTCAAATCGCCATGTTAAACTTACAACAATACAAACTGAATCTTGGATATAATTTACCCATAATAAAAAATTACAATCTTGCAGCCTTGTATAGATATGCACTGAACTGGGTATCATACTCTAATGTACATACTGACCTAGATTTAGACCAAACGTTTAGTCCAGACATAGCTATACAGGCCCTATTACATATCCCGACTGACCAGATACCTATATCCACAATTCAAAATCCATTGCTATATTCGACAATAAGAGCTTGGAAACAAGTACGTTTAAACCTAGGAATACAATGGAAATTCTCTATATTCCAACCTTTATGCAAAAACCCAAGATTCCAAGATGGATCGGCCTCAGAAACATTCCTTGAATGGGAAACTAGAGGTTTTAAGAATTTATCTCCTTTCTTTGATCCCCACAGTTCAACATTCATGACTCTCACACAATGTAGAGATAAATTTAAAAACATTACCATTCCATGGTTTGCATACCTGCAAATACAGAGCTTTGCAAATACTCAAACACACAATCTTACTCTGAAGGATTGGGATAACTCCTTAGATCGTGCAATTCGTACGTCAGCCATCCCAAACATCTCAACAAAGATCATAGTCAGAGCTATGCATTTTAATTGTTTTGATAGTCATACTTCCATGGATGTTACTAAATGGCTTAAATGCTTCTCAAATCTGACACGAGACGACATAATAAAACATACCCTTATCTTAGGTAAATTATTACCCGCCTGCTCCTATACGGAGATGCATCTAAAAATTGTCCATCAGGCCTATCTATCCCCACACCGTCAGTACAAAATGGGAATAATACCCCAGGACTCTTGTCCGAAATGTACCCAAACGGGAGTTGATTTATTTCATAGTTTTTGGGCTTGCCCAATCATTCAACAATTCTGGACCCAAATTACCTTGTTTCTTACCTCACTCGGTTTTTGTAATTATTCCATTAACCCAATGGCGGCTATACTGGGAGTGGTGGACTTAGAGACCCAACCGACTCATTCAATATCATTGATACGCATTGTATTAGCAGTGGCCCGAAAATCGATTCTACAAAATTGGATCCACCCTGACCCCCCTACCATGACCATTTTTCAAACAAAATTACAATTCCTCATGAGAATGGACTGGCTTGACACGGCTATGACCAGGGAAAAAGGGGCAAAGAAATTTTTTAGTAAATGGGAACCGTACATTACAACCTTGGATGACGTGATAAAGGCACAAATCCGAAACACTTTCCAAGAAACTTCCTGGTATGCAACACAATTGTTGAAAGGTAGAATTCCATGTACATACATTGGATTATATATATATGTTTTAGGTGTAGAGCGGCAGTTAGGTAACCTTTCAGACTGCTAACGAAAAGAAGATGATGAATGGCACAGTTTGTGGGGGGGGGGGGGGATATGATAGTTACATATAAATAAGTATAATTAAAAACTGTCATGTGTATATAACTACTGTATGTCACTTCCAAATTTCATACTTGTTTGTCAGTTACTAGACATACAAAAGAGTAAGTAAACTTTATCCATCTGTTTAAGGAAGGGGAAAATGGGATGATATGAAAGAAATTGTTTAAAGTGATGTATATCATATATGAAAAATTCCAATAAAAAGAGTTTGAAAAAAAAAAAAAAAAAGTTACTCATCATTAAAATGTTAGCAAATGCACACAGTAAAATATTTTTAGTAATTTTCAGGTTATTTGTTAAATGCCACACATTGTTCTGTGTAAAAAAATAAATAAAAAAAAACAGTTATGCACTGGGTATTATTTTAGCTGAAGTTACTTTCTTTAATATAAATCCAAAACTTTAGATTACCATTATTAGCTGGGCTATTTCTACATTTTTTGTTGAGACTTTAACAAAGGGATGGGTTAAATGTTCGTACAAGGACACCAGGGGCTTTGGCAAGGTCTGTGAAGGTAGATATAACATCACTGAATTGTCCATCAATAGTCCAGCCAATGTCCACCATGAACTATGTTGGTGCCTAACACCACTTGAACACCAAGGGTGCAGAATAAACAATGATTGGGGGAGCAATTCTATATTTGTGGTAATATCTGCCTTTATTGTGTTTCCTGATTTTGTTATGTCACCTTTGATGTGGTCATAATGATGCGCCCACACTTAGAGACACTTTCACCATTGAGATTCTGAGATTGAGACATAAACAATTGACTTCTTCTTTTGTCCCACCAAAACCAATTATAATAACGTTAACCCAACAATAAATCTACAGCTTCTGTGAACTGGTCAGTCAACATACTCATACAACATAAACCTTCTGTATCCTCCAACTACTAGAGTTCAACCTGAAAAACATTCCAGCAGTATAGGAGAGGTGAGATGGAAAGCAAGTATTCAAAAGGAATAGTAAATCACCTATTTGAGCATAAAGACTAGAGAACTCCATGCACTGTTGGGTTTTACACCTGTTTCAGTTAATAATATTTCTGCCCCACAATACAAGCTCAGTCTTTGGGGTGACAAGAGGGATGACAGATTGTAGTTTAAGGTCAGTGCCCTTTTCCTACCAAATGCCAGTTTTTAAAACACAATATGCGTTAAATGTTAAGAAGAGCAATTCGCTGTGAAAACTGCTTGCATTCAATGCTATGGCAAGTCTGTTTCCAGCAATGTATAAATTAACAAATTACCTTTCACTCTGAAAAGTGATATTATGTAAAATGTTTAACATAATGTATCTAAAATACTTGTTAAACACCTACAGATTTCCAGCAATAATTAGCAGATAGATTGATAGGAAACCGCTGTTTAAACAAGTTGTGTATATTTGATTTACTGTGTTTGTATTGATTTAAAATGCAATGTTTGTAGATTATATGTCACTAATAATAAGTAGCTAAAAGAAGCATAACACATTTGTCTTTGAAGTACCTAGTACACACATGGAGCTATCAACTTTTCTCCTAATTAACAGGTTTCAGTTGCCTGCTTTCTACCCACAAAACACTAAAGGTTTTTAGCTTGTTTTCAAGCAGATTTCTTTTTAAGAAGTTGATAAACCAATGATTTGTAGGCAAACCAATGCTTTCAGTTGATTGGGATCCTTGCTAGTGCATGTCTTGAAATAAATAATACATCATAAGTTCTCACATTAAAAGGCAAAGACATGAAGAAGAAAAAGATGAATTTCTTCACGGGAGATATGTGTTTACATAGACTCTCCAAGGAAATGAGTAGGAGAATAGGTAATGATCACATGTACCTCCTACTACAGAAGTCTTCATGGAGCAACATACTTTTGGTGAAGACAAATTAAAGAGACAGAAATGATTAGAAACAAGGTGGTTTCACATGAAAGAGCACATTTAGAGAAGTTAAAAAAAAAGTAAAAGTTGTGAAAAATACCAATTTAAATTTTTATTATTCCAAGATGTCTACATTTTATAGCAGAAAATGTACAAGAATATTTTTCTTGTCTGTGTATAATAATAATAATTTATTTTTTATTTACAACTATTCCAGTTAGATGAAACACCAAAAAGACAATATATATATATATATATATATATATATATATTGTATTACAATTTCAAATGTGTGTTTTTTTCTGGGGGTCCCTGAAACTCTAAATTGTATTTTTTTTTTCTTCATAAACAGGAACAGTTCATAGTTTTTTAATACATTTTTGTATTTTTTCAAATTTTATTCTGAGACATCAACAGCATTTTTTTTTCCAGATGATCACATTATTGCATAGTAACCATCCCAGTGCCCTAGGAACCACTTTCATTGGAGGCTTGCAATAAAGAGCAAGACAAAAGTACACAGGGCTGGAGGTCTAAGCTGTAGTAGTTAATTAATAGGTATGTTGTTTTCTTGTAGTCAGCCTGAAATCAATATAATGAAAGAAGGCAATTGCATTTGTTAAGAGAAAAAAGTGTTTACTTAAGTTCCCTACATGGTTCCAGAGGATTTCACCAGATTTATTGTAGGAAAAACAGTTGCATTAAATTGATTTTTTTTTTTCTATAAATAAAGAGCTTTACTGATGGTTTTGCTGTGTTGTTGCAGCCCAAAAGATAGTGCCAAAAGAAACTTGTGTAATATTCTAGAACATTTTGTCTCAATTTTCTGCATAAAAATGACCAAAATTACCAATTTTGATTAAAGCATTTGTCCAACTCTAATCGTAAATCTGTAAGAATGGTGGCCTCCTCTACCAGTTTTAAAATGTTAGGTTATATTGTATGTAATGTGTCAGTTTTGGGATTTTAAACTTTTTAGAGTGATGCAAAAATAAATAATACTATTAAGTGCCAGACAAATATAGTGCAGTCAGTCATCTTCCTTGCCATAAATATTGCACTATAAGGAACTCTTCCACTCTCCCCATGTGTATAAACACATACCGTTAGAACGTATTGCTCTAGTGTAGTGTCATCCATCTTTTTTTAATGTGGGTCACTTGCCATGCAGAACTACAGGTTGGCCATTATTTTCATGAGGCAATAAAATAGAACGTATGGAATTTTTAGCCAGGACAGGGCTGCACAAAAACAATTAGGGGCCTCTTTTCGCCAACAAGCCTTTGATAACCAGTGGATGAGCAGTACTTTGAATTCCTGTTTTAGTGTTCTATTAATATATAATTTTTCATTCTTTATGTTTTTTCTGCCTTTTCTGGTTAAATACGTTTTCAGATTAGGAAAGTACAGAAGTAGGAGGACAACAAGGGCCAAAAATGACTATGTTAATTTGATTTATTCAGACGATCTACAATTATGTAAAAATTACATTTACTATCTGTATACCACAATAAAACAATGGTTGGAACCTGTGTGGAGTTGCAACTTTATTTGTTTTCAATAAAACTGTAAAATGTATGCTTTTTTAAAATTAATAGAAAACCTGAAAATTTTAGAAAATAAACTTTTGCCTTATACTTTCCCATATAAATCTTACTCTATATATATATACTCCCTCCATTAAAGGGTGCATCATCCTAAACACTTATCTTGAAAGATGGAAGCCATTAACAGATGGTGGGCATTATGCATGGGGAACGTTCACATTTTCATTTTTACTAATAAACTTGTAGTACTGCAACCTAAAAAAAACTTGTTGTCATTATTTCATATATATATATATATATATATATATATATATATATATATATATATATATATATATATATATAATTGTGGCTGATTTGCATGATTATGTCCTGAAGGCCAGATTTGTGTTTTCTTTAGACTAACAAATTTGAGGAATGAGTGAGATGGAAACTGTTGTGGGCAGGACAAAATAAAAAAGTGAGTAGAGTATGGTTTAGAATAATAGGGACATGTGCAAAAGTGCGCAGTATTTATGTAGAATGCTCAAGGAAGTAAGAGTTATGCATGTGTATATGATATAGATATACGATACATGTATAAAGTATTGATATACAAATGTATGCTATGCACTTGTGAAATTGGGTAATGTGGTCATCCTTATGGTTAATTAAATGCTATAGGAAATGTATATATTTTTATTAGTATATTTGGTATATACATATATAAGAAAAAAACAGACAGGGCTGCATATAACTTTAAAGTTATTTTATTAGGTGAACAGGTAGAATAACAAATGTATTGAATAATGTTTGGCTACATATTTATCTTACTAGTATCAGACATATAAACACTAGCCAGATTACCTAGTACCAGTACCTTAACTAATTGATGCAAAGTTTCAAAGCTTGATTTAAAACATTATCTTTTTGAAACAACTAGTTCAATTTGCAGATTGTAAATGTATCTGTGGGGAATGGAACTCATGTTTAATTTAGTGCAATTGCTTTAAAGCAGTGACATATTAATCACGTATGCTTTTCTGTAAACAATCTATTTCTATTTACCTGTATTTCTACACTATAATTAGGTTCAGTGCATACCAAGAATGTGTCAGTCAAAGACGGAATCTACAGTATAAATGCTTAATGTACACACACGTCATTTTATTCTTGGATCTTACTTAACCGCTAAAGGACCAAGATATCTGGACTAACAAAACTATTTTTACAAGACAGAATATGTTTTCTTTAGCTATCATATGAAGATATGAACTCATGAATTATTAAGAAAAATATACTAATGAAGAATATTAAAAGTAGCATAAAAGGCATTCCTTCAAATCCCCTGCATTATAAAATATCCCATATGAGGGAGGATTTTTAAATGTTTTCATCATTGTTTCTATTGTTTCTATCTTTTTTATAATGTGGTATACTGTACCTGTAATAGCTGATAGAGAACACAACACTCTCCATCAAGATATGCATTTTTTAAGAGCAGGAAGATAAGAACAGGTCATGAGCCAGTAGATCCATTACGTATAATGCACGGAAAGCTGCAATAATTGTGGAGCAATTACAGAGGTGGTACCAAAGCAACTAAGCACTGACAGGTTAATCCAAAAGCCCCTTACAGGACAGTCTAGATCAAAACAATATTGCTCTGTGATTGCCATGTACTTCTGCACCTATATGCAGAAAGAGGCCCTCACACATGCTTACCATCTGTCCTGCACAGTTTCCTCTAGGCTTGTACATATACTACCTGCCAGATCATGTTCCTCAGTCCAGGAGTACATGCTGTGAGAAGAAGGGAGGCTTGCTAATGTCTGGCTCTCTGATAAAGTGCAACACTGCCCTGGGATCTCCTGACTCAAGTCACTTCTGTTTCTAGACTTGAGTAAATAGTTGCCAAATATGTCAGATAGAAAGAGAGAAATAGAGCACACATGAAGTGTACCATTCAATACATGTTAGATTCAGACCCTAAAGTCAAAAAGTGGAGAGCCATGATCCTATATTTGAATCAGATATTCCAAAATGGGTACACATTTAACTTATTTTTTAAATCCAGAGAAGGTTAAACAACCCACACCATGAAATACTTCTAAATTCAGCTAAAAAAAACCTTATTTATTTTTATCCTAATTATGATATCGTTTATATGCATTTTATTTCTAGAAAACATCTAAACTTTTTTGCACATACGGTTACAATTTTTTTAAATCATTTTTATTTTACAAAGTATAAAAAGACTAATACATAAACAAATATATTACAAAATCATACAGTGGAACGGCCTTTCATGTAGAAAAACATTCTTATGCTGTGCAGCCCAAAATACTTTGTTATACTTTACCAGAGAAAAAGTAAAAAACAAACAAACTTCAAACCTCTATTAATACATAGCGCAATGATGCCAAAAGAACCGGATTCTCTGACGTGAAATAATCCCTTTGGTTTACCAATTTACATCTTGGACCCATGCCCGTCCGGGTATAGATACAAAAACATGCAAAAACATGAAAAGAAAGAATTGTAACCACTGTGAAAGGATGTGATAAATCGGGAAAGGGAATAAAGTCATAAAATACTTTTGCACTTGCCACCCATGCTTATTCCTAGTTCAGGGAATTTTAGTCAAATACCTATTTTAGCTTCTTAATCTTAATTTCTTGATCAAGGAATTCCTTATAAAGAAGTTTTAGTTATTATCTATAAATTGGGACGCAATATTTTTTCTTTTTAACGTAGCAGCCCCTAGCACCATAGATTACAAGGATAGCTTTGATATAGCAGGGCCAGGTGCACTTGGACAGTGTGTGCCCCATGTCTTATTCATTCTAGGGGCATGAGGC
This sequence comes from Pelodytes ibericus, assembly GCA_036172795.1. Lineage (NCBI taxonomy): Eukaryota > Metazoa > Chordata > Amphibia > Anura > Pelodytidae > Pelodytes > Pelodytes ibericus. Next base: position 155,290,713 of record CM069859.1, on the reverse strand, counting down.
CCTTGGGCCCCACCTGTCCCCATGGTGTAATTATTTTAGGGAGCCTGGGGCACTTGGCCATCCCCGGGTACTGTTTTATGTATAGGGGATTGGCTGAATTTGATCATCCCCTTTCCCCATGGATTAATTGTTTTAGGGGGCAAATGCACTTGGGCAGCCCCTGACCCTGTTTATTAATGGGGGATAAGGGCATTTGACCAGGATTTTTAACTCTAGTTAGGGAAAAGACATGTTTAAAAACTTGGTTCCATAAATATACATACTAGTACAGTTCCAAAATAGATGCTGGAAGTCATTTTTGGAAAAAAAAAATCACATATCCAGCAATTTGAAGAGTCAAAGCTAAACATCTTAGCTAGCTGCTTTGGAACCAAATATCATCTGTTGGCCACCAATTTCAGTAATATTCAAGCAGTGAAATACTTTCTGCTACCTTATCTTGATAACATTGTGATATGTCCAAGTCTTTTTTTCCTTGGGTAATCAGGAATCCAAGTAGGATTTTTTTTAGTATATTTTGGGGGTAATTTTTCCCCTGTTTTGTGTCACTTCTGTTTATTTTTATTTAGAGTGCATTTTTAGAGTTGCACAAATATTTGGCGATTTTATTTGTGCACTAAGACTAAGACTTTCACAAATATGTAAAATAATTCTTGTTTTGCATGTGAAAATTACACCAAATTTTAGCAAATGCTAATAAAAAGGCAGAAAAAAATATTCCTTTTTGTATTAGCAAATATTCCTGTTTTTATTCACAATTTGCTCATATTTACTTTTTGAGTGTTAAATATTTAGTACATTGCAAAAGAAGCACATAAAATATATTACATTTTTTTAGTACATGCCCCTCTTAGTAAGCTATATTTAGATATTTAGTAAGGTAACTCTTAATTCTTAGATGATTGAAGATGTTTATATTGGGAAGAATAAACTCTGTTTGTACTTGTTGGTAGATTTAATTTTAGACTCCAGTATTAGATCTTTGATGGTCACTATGTGCATATTTTCTCTTTATTAAAAAAATGTAAAACATTAAGATTGTTAATTATACCTTCCTGAGTTATTAAATATTCAGTGTGTTCTTAGGATCATATTTTTTTCTTTCTTTCCCAGTGTTTTTTTTTTTTTTTTACCAGATATAGAAGAAGTTATGGCTCACCTGTGGAACTTCGGATATTGTGGTTGACTGAGTATCATAGGAAACGTGTTCAATAATTACTTAAGTATCAAAGTTAAGCCACCACTGACCATGATGAGTGATTTTTTTTGATTCATGATTAGAGTTGAGCGGACACCTGGATGTTCGGGTTCGGCGGGTCTTTCGGTTTATAGACTTTCGGCTTGTGGAATACATGTAATGCTATTGGCTTTCTATAAACCGAACTAGAGTCCCCATTCATAAGAATTTCTTATGAATGGGGATTCTAGTTCGGTTTATAGAAAGCCAATAGTATTACATGTATTCCATAAGCCGAAAGTCTATAAACCGAACGACATTCGGTTTATAGACTTTCGGTTTATAGAATACATTTAATGCTATTGCTATTCTATAAACCTAAAGTCTATAAACCGAATGTCGTTCGGTTTATAAACTTTCGGCTTATGGAATACATGTAATACTATTGGCTTTCTATAAATAAATAGAGTCCCCATTCATTAGAATTTCTTATGAATGGGGACTCTATTTCAGTTTATAGAAAGCCAATAGCATTACATACAATGTAATCGCCGAACCCCGAACTCCAACACGGACATACAGTGAAATGTCCGTGTTCGGGTCCGGGGTCCAAAAACCGTAAAGTTCCGTACGAACCCGAACAGTGCGGTTCGGGTTCGCTCAACACTATTCATGATGAGTTAAATCATATCCCCTTCTCTGGGGCAGCACATTTCAGGTAAAGCAGGTAAACTAGAGAGGGATTTTAGTTCCACAGAAAGAAGACTTGCTTACTCGCTTGAGTTTTCACTATAAATTGTGGCTCCCACCCTGGCTGCCACATATACTGTTTTCGACTCTGCTATTGCTGTTCTTTGATGTGTTCAACCGAATCAAGAACAGAAGTGGACAGCTAACCCGAACTACTCATTTGTACTGTAGAACAGGACCTTGGTAGAGGAGGGAGAGTTGGGAAAAGAGCAACCTGTGCACAGGATCAGGGGATTATTGATGTTACTAATGAGAGAGAGTGAGAGAGAGAGAGTGAGAGAGAGAGAGAGAGAGAGAGAGAGAGAGAGAGAGAGAGAGAGAGAGAGAGAGAAAGAGGGCCCTACACAGACTGCTCCAAAAAATGTGAACTTCACTATACTCTGGCTGCTGGGTTTCAATGATACATAGAAGATGGGATGTGCTTTCACTGATAAATATCAATGTTGCTGGCATGAGGGGAGCAAACTGCGTAATCATCTTCAGCAACGATGGATCAGCCAGCAATGAGGTCATTTAAATGTCTCCCCCTGGTGCATATAAACAATTTCCCCACCTAGAAGCCTTCCTCTGCCTCTCAGCTTAAGCACAGCCAGCACCTGCAGAGAGACAGGCGCCATCTTGACTGGGCTGTCTGCTTCAGGTGTAAACATGACAGCACTGGCTAAACGGTAAACTAACATGTACTATCAAAAGTGCATGCCAGTTTATTCTCGTACTAGGAATATGGAATTGTTCACTTGTACGCTACATTAGAAGCACAGATGAAAAAAAAAAGTTTAGTTGTCCTTTAAACATACATGTAAAGAGTAATCCCCACAAAATCTTCCATTCCTTTTATCAGTTTTGTAGCACGTCTCTGAACCTGTTTGCACTTTCATTAGGTCCCTTTTTGTATTGGTATCCAAACCAATGATTTATAAAGAGGAAAAATTATCAACATTGTCTTTAGTGTTGTCTTTATGTATTCATGTAATCTGATGGTATAATACAACTTAATGTTATGTTATTTATTGGTCCCCCAATGTCTTATCAAATATTGAGAGAGCCCTATACATGAAAAATCAAGTTGATGTCATGTTCATTATTTCTACTTGATTAATGCAGTACGCTTCTTCAAATAAACTATCTACAAGGGGAAGTCTCTCTCATTAGATTTAAGCATTTTACTATGGGTTTTTTGTATTATGATTGGGTGGATAGCTACAAAGATTGAGCCCTACGGATATAATCATATAAATATTAAATTGTTGTGCACTTATTTCTTCTTGATTTATCCTTCCTTCCTCTGTTTTTTTCTTCTTTTTCTCTTTCCTTTTCTTTAGTGTAGCCATGATTATTGTAAATAATTGTTATGATCTTGTGCACTTATTCTCCTTGCTTTTGCAGCAGCTACCTGAGATTGCACATAGCTGGCCAGTCGGTTGTCAACAAGTACAACCAATACTTTCCACTGAGGAATTATCCTATAACAACAAAAAACATAGTTTATAATTAGCATTTTTATTTTTCGTACCCAACTGCATATTTGTACATTTGTCTTAATTGAAACATGCGGGAATTAACTGCCTGTTCTACAATTTAGGCAATTCTCTTCACAAAGAAATAACACTGCTTGCACTTTTTTACCGTGCATATGTTTTTGATCCAATAAAATCAATGGCCTTTGCATATTACATATAAAATATGGTTGTATAATATTACTGCTGATTATTAAGTAACTGTATGTTTAAAATGATTTATGTTATTTAAAATGATATCCATTTGTGCTTATTGAAAAATGAAAGAAAAAAAGTAAAACTGTGCTCCTATATCAAAATAGGAAGTTGGGAAGCCAAATGTATAATATAATTATAAACATTATGATCTATAGACACATTTAGTTCATTGCATGCAGAATACATTTCATTACAGTATACATTTCATCTCAGGAACTTATGGACACTCACAATTCATCTTAAGTTATTAAAATGAAATGATCAAAGGTGAAAACATATATTTACATTTCTGTTCTCTAAGAGAAACATAAAGTTTCAGGGTTCAAAAACATTTATATGTACCTATATGTGTATTGTTTCTTTTTGTTTTGTGTGTTTATCATACTTTAAGTTATGATGTTAAATCTGATGCTTTTTGTTTTGATTTTGTTCAAGATAAAAATAGTTAAGTAAATTAGACACAGTTAACCAAGAACAGTATTCAATGAGCTACAGCAGAATTGTATTTTCAAAGCACCATTATTAATGAATTCTCAATTTAACATGTTGTCCCAAGTGTGCAAAGATGACAAGCACGGTGTCCCGTTAATCTTTTTATTTCTTAGCAAAAACTGGAAGCTGTTTTCCCTGACACAAGATAACTTTGCCTAGTGAGGTATGAAAACAAACTCAGCAGGAAAATACTGTAGCTATAATGAGAAGCGAATCAACATCTGCATAGAAGACCCCAGTTATTTTAACATTTGTAATGATGCTAATTTACAATGCTTTTTAGAAATAAGCTTCCACATGAGTTCTCACAAGTCATAAAAGCCTGCCATGTAAAGCAAATTGTTTGTCACTTACTGATAGCCTGACATATTTATTGTCAGAAAGAAATGGACATTAGTGGGAAAAGCACTTGTTAAAGGCCAAACAGTTTTTTTTCCCCTGGAAAGACGGCAAAGATGTGCGACGGTTTAGCTTTTTTTTTTTCCTTTAACAATGAACCACCCCTTCAGACATCAAAAGACAAGATAATAAGACACTTCAAGCACAATTCAAGATTATATTCAACATCTAAAGGCTCATCTCTTGTCAGTTTGCATTTACTCTCCTAGGGATGTGATGCTTCTATCATCATTCTGTCAAAAGGAGTCTGGCAAAAAGCGATGAGGCCCTCTCATTTCACACACTTAGTGTTTTATCAAATAGCCCACACTCTTTCTGATTCAGCCAGAATGGAGGTATAATTTGAAGAAGGTCATGCACAAGTACAAAAATCTTGTATTGATTTGTGTGATTAGAAAGCATTAAAATTGCACGTTTATGTTAGTTTCCAATATGTTTTGTCACTTTATTTAGTAATACACTTTTTCAGCACGAAGAAAAAAATGAAAATTTTCCTTTGGTGTATTTGAGATGTAATGTTAAGCCTGTCTAAAATAGATTTATTCTAAAGTCAAACCTTTATTTTCTGTTTGGACACTGTTCTGTTTTCTTTAACCGAGTTTAGAAGCGGCAACCACTAAAAAATTGAAACAAAGAAATACGGAAAATAATATCAAATATCAAATCAAAATATATAAATATTTGTATTTATTATAGATACAGTTGAGCATTATTGTTTGCTGATACCTTGCATTTGCTAAAGAATTTTGATCTCTCCAATACATAACGAAATAAAGAAATCGAAGGTTAAAATTTAAAAAAATAATTTGGTTGGATTCAGTAAATATGTGCACAGACATCGACTGTATGCAAAAAAAGTTGTAGTAGTACTGTATATCTTAAATTACTAGGTAAGCTGAACTGAAAAGCACATATACTCACAGGAACTGTAGGATAGTAACCCCACAATATAAGCTAGTTTTCTTGTTTGTTGTACTATAGAAACTAAAAAGCAGCAAATTACTGTGCTCTATTGACTAGAATAGCTGCCAAAAAAGGGTAGCAGTGAGGAGTACCATAGATGTGCATAATTCCCAACTAAAGTGGATAACTGATCATTGTTTTTCTTACATGAGTACTGACTCATAACGGATAACACGGCCTCAAGATCTCATTGCCACAGAAAAGTGGAAGTATGCAACCTTTTGTGGATAGCTAATCAATTTGTGTAAAAAACATATATTTATATTTGTGTTAATTCTTCTGCCCAGTGCAAGAGCCACCTACCTTCTGCTGTGTATTTCCTTGTTCCTATGCAGGTAGTGACTTGTGTGAGCTAGTAGTCATATTCCACTCAATGTTTCTAGGTGGCGACTGTGAAGGATTATGGGGCCTACACAAAAAAATTGGCTTCAATAAAAGATTGCCTCTGTAACTCATTGCTTCTCAGAAAAACTTGTCAACCTTGACATACTGAGTGCTTCATAGAATCAGTCTTTGAGAGAATGTTTTATCTTCCCTGAGATTACCCAAGCTGAGGATCATTTCACCTAGACTGAATCATGTTCCGATATGTTACCCTGAATTGAGCTATGCATTCCACACTGAATTTGCCCGGATACAAATTTACAACAGAGTTTTTTTGCTGTAGATAAATTGAGTTGACACTTTAATTTAAAAAAATAAAACCCAAGATAGAAATTCTCTTAATTTTTCATTATATTTTGGGCTATGTTTTGTGAATAGAGCCATATTTATTAATATAATATTTATTGACCAACAGGTTAATATATACATTTTTCATTAATGGACATATATTTATGCAATCAACATCAATATAGTTCAATGGACAAACTTACGCTAAAAGAAAAGTGGTTAAATTATGTTGTACACTAAATTATTAATGAAATATATATATATTTGTCCCTACAATGCACACACTTGATATTATTATTCTTTCTGATTGGGATTTTTTTAGAGGGGTTTTATGCCTCAGGAAAATTAACACAAAATACTCATGCCTTGAAAAAAAAAATGTTAGTAGACATTTACATAATGCTACTTGCAACTGCATGAGTGAACTATAAGATTATTGTACTGGCTTCATTCAAATGTTTCCGCTTTTACCACTCTCACTGGATTAGTACAAATAATTGGGTAGCTTGAAAGCAGAATTTGTATTGTGTTCAAGAACCTTTGAGTAAACACCAGAGAGTTAACATGCATTATGGGCCTTAAAAACTAGATTTAGAAAGACGCACACTACATCTAAAACTGTTGTGTAGTTATTTCATTTTGATGTCTTAGAAAATAGCTTATAAAATGTATTTGTAATCATTTAGTAAGTGTGCAGAATTCATTCTAGAAAATTGGTTTGCTAAACCTAAGTAGCTTATACTTTGTTTTATTATACAGAAAGGGGGTTTTAATGTCTCAGGAGTACTTTTGATGTATTTTTCAATACACTGAATTTATTATGCAAAATAAACAAAATGCAAAATAAAATACTGATGTGTTCATATAAGGTCATAAAACTGGAGGAAGGTGGTACAAATGTGACAGTTTTTCTTGTAGAAAGATTTTTAAAGTCTTCACTATTTTTACAAAGTATATAAACCCAAAAGATCTGTATGGGATAATCCATTAGAAATATGCACATAATGTATTTGAGTAATCTACAAGTGGCCTTGAACTTTTGTGCCAGACTTGCAGATCATACATTATAACTTAATGCCATTGTAAAGTCTGAATATTACCAAAGCTCATTAAGGATAACACAGCTTGCAGGTCTCCTTGCCACAGAAAAATGGAATGATCATATATTGTATGTGCATGTTAGGCAACCGTTTGTGGTCGGCCGATCAAGTTGTGTAAACTCTCAAAATAGTAAAACGCTGCAAGATTGAGATCCAAATGACTGTGCAGACACAGTCATAAGGACGTTACAAGAACCCCCCCAAAAAACAAAGGGATGTCCTGGCAAATTTGGTACTTTTGGCAACTTATGAGCGAGAGAGCTCAAATAAAAGAATCGGATTTTTTGCACTGTTTTAATGCCATATACTCTGTTAGAATGTCACCCCCCCCCCCCCCCCCCTGAAAAAAAAATCACAGGAGAGTGGCACAGAAATGTTTGCCTGACAAAATTAGCAAACGTTAATCGATGAACACTGGTACATATCAAGAAAATGTTACCAATGCATTACAAATGATATGTACCTTTTGAAACGAAACTTCATGAGAATGTTTTACATTGTAAAATAAATAGTAAATAAACAATAACACATTACTAGTAAGTCGATTACAAGAGCATATTTAGAATATGGTACTTTTTTCATACCATTTTTTCAAAAGTTTTTATCTTGTGAAAAAAAAACGTATTTCTCACTCTGTATGATTATCTTCAAGTGAAACCACATTTATTACATTTGTAAAGCCATTTCATTAATTTTGTGTTCTTTCTACTAAATTTTATTTGTATTTAGAGTTTCCAAACATAACTAGATGATCATTATAATAGAAACATAGAAACATAGAATGTGTCGGCAAATAAGAACCATTCGGTCCATCTAGTCTGCCCATTTTTTTTGAGTACTTTTATTAGTCCCCCGTTCCCGGTCTTATAGCTAGGATAGCCTTGTGTCTATCCCACGCATGCTTAAAATCCTTGACTGTGTTTACCTCTACCACTTCTGCTGGAAGGCTATTCCATACATCCACTACCCTCTCAGTAAAGTAATACTTCCTGATATTACTTTTAAATCGTTGCCCCTCTAATTTAAGACTATGTCCTCTAGTTGTGGTAGTTTTTCTTCTTTTAAATATACTCTCTTCCTTTACTGTGTTGATTCCCTTTATGTATTTAAATGTTTCTATCATATCCCCCCTGTTAAGTCTTTCCTCCAAGCTATACATGTTAAGATGCTTTAACCTTTCCTGGTAAGTTTTATCCTTCAACCCATGAACCAGTTTAGTAGCCCTTCTCTGAACTCTCTCCAAAGTATCAATATCCTTCTGGAGATACGGTCTCCAGTACTGCATACAATACTCCAAGTGAGGTCTCACCAGTGCTCTATACAATGGCATAAGCACTTCCCTATTCCTACTGCTAATACCTCTCCCTATGCAACCAAGCATTATGCTAGCATTTCCTGCTGCTCTATTGCATTGCCTACCTACCTTCAAGTCCTCTGAAATTATTACTCCTAAATCCCTTTCCTCAGATGTTGAGGTTAGGACTGTACCAAATAGTCTATATTCTGCTTTTGGGTTTTTACACCCAAGGTGCATAATCTTGCACTTGTCCACATTAAATGTCAGTTGCCACTGCTCTGACCATTTTTCTAGTTTAGCTAAGTAATTTGCCATTCGGCTTATCCCTCCATGAATATCAACCCTGCTGCAAATCTTTGTATCATCAGCAAAAATACATACTTTGCCAACAAGACCTTCTGCAATATCGCTAATAAAAATATTAAAGAGAATGGGTCCAAGAACAGATCCCTGAGGTACCCCACTAGTAACAAGATCTTGCATCGAATATACCCCATTGACTACAACCCTCTGTTGCCTGTCACTCAGCCATTGTCTAATCCATTCAACAATATTGAAATCCAAACTCAAAGATTTCAGTTTATTGATAAGCCTTCTATGTGCGACAGTGTCAAAAGCCTTCTCATCTCCCATATTGGCATTAAAGCCAACACCACTGCAGAAAATAATACAATGCCTTCCTTAATTGACTGAAAACCATATAATCTGACACCTGTCATAAACCAAAATAAACAAGATTATTTTACATTTATGTCATTACAAATGCATACTTTCTAAATACTCACCTGAACAGAAACACGCAGATAAATGTTATTCCTGTGAACATGTTATCTCATTTATGTTTTTCAGTGTGGAACTGCTGCCATTCTTATTTATTTTTATGGTCATTTACACTCACCTGAAAAAATGGCATAATTTTAAACTTTGGAACTCTGCAAAAAAGGAATATTAATTGTATTTTTAATACCGGGAAGCAAATTTGAATAAAAGGTTACTTAGTTTAAACTACAATTCATTTTAACAGAGACAAGACAGGATAAGAGAACGTGATGGGCATTAGTGAATTTCATCAGATTATGGGCATATGGGAATTCTTTGTTGCATGCTGCTCTCCAATATGCTTCCCATGATTGCTCCATGGAGCGATTGTGGGTGCCCCAGATTGCAAATGTCGGTGCTGCCTAATGCCTCGACATCGACAATGGGGTTGCTGATTGGATGTGCCAGGCATGTCCATTGTCACAAAGGTGTTAAAAAAAGACCATACTAACCCTAGATATAGGGTTAGGGCTGTATTTAGGGTTAGTGCTAGGGTTAGGGCTACATTTAGGGTTAGGGGATGATTAGAGTTGTGATCAAAATGTCACTGATTGGGAAAATGGTTAGGAAGAAAAAAATAAGTTTCTAACTGTTATTACCCTATACCTTGCAAAAAAACAAAAAACAGAAAAACATTTAAAAATTAGGACAAATATTAGACTCTATTTAGCAGGCTTTTTTGTATTTGTGTCTGTAAATGTTAAAAAATAAATCATGTAAAAGTTAAAAAAAAATATATGATGAAAACAATGGTCTCTAGAAGAAAGCTCTTTTTATGGCGATAAAAACAATATAGTATATGTGCATATATATATGCTACATACAAACACAGCAGAAATGTTAAAACAACCATTGTTACAAACGGTAGAAACATTTGAAAACAGTCATGTGACTATGGGGTTAAACATAGAGGTTTAATCACTAAATTAAGAGTCATAATTAGAAACATTCTCCAACTCAGCTATATTTTTTTTAACGTATATTTTTATTAGATTTTGTGAAATACAGACTGCAATTAAAAGAAAATAATGGAACAGAACAAAATTTTACCAAAAAATAACAATGATATTACGTACCATTAAGCTTAGGACGTATACCAGATAACGAAGCATGTTTGGGGCTATTTATCTTCTTAATATAATGGTAATATAATGAATGCACCGTATATATGGGTGGGGGGACCTGATTACTACATATATTCTGTTACTATAGTTAAAGAGTTATGAATTCAAGCTTTAGATGCCATCAGTTAAGCTACATATAAATGAGATTACCTGTCCCAAGGATAGACATAGAATGAGTGAAGTAGCGGTGCCCTCCTGTGGTCAGATACAATGACATATTTAAATAAACCAACCAAAATGATTTAGAAAGGAAGATTACTATATATTTGTCTGTCATCGAACGCAGCTGGATTATATTGGGCATCCGTTGGAGCTTTATTAACCTTTCTAATTTGGTAGCAGTCTGTTATCTGCCATCCAAGGCTGCAAGTTGACATTGGAATGGGGCCATATGTTGGGTAGGTTGGGCAGTTTTGCTTGTTGCATCTGTCTGCGTTTGCTGAATTTGTGCCACTGCAGTGTCTAATGTCTTTGAGTACAGATATCGGTCTTTGTACTTGCCAGTTCAGCTTACAGTTTTTAGATTCTGATATAGCTGGTCAATATCAGCCTTTGTGGCTAGGACTTGTTGCGATGGTCGGCCAACTGGGTCATGGACTGGTACCCCTGTATGCACCATGCCAGTATCGTCCGAGGAGGACTCGGAGTTGGATTGAGCCTGGGTTGAGGCTTTTGGTGGCCAACTCGATGTAGGCCCTGGGGCCTAACTAGAAAGACCCAATATCCAGGTGTTTGGTGGATTTTTTTGATCGTCGGCCAATTTCTGTAGCCAGGTGGGGAGCCTTATTTTAGCACTTTGGGTGGTGTAGACATTCAAATTTGCATTGTTGAGTCATGTTGGAGAGGAGCTCTTCAAAAACACATCCAAACAAAATGTATTTAAATACGTTGACTCACATTTGGCTACTCCATAGACTTTTGGCTACTCCATAGAATTTCTGGAAATGCAAACACATGTTTTGTGGTAGCTCCAAAGAGCTGCAATCTCACTGGCAGTGATTTAACACTCTCCTAGGCTGGCCCTTCATAGAAAAACATAACATTTTATTTCAAACACAGTTAATAATCAAGTACATGAGAAAGACTGAAAAATGCTATCTCTAGGTGGGGAAGAAGGTATCATTTTTCAGTCTGAACTTTTCTGAGTTTGTGTCTTTTTCATGTCTTAATCTTTTTTGGAATAAAACGTTTATTCAAATGTTCAGCCTCAGAGAGTTTTAGCTCCCCACCAGCTGTATTACCCCTCTTTGGAGCTATCAGCAATACATTTAAAACTGAAGAGTGCCAGAAACATTGTTGTTTACTTTGCTTAATAATAGAAGAAAGGTCATTATTATCAAATTACTATTACATATAGAGATCATCTCAAAAAGGAAGTGGACAAAGATTATTGCTGCTGATACCTACTGACATGTTCAGGCTTAATACCTCACCAAATGAGTGACACAATCAGTAATATAGACTTAGATGTTAGCGTCAACTTTACTTAATTACATATTTTGCCAGCTTAACAGTGCAAACAAACCTCTTAACAACAATAATAACAAACTGCAAGCTTGAAAACCTACAAGCAGCTATTATGCACACCAAACCTAAGATTGAGTTACACTAATTCCAGTAACCACATATATGTATACATAAGCTGTACATAATTAGCTGTCAAAATATCTCATACCTTACAAACATGGTTAAAGTGCATGGCATGAGGTTGTAGTTATGCCTTGGCTTCCTGATATGGTCAGAGCACATTCTTTACTCTGCATGTATAATCAAATTACTGGTGCACTCAATTGACTTAATAAGGTCTTACTGGTTGGCTAACAACTTATTTAAATTTGTTAGTGACAAGTAGTGCCTGCATGGCCTTATGATATGTTCAGCTCATGCTGGCATTATAACCACTTAATTGTCCTCTTTCACGGATAAGGTTGAGGTCAATCCTACTACATGATCATGCAGAGTACAAGGGTAAACTATAATGCACCATTGTGATTGTTAACTAATCTAACCTTCAAGGCATAAAGGAATAAGACATATGAAGCAAACATCATGTCATGTATAATAAATAAAACAACAGACTTGATATAAATCTAATGTTCATTTCATTATCTACCTTATTTGGAAGGTGTTGTATACACATTATATGTAGTAACAGTTGGAGAGATATATCAACAATAGCAGATTACATGAGAATAAAAAAGGAAGAAAAGGTTAAACAATCCTGCTCAAAACCAGTTTAAAGTCCACAAAGACCCACTATTGTTATATTCATTGTTTAGTTACCTAACCTTTCCCTTCACCAAAAATCAAAGTGAGTCCAAATTTTGAAAGAGAGTATATTATTCCTGAATGACCATCTTCTAAATAACAGGTTTATGATGACGATTACGATGGCAACCGCCTACCCAAATTCTGTACATGCTCATCTATATTGGCACACTTTAAAATATACCAGCAAACCTTCTGCTCCAGAGTATCAATAACACAACCCCGGCTGTCATGGGGAAATGGGAGACTCTCAAGTACATGCCATTATGACTAAGCTACTGGACAAGCCCCCCCATTCCACCCGGAATTTCTTCTATTTCATAATATGAACCTGAAACCCTCCCAATACAAGAAATTGTTTCAGCCTAACTTATTGATAGCAGCCAACAGTTTGATCCAGCTGTACTGGAAAACCACCACCACACCATCCCTTAGGACCTGGATAGACAGAGTCGAAGAACTCTGTATGATGATGGAGATTGCCCTGCACTCCACCAATGTCAGCTACACTGGAATTTGGTTCCACTGGCTTGAATTTATTGACTCTCAGGCCTTACAGACCACTCTCCAGTGAGAGTCCCAGAAGCCATCCTTATATGTTGGACGACATATACCCCAATCCATGTGAACCCCTTCCCCACCCGCCATCCCCCTAATTTCCAAACTTACAGTCCCACCATATGCACTCAATCGCTACCATTAAGATACATAACACACACCCACCCTCCCTCGCAGACCCCTGACTACATGTCCCACCCACAAAACGCATGCCCTCTACCCTAAGAAATATTTTCCACAGACCAAGGACTACATACCCACACATCTCTTACCTACCTCTTGATTCATACATAGACCATTTCCAGAAACTCTCCTGCCCCTAAAGAAGCAATAGCCAAAAATAAAAGTGAAATGAACACAAGGTACTAAATAAGTAAACTTTTTTTGTAGGTGAAAAACACAGCTGCTTCCAAGTACTCCTCTCGGTACTTATATATAGAAATAGAACCTTATCTATTCCCAAAGGAGCAATACACAGAATGGTGCAGATAGCATAGACACATAGCGTGATGGACGCTACATCCTGACAGACTAGCTCTCTCACCCCCTTAGAATGCCTCCGTTCGCAAGGCACCGTTACTACAACTTCTGCGTGTGCTCACCAATATTCCGCAAGCTTATGAAGTTGTATGCCAATTGTTCTTATATGTTGTGTAAAATGAACATGTCGCCTGCATTCTACCTGAAAAATCCCCCTCCCTACCCATCTTCTTCTGTACCCTTAGCCCTCTCTACCAATGTTTATTGACCCTCTGAAAAATGATTAAAAATACTATCATCTATTCATTTCATTGAATATGTGATTGCAGTATGTATGACTGAGTGTGTCTTAAAACCTCTTTACGGACAGAATATTATAATAGTGCCTTTTATTTATTTTCCTGCTCCACGATAACATTTTTATTTTGGTTGAAAGGAATGATGCCAGAGGTACTTGAAACACATGTAAAAATGTGATTCTAGTAGAAACCTTTCCCCTAGATTAATACCTTGAATAACCTCTGTATATGCTCTATCCTTGAAGTCTAACACGATATTATCTTCAATTTGTAAATATACTGTAACCAAAGCAGTTGCTACCTGTGGTTTCCTGTGAATAACATTTTCATAATCATTATATTCACTGAGATATTTTGAAATAGAAAATGTGATATTTTTTGTGATAAAACTAGCTGTTTATGAACAGTATTATGTATTATGTTTTCCCCTTGTAGTCATGAGATAGGGCTCTTAAATGGTCGTCAAGAAAAAAAAGTGTCACAAGAAAATTTTCTGCAACAAATTAGTGTGCCTAAATTATTTCTCAAGCAACGTAGTTCTACCATATTTTTATATAAACATACCAGCTATGTTTTGACAGTGAACATTGGAGAAAAAAACATTTTTCAATTCAACTTTTTTTGGTTTAACTTTAAATGTGACGATTAAGCGTTGTCGAAACAAATCAAGTGTGTCTCTTTTCCCCCCAGTTTTTTTTCACAACAAAGCACCTTACTGCTTTCATGGATATTGAAGTGACAATTTTATGAGAGGATAAATGCTTCCATGTAATGAATACATACTTGGTATGTTTTGGAAAAAACATGGTATGTTTATTAAAGTCATAAATATCCACCGACTGGTGTTGGCATGTAAATACGCCGTTTTGAAGGCGAAAACAACTAAATTAATATAGTGAGTCCATTAAATTCAACTCTTGGCCTATTCTTATTCCTGCTGAAAAGAAGGCAAAAAAAAAAAAAAAAGATAGGCAACAACAAAAAAAAATGCAATAGAGCAGAAGGAAATGCTAGCAGAATGCTTGGTTGCATTGGGAGAGGTATTAGCAGTAGGAAGAGGGAAGTGCTCATGCCATTGTACAGAGCACTGGTGAGACCTCACTTGGAGTATTGTACGCAGTACTGGAGACCGTATCTCCAGAAGGATATTGATACTTTGGAGAGACTTCAGAGAAGGGCTACTAACTGGTTCATGGGTTGAAGGATAAAACTTACCAGGAAAGGTTAAAGCATCTTAACATGTATAGCTTGGAGGAAAGACGTAACAGGCGGGATATGATAGAAACATTTAAATACATAAAGGGAATCAACACAGTAAAGGAAGAGAGTATATTTAAAAGAAGAAAAACTACCACAACTAGAGGACATAGTCTTAAATTAGAGGGGCAACGATTTAAAAGTAATATCAGGAAGTATTACTTTACTGAGAGGGTAGTAGATGTATGGAATAGCCTTCCAGCAGAAGTGGTAGAGGTAAACACAGTCAAGGATTTTAAGCATGCGTGGGATAGACACAAGGCTATCCTAGTTATATGACCGGGAACGGGGGACTAAAAAAAATTGGGCAGACTAGATGGACCGAATGGTTCTTATCTGCCGACGCATTCTATGTTTCTATGTTTCTATGTTTCTAATTGGATCAATTGGATCAAATAAGCTCTCTCCTTGTATCAGAAAGCTCTAAATAGTAATATTTTATATATAATTGATAGCCCTGTATGTTCTGTTTTTATAAAAATAAAAATATCCATTGAGTTTGATAAAACCTCCTCCACTAGCCGTTAATTCCAGACCTATCCTATCCTTACCATAATGAATCCAATCCTTTGCTGTTGTTGCAATTGTTACATTTTAGAGGATGAACTAGTATCCTTTGTGTAGTTTTATTACTGAATAGATGACTAGAGAGATCTTAATATTGTCTACATATATTTATGTAATCTTATGATATCCTCTCTAAGGTGCATTTTTTCTATTATATACAAATGCAACTTTGCTAATGACTTTCATGACCTCCACTTTTCAAGACTTCCATTTCCCTTATTAATTTTGTAATCCTCCTCTTTAATTGTTTCAATTCAGTATTTTCCTTTTTAAAGAACCAATGCCCACAACATTGCATTGCTTAATTCAAAAGTGAAGTCTTACTATTGACTTCAAAAGAGGAAAGATGATATCTTTCTTTCATAAGTAACTGTCACTTTACACATGTATATACTTTACTGGCCTTCGCAGCTGCCGACTGACATTAAGCACTGTTGCTACAACAGTTTGGTTTGAACAATTATTCATAAATCCTTTGCATTATAAGATTTCCCGCCAAAAATCCTATTTAAAGTAAATGTTTTTATTTTTTCCAAAATGCACATTGAAGCTCATTTGCTATTTGCCTGGCCAGTCTGCCCATGTGTCCAAATTCCCCTTGCACTGAAGATACTTCAAATTTAAACTGTATTACACCACTAATTTTAGTGTCCAAATTCAAAATCTGTGCACCTAATATTGACTTATAAAGTGCTTTACAAGGCAAAATACACTGAGACTTCTTTCACTTTCAAGAATGCACTAGGTGATTCAACAGAATGTTGCACAAACAAAATGATTGTACAACAAGATAAGCTGAGTGAAGAGTAGGTATGTAGGTAAACACCGGTCAGTTTTGTTCTTTTAATATTACAGTAATATGTAGTATAACTGCATTGCATAAAAAAGCGTTTAATAGGATTGTAAATTAAATAGTGTCATGTTTATCGAGATGGATATATGGCTCAAATGCCCGTAGTCTGTGAATGGCATTAGCATTTGCTATATTTTATCACAGAGGCATTTAGGCAAGATTTGTTTTTGTACAAAGCACCAATTATTGGATACAGTCTGGATGACCAAAAGAGAGATTGGTTTCTAACCAGATTCCAAGAAATGTATAAGAATTGGTTGGGGTCAGGTTATAGCTTGATTTAGTGTACAGGGAGTGCAGAATTATTAGGCAAGTTGTATTTTTGAGGATTATTTTTATTATTGAACAACAACCATGTTCTCAATGAACCCAAAAAACTCATTAATATCAAAGCTGAATATTTTTGGAAGTAGTTTTTAGTTTGTTTTTAGTTTTAGCTATTTTAGGGGGATATCTGTGTGTGCAGGTGACTATTACTGTGCATAATTATTAGGCAACTTAACAAAAAACAAATATATACCCATTTCAATTATTTATTTTTACCAGTGAAACCAATATAACATCTCAACATTCACAAATATACATTTCTGACATTCAAAAACAAAACAAAAACAAATCAGTGACCAATATAGCCACCTTTCTTTGCAAGGACACTCAAAAGCCTGCCATCCATGGATTCTGTAAGTGTTTTGATCTGTTCACCATCAACATTGCGTGCAGCAGCAACCACAGCCTCCCAGACACTGTTCAGAGAGGTGTACTGTTTTCCCTCCTTGTAAATCTCACATTTGATGATGGACCACAGGTTCTCAATGGGGTTCAGATCAGTTGAACAAGGAGGCAATGTCATTAGATTTTCTTCTTTTATACCCTTTCTTGCCAGCCACGCTGTGGAGTACTTGGACGCGTGTGATGGAGCATTGTCCTGCATGAAAATCATGTTTTTCTTGAAGGATGCAGACTTCTTCCTGTACCACTGCTTGGAGAAGGTGTCTTCCAGGAACTGGCAGTAGGACTGGGAGTTGAGCTTGACTCCATCCTCAACCCGAAAAGGCCCCACAAGCTCATCTTTGATGATATCAGCCCAAACCAGTACTCCACCTCCACCTTGCTGGCGTCTGAGTCGGACTGGAGCTCTCTGCCCTTTACCAATCCAGCCACGGGCCCATCCATCTGGCCCATCAAGAATCACTCTCATTTCATCAGTCCATAAAACCTTAGAAAAATCAGTCTTGAGATATTTCTTGGCCCAGTCTTGACATTTCAGCTTGTGTGTCTTGTTCAGTGGTGGTCGTCTTTCAGCCTTTCTTACCTTGGCCATGTCTCTGAGTATTGCACACCTTGTGCTTTTGGGCACTCCAGTGATGTTGCAGCTCTGAAATATGGCCAAACTGGTGGCAAGTGGCATCGTGGCAGCTGCACGCTTGACTTTTCTCAGTTCATGGGCAGTTATTTTGCGCCTTGGTTTTTCCACACGCTTCTTGCGACCCTGTTGACTATTTTGAATGAAACGCTTGATTGTTCGATGATCACGCTTCAGAAGCTTTGCAATTTTAAGAGTGCTGCATCCCTCTGCAAGATATCTCACTATTTTGACTTTTCTGAGCCTGTCAAGTCCTTCTTTTGACCCATTTTGCCAAAGGAAAGGAAGTTGCCTAATAATTATGCACACCTGATATAGGGTGTTGATGTCATTAGACCACACCCCTTCTCATTACAGAGATGCACATCACCTAATATGATTAATTGGTAGTAGGCTTTCGAGCCTATACAGCTTGGAGTAAGACAACATGCATAAAGAGGATGATGTGGTCAAAATACTCATTTGCCTAAAACTTCTGCACTCCCTGTAGATGTTTATTTCATGATTATAATATATAATAATAATTAAAAAGATAACATTATTCCTTAACTTTTATAGAATATACTAATGTAAGTGTTTTATGATACTCTCCCAATGGTATTTACAGCATATCTGTCATATTCGTGATGGCTATTTTTTTTAATAAATTTAAATAAAAAGGCTATCACTTGTGGTATTTCTGTGTTTCTGTTGGTGTACTATCAATTGTTCATATTTTGTGTTGCAATATAAAACCCCCCGCATATTGAAACTGTTTGTTGATGTTTAAAATAATCTTTTTGACCATTACGCACTTACACCTAACGGGTTATTTCCTTCTGGGAAAAGAGAGCTATTTGGGGCCAATACATATAAATCGTAATCGGGCAGTAATGAAAGTATAAAAGCTTGCATCACACAATCTTCTTCTATCCTATATTTTCTATAGATTAACTTCCTTTTCCGTGACAACCTTGGCCTGGCATTTGGAAGCTGAAAACCTATAGGGGTAATCGCCACTTTCTAAACCTGGAGACTGTCAGTTCATTAAGGTTCTTTAGTGAAATTATAGAGTGCTCCAAAGCTTCAAAGGTTACAGTACTACTTAAATGAATAGCACACACTTGGAGTGATAATTCCAAATGACTAGTACACTTAAACTAGATACCAGCACGGTTTCTAAACCATGTACTCTATAATTTAATCTGTATTTCATTTACGGGATCCTTAAAGGAGTCACTTTTCCGAAAAATCATTTATGATACAACCCTCCAAGTTATAAATGGGTCCAACAGGCAATAGACTGCAGTCTTATGAAAATCACATAGACAGCAGTGGAATAATAAGTTAGCTAATGTTTATTAAGTACGGAAATCAATTTATTTACGTTTTGCAATTTACACAAATGTTGCTGTTTCTCTATTTTTTGTGATTTGCTTCTAGTGCAGGTTTCAACTTATTCAAACAGAGAAAAAAAGTCACACAATGTTACATGCAAATATGGCCACAAAATAAAAAAAATAATCTTCATCTAGTAGTAGATTTCTCCCAGTTTGCCAAATCATCTTTACTGACTAACTAGAATGCTTCTACTTATGAGACATCTCTTAGCTATGGAAGAATTTTCATTTTAAAGGTACAATGATATATAAAATTGACTTTGCATGTAATGCTTATCCCACAAACAGTATCATAGACTATTATTGACCGACTCAATGAACCTTTGTGATCTGTGCCTGAATATCATTTGACTTTAAACATTCCTTTGAAAATTCCATATCTCTAAAAATATAAAATACTTCTGAGCTAACATATGGGACTGATTTTGCAGCCTCGAAAATTTTGTCTCAGTGACCAACTACTGAACTTTAACTAAGCTTCAAAGTTACCAGTTTTTTAAATCTGAAATTAGATTTCATTTTCTTTTGATTATTTTCTTTCAGGGGCCCCAAGTAACACCTTAGTGTCCTTCACCTTCTCCTTTTCTATTATTTATAACCAACACACTTTGAGCAATGACCAGTATTAATATGTGACCTTCTGTCCTTCTGCTTCATTCACTTCTTTCTAAAATCCGATGATTGAAGCAAATATTCTTAGACTTATAGGAAACATTAAAAAGAAAAATCAAATAGATAGCTATTGTCACCTTTCCTGTTTCCATGGTTTTTTTAATGGAAAAACAGGTCATCTTCTAAATATATATTTGTGTGTGTTTCTCTTCAATAATGTATAGCTACAAATGTAAAATACTACAGGAATGCTTAATTATGAAAATGCCCACATACTTATGCTATACAAATATGATCTGCAATGTAAAAAATGTATATTAAATAGACACAAATTTTTGATAGCAAAATACAATTCAAACATTGAGTGTATCAGGAAAAGTGTGAGCTGCACACAGGAATTTGTATAGAATGAACACGATTGTACAGCATATTAATTAGAATAAATAGTAAATAGTGTGACTTGAGATGGAAAAAGTGATTGGTTTAAGAATATTTTTCGAAATGTTGTGAATACATTTAATTTTATTGTACATAATAACAAAAAAGATGGCGAGCTTTAATGTCATGGCAATACATACTATCTGTGAACATATATATATTTTGAGCAAGTAATAAAGCTGCAGCATGTTGTTCAAGAGGACAGTAGCGATCCTCTCGACAGCACTTGGCAGATAATGGCCCTTCCATACTATGCTTAACCTGAATTGACCACTCTGATGTCTCTAGTAGAAGGCACCTGTTCCTCAGAAGACACTGTTAGAATCTGTTGACTAAAAAAAAATATTTTAAGTTCAATGTTATTGAAAATATTACAACAATAAATATGTGTACTAAGGAAAATTATAAAAAAAACTTCTAGTTATCAATTTGTAATCACACTAGACAGACAGGACAGTCTTCCCACAGGTTTCCCCTGTCTGCTTACCACTGTAGATAAGTAGGTGTCAGTAAGGCACAGGAGATAAACCAGGGCAGCCATCAACACTGTTCTTAGTGGACATTTACTGATGTTTGCGAAGGACAATTTAATGATACTTGGCAAACTTGATAAACACTTTGTGACTCTACACAGGCAGTTTGCCTATTCATGATCTAAACCAAGAGTGAGGAGAGGCATACCCTGCATTTAGTAGCAACTTGAATGCAACTCGAATTTGCACAGAAAGCCTGTTCGGTGTACCTGCTGATTTTATAATGGACAGCAGAGGTAGAGGGTATAGAGATTGTCATGGTATTCAACATTATCCAAAACACAGCAGGTTATATGCTTGATGCATCCAAATATATATTACATTGCTGCACATTGTCCTTATCTAGTTGTGATGATATAAGGTAGAAAGATACTTAATGCAACTTAAAACAGTGTTGTACATTTTTGACATGAAAGCTTCTTTTGTGCTTTGTTTTTGTTCTTAGTTATATATATTTCATGCAGATATCACAATATACAATGTAATTGTTAGATTGCACAGCATAAAACTGAAAAAACATCAAAAGGTTGACAAACCAAATGTTATGTTATGACCGTTCAGTATATATTCTTTCTTTCTTTCAATCTGTAGAAAAAATAAAATGGTTCATTGTATATAGTAGTTATTGTAAAGAAGTGGGGCATAAAACAGAATTAGTGGTGAATTCCCCTGGGGACTAAACAACCGCACAGGAGTCTGGTCTTTTCAATGGTTCTCTACCACTACCTCAAAGCTAATAACTGAAACAAGATCCAGTGCCACTGGGAGCTTTTAATTTCCGCATATTCTACTGATCATTCTGATGCAATGCAAACTGACAGCTTCCATTTCACTAGAGCACTCTATTAGCAGCTTGTGGACCAAGAACCAAGGGGATTAAAACTGTAAACATGTGGGAGTACTCACCCCTGGTACCTATTTCATTAAGGACATTAATGTATACACATATATTCACACACACATATAAATGTTTCTATCTAAATATAAACATATATATATATATATTATAGCATTAAGGCATTAATATTTTCATGTAGTATATATTATTATAATATTAAGAATTTAATGCAATGCCATCAATATTTAGCAAGAAAGCGTTCCTTCTCTAAACTTAATTAACTCATAACTCGGGAAAGGAACAATATAGAGAGCTGAGAATAGTTGCATTGACCTAGATATAACCTTATAACCTTTGGAACCTATAACATAAGACCTTCAGAATAGAAATCTCATTTGCTGTTGAAAAGGAGGTTATGTCCTCAGTGGCGACGACTCATCAAACCAGAAGTTTAGGTGTCGTCTATTCATCTTAATTAACTCATACCTTAATTACCTGTTTAACTGTTTTTAGCGATTCAGCATTCAAAAGTTTTTCCTGCATCAAACAAACAAATAAACATACATTTTTCTGTTGTATAGTTAATATATATATAATGAATTACCTTTATATAAAAATGCATTACCTTAACATAAAAATATAAAGCACTGGGCTGGGCTGTCATGTCAAAAGTGCATACTGGTTTATCCTCATTCTAGGTACAACTACTTTTAAACTTGTGGTTATATATATATATATATATATATATATATATATATATATATATATATATATATATATATATATATATATATATATATATATATATATATATATGTAGCAGTGTATATTTATACTCATCTCTTCCTTTCCCATGTCCAAGAGAATATGAACACCAAAGGAAGAATTAAAATGTAAAAACATGACAATTTGTTGAAGTTAAATTCTTGGTAAAGGAAAGGGACAGACATAATAATTTTTATTTACTTTCTGATTTAATTTGATGTGTAAGGCCCCCAACTATCCTGATATCCAGTCCTGATTTGGGACTGCAATCCTTTGTCCAAGACATAAGAGAATGAATACTGATCATGTCCAGAGGTCTGCGCATGTGCAATAGCACTGTCAGTTTCAGTGACAACTCTACAACATTTGTGTTCTGGTGCTAACACTCAACCTTCCAAGTCAACCCCCCCCCCCTCCAGCATTCCCAGATTGCCAGGGGAAGAAGTTTTTAAGTATGTATCTGACCTTTGATTTCTGAAATATTTCATTGACTGTGCTAGAATTTTTAGGTTCAAAATGAGACCTGTCTGATTCCTATTGTGTCAGTGGTCCAAAATGTTTCAGTGTATCTACATTCATATTTAGAGACGTGATATTTCCTTATCATGCCTCCAAAATAAAATGTACAATTATAATACCCCTGTGGCATTCAAAATGGAAAACGCATTTTATAAAACTGCAGATAGATGCCGTTTTTCCTTAGGAAGATGTCTTTATGCATAAAACACTGATTATCTTCTAGGGAGTGACAATAAACCTTTAGCACACATTCTACAAAAGACTGAATCATGGCCATCATTGGTGTGAGCCCATCTGCAGGTGACCATTTCAGCTCCATGACATAGCAGCCTCGATGGTTGAGGTGGAGTTTAGTCCCTCTTTAACCCCATTGCGACCTTATGATGAGTTCACTGGTCATAAGCGATGCATTGAAAGTGACCTTATGATGAGTTAACTTGACATGAAATTACACTGGTGGTGTGCTCCATGCGAACCACCTCCTGCCGCTTTGGGGACTCTGCCTTAAAACCGACTGGTGGTCGTGTGGTCATGTGATCTGTGTGATTAACCAATCGCAGTGATCACATGCAATCTCAAGTAAAAGTCAATGTTTTGGAACATTGTCTTAGCCTCCAAGTCACTCTTTGTATGACACAATCTGATTGTGAAATACAGATAGTGATAGATCTGTAAAAAAAACAGCAGCTCCTGTAAAGTTAATAAAGTTAACCCATCCCATCCCTTGCCAATAAAGGGATTTACTACTGTGAGCTTGTTTTGCAATTTTAAAGTTTTTGAATATATTAATTATATTAACTTAATATATTAATTTAAGTTCGGTTAACCCCTGTAGGCCAGTGCTGTAGTTCTCATTTTATTCTGGGTTTTTTGTGTGTGTCTGGGAACCTTGGTTATACTTTAATTTAGTTAGTTATTTGGGACAAGTGGCTAAGTGTCAGTGTAGAATATCACTGGAAATATAGTGGGGAATCAGGTTTAAAAAAAAAAAAAAAAAATTCCTAATTTTTTCCTATTTCTAATACTAAGTTGTAGATTTTATATAAATGTAGATGGTATCCAAATAAAGCTCTAACTTTCCTCTTAAAAACAATATATAACGTATATGGGTATGTTAAATGATAAAGAGGAAAATTATATTTAAACAATCGGATATAAAAAAAATGGAAAAATAGCTTTGGTATTTGACACAGGAAATCCCTGGTCCTAAAGATGCTAATATTAATACATACTCACAGCAAAATATGCTACATTACGAAGCCCTGCTTGTGGAAAAGCATAAACTGCGAGTGTACATTCACTTTTTGTTGTTAAGAGAGAGAACGTATGTCTAGTTATTAAAACATATTCAATAAATATTTTACAGGCAGTTCTGGCTATTGAGAAGTTAATTTTTCATTTATATCAGTTGATCAGAAACTTTACAAAATAAAAACCCCTCAGAATGACAGTTTTATCATTTGTTAGGTTGCACAGGATAATCTCGCCTGTGGGACAGGGCACAATAAGAAATTTGGTCACAGATGTAATAAATGCATCTTAGAGACAGAAAATATGTTAAAGATAATCAGTCCTGCCTGGCTTTTCTTGAGGCCAAAGCAATTATGTCTTAAAGAATAAGAGAGATAAACCTAAACTTGCATTAGCTTGGTGAAAGCCCTAGGTCAAAGGACACGCATGCTCGGCAAAGGAATAATGCTGTCAAGCCCATTCTGGGAATGTCAAGCTGATGGGGTATATGGGCAAGAAAATAATTGGGAGAAATTGAAATATTTAGATCCTCTGAGGCACATTATGTTTTCTTATTTTGACCATCACAAAATGACAGTATGTCTGAAAGGAGTTTTTTTTTTATATATACCTCTATGTATACCTTCTACACCACCTACCCTGCTTTTGTGTAATAGATGGATAGCTGTCTGCAAGCAAGATTAACATACAGCAATCCCTTCCTCCCAGTTGTGGAAGTTCAATGGGTATTGATTTTATCATGCCTGCTGTGGTTTCCGTCACTCAGCTTAAGAAGTCAGATGTAATTTTATTTTGAATGTCAACTCTCGCCATTGCTTACTACAAAGGCTTCAAAAATGAACCTCCAGTCACTTCATTATGTGAAAATACAAACAATGGTATAGCTTCTTTATTATTTAGAGAGTTTATTTTCGAGTACATAATATTTCATTAACAAAGGACAACTGCAGTCAACTAAATTAAATTATAATTAATTGTTTGCATCAAGTGTAGAATAGAAGTTAAAATAGAAATGCTTTTAATAAAACATACAAATAAAGTACCTTATTGTACCTTCTTTGGTCTGTATAGCTCTTTCAGGGGACCGGCATGATGTTCGGAATCTTAGGTCAGATCTTCCCTGCTATAACTATATGAAGGAAAGAAGGCTCAAAAACTTCTACATTTGATGCAATATTTCAATTAAACATACATTTTCCCCCTATAATTATCCTCTACAACAGGGGTATCCAAGTTTTTTTTTGCAGTGGGCCACTTGACCGTAAATCTATTTGTGCGTGGGCCGCATAATAAATATACATACATACATACATACGTGTGTATGTGGATATATCTATATCACATTAATGAGCAGTGTGTGAGTATGTCACAGATTCCCCAGAAAAAAAAATACTCAAACTAAATGCACACACATTCACACATGCATACACACATACAAAAATACACACATAGTCACATTTACACACACAGTGTCACACTTACACACCCATACACTGAGTCACACTTCCAGATACACACACTAAGTCACACTTCCACACACACTGATTCACACTTCCACATACATAGACTTTTGCTTCTTTTTTTTTTAAGAAAGAAAAACCCCACGCTATTTTGTTTGCAATAATAAAAAATACTAACATTAAATGCACACATTCACACGTGCATACACAGACTGACATACACAAATACACAGTCACTCTTACACACTAAGTTACACTTACATACACACACACATTAAAATATACACATAGTCACATTTACACACACAGTCACACTTACATACACACACAGACTTTGATTCTTCTTTTTTTACAAGAAGAAAAAAAATCCACGTTGTTTTGTTTGTTCCCCCTCCCTGCTCGCTTACCTTATATCTGCAGGGAGGGGGATTGTTCCATCTGAGCACAGGGATGTCACTGACACCTGGTGCTCCAAATGGGTCAGAGTGTGAGGGGGCGGAGCTTTCTCCCCTGTGCTTGTGGAAAAAGCTCCTTCCCCTCACGCTCCGACTGGGTTGGAGCACTGGGTGTCAGTGACATGACAGTGCACACTTTGTTGGAGCGGCTGAGAGGTGCGGCCCGCGGGCTGCATCTTGGACTCCCGTGGTCTACAATATGCCCAAATGAGCACACATTTCATTAATGAAACTTGGTAATACACAAGTATCAAGATCAGGTAAAATATTATAGATCAGTATATATCATGCATAAAGTTACTCAACTCAGATAACATATAAACACGTGTTGGGACAGAAATATACATATCAATTGGGGTGATAATACTTGTCTCCGTGTCTTTACAAATCATTTACTGTTATGCAGTCTCCAATAAATAGTGTCGCCAAATAATTTCCCCGTAGCCTTTGGCCCGGGTTCAGAGGTTGCTAAATTGGCCAATTTAGGGTAAATTTTAAGGAGGATCACCTTCCTCCGTTCAGTAGAAATTACCGTATTGGTATTACTCACCATACATATGGCTTGCTGAATCCAGTCTCTAAGAAAACCAGTGTCAACTGGTGTCCCTCCAGTGATGGCAGACTCCGCCATTTGAAAGATTTTTGTTAAAGGTATCTAAAACTTTGTCTTGACAATTTCGTAAGGAAAAGCTGAGGACTTTCTTTGGCTTCCACACAGTTTTCCCTAAGAACTGAGTTATTTTGGGTCCAGAAAAAAAAGAGAAATACGCTTGCACTCCAGCTTCCGATGAAAAATATATCCAAGTTTTATTAAAAAGATCCAACAAAAAGTAATACAGAAACAGAGGACTAAAATATAAACCCCAGACAGGGGAAAAGGACTCGCCTTACTCGTTTTGCATGAAAACACGCTTATTCATAGGCTTGTCAAAGAAATAAGTACAAAGTGTTTAAATAAAATGTTTCAACAAATGAGCGAAAAGTTCATAGTAATTAATTGTGATTGCACACCTGATGCACAGGTTCTGTGCTAAGTAAGAGATCCTCATTATAGTGCAAATAATATGTGCATAAATAATGCAAATACAAGACAATAATATCCAAGTATATAAGTGTTAGTAATGAAAAAAAAAAATATATATATATATATATAACTGTGAACATATACACATAATGAGCAAGTGCATTGTGTAATAATAATAAAAGATAACATTTATCAAAATAAACAATCATGATTAAATCTTGAAAATATCAGTCAGCAATATCCATTATAACCAAATCCGTAATTACACATGACAGAACAATCATATTATCGAATGAAGTACCTCATTTCTTAAGGGACCCATTATAAAATATTGATATGTATTTAATAGAAAAAATATGCAAGGAAAAAAACCCTTTATATTAAAAAGAGCATGTGTGTTGTCATGTTTCAACGGATATAAGCGCAAATGGGCATCGCTGGACTATGTACTTATCGTTACAAAACTTCCTGGCTGAGAGTAAAACTTTTATATCATTATAACATTACTACTCCAACGAGTGCATGCATAAACACCAGATACATAAACAAGAAGCCCCATGAGGTTAATAAGCTGCATGATGTGTTTTAAATCGTTGTCCATATGATGAATGCAATGTGTCAGATTAATGAAATAAAGGATAACAAAAAAGAAGAGAAAAAAGGGGAAATATGATAACTCCGTGTCTCCTCTGAATATGAACACTACTCAGCCCTACATGAAACCCAAAATTACAAATATCCAAAATGAAAAGGCAATCCATAATGTGTGGGATGTCTACCTAGATGATATAATCCATAAAATAGGTATATCTGATGTTCAATAAAAACGAGATGTCGAATTCGGAGTTCATCCCCATTGGATATCTAGTGCCTAAGTGGAATATCCAGTAAGCTTCTTGTCTGCACAGCTGTCTGTGTGTGCTGCCACCTCGTGAACCTCTATCAATTCTATCAATGACCGATACCTTGAAATAATGTAAGTGGGTGTACTGCACAGCTCATAAGGGATGCTTGGTCTGGGGCACTCAGCTCTTAGGTTAACCCTAGACATCTTGTCTAGAGACTTATGGTCCCTCAGGGATAAGTATTTGGCCACATGTTCGGCGTGGGTCCACTCAGTCGACCTAGGGGGTTTAATCTGGTCGGGTTCAAATAATGGCTGCCCTGTAGGATCGAGTATGGAAGACTCACTAATAGTAGGGCCCGTCTCGTAGTATTCATTGAGGTCAATGCGTGTGACCTCATTGGTCAAATCATCTTGGTCGGAGAAATATGACCCCTCACTCACCTCTCAGATGTGGAGTCCGTATCAACTAAGCTTTTGTCTTCTTCCAATTTCTCACCGCTTTTGCACCGGTGGAAGGCTCTCTTGCGTGATGTAACCGCGCCATCTTGGACAGGATGTCCCGTGTGAGGCATGTCCGTTTCGGAGGAATGCCTATGCTTGGCCGTAGCCTTGCGGCTTATGCGTGGCATTTGTGGGACCTCATCTTTGGGGAGCTAAGTATGGGGAGCTGAGTATGTGGAGCCAGGGCTTGCAAAGTTCGCAGAGCTGAAGAAATGGAGGACGCTATATTGGCGGACATAAGGCCCATGGCAAACTGAAGGGCCTGTGTCACTGACCTAGTCATCGTGGCAAAATTAAACTCTGAGATGGGTATCTCGCTGTCTGGGGAGATTTGTCTACCTCTTGTAAATGAGTAATGGGATTTCCCAGAGGTTCTTAGGCCTGTCTGCTCTTTATCAGAGTGCATGTTAACTTATGACAGGGTTAACAGGAATTAACTGAAAAATGGCAGTGTTTAAAAACCTGAAGGAGATTGAGAAAATAAAAGGGTAAGAAAGGCTTTAAAAACTGACAAACCAGCTCAATAGCAGTGTTGCTCTGTCAGTGCAGACCTCCACAGACACCTTGGGTGCCAAAAACGAGCGCCGTGAGACTTAAAAATGCGAGAAAACTCAGAGGTCTCAAAAAAAAATGGCTGCCGCAATATACACAACGTCTTCATTTTGAATAGGAGTCCAGAAAGATGGCCACCAAGCTCGAAATAAGCACACATGATGGCCGAAAACGATGAAAAGGGACCAGGCACTGAAGGAGGAAGGACAGCCAGATCCTGGGCAGGGGAAGCACACAGGATAAACAGTAAAATTAGTCTAAAAGGCAGACACAGCAGGGGCAGCAAGGGGAGGAAGGGAAGGGAACATAATTGCCTCCTAAGGGATGAGGGGAAGAGTAAAGGACAGGAGAAACAGATCAGAGGGAGAAACTCATTCACATTAGTATAGCAGAGCAATGGGTTGTATATACATATAAATACTTTTCAGAAAAATAAGCAAAACACAATTAAAACCTGTGAAATATCTACATTGACATTTAATATAATTCCACAATAAAAACAGTGTACTTATCTTTGAGGGAGCAGCAAAGAAAGAGGAAGTTAGGGGTGCTAAAGGACTTATATGGGAGGGAGGGAGGGGTTATGT
This sequence comes from Pelodytes ibericus, assembly GCA_036172795.1. Classification (NCBI taxonomy): domain Eukaryota; kingdom Metazoa; phylum Chordata; class Amphibia; order Anura; family Pelodytidae; genus Pelodytes; species Pelodytes ibericus. Next base: position 155,260,799 of record CM069859.1, on the reverse strand, counting down.
GTTAACTTTTGATTGGTTCAAATTTTCCCTGTGTGCTGATAAAATACTGTATTTGCTTGAATATAAGACGACCCTGATTATAAGACGACCCCACAAACTTTTGATATTCCTTTAGGAAAAAAACAAAAAGCCTGAATATAAGACTACCCAATAGGAAAAAAAATTAACTTGATTCAGACTATAAGACGACCTCGATTATAAGACAAGGTAGTTTTTTCGGAACTTTTTTTCAGAAAAAAACCTTCTCTTATAATCGAGCAAATACGGTAATTAATTTTTTAAGTCTATATATCCTTGTCATTTTTTCTTCATAAGTTTACTATATTATGCATTTATTTTCTTTCTCTTCTCTATCCCATTTTTCTCCCAAATTTGTTCTTTATATTTTTCTTACAGTGGTAATTTGAATTACTTAGTTGTATGGCAACACTTCTATGTGGTCCTCTCCCTGTTTTTGTCACTGCTAATATTATTAGAATACAGGTGCATTATGCATTCAATACTACTGAGCAGCTTGTTATTTTCATGTGGTATGATGGCCTGTTTATTTTATGATGCTTTTTTTTATGTTGCTTCTGTTTATTTTATGATGATATTTTGTTCAATGATTATTCTTTTTATTGTCATTTTGTTAAATATTGTACACAAAATTGAATTAGCGTGTTGATCATGAATGTGTAAAACAGGACATGCTAACAAATTAGAAATCAAGGTTTTGACATAAGTTTTACATTTGCATTTTACTGTTAAAGTAAACCGCAATATGTAGCACTAACCAGATATTTAATTAAATGGCAGGGCTACGGATTTTTATTATGTTAGAAATTCAGCTTCTCTTGCCACCTGCTGCCAAGTAGAGCTTTAAACTGCTTCGGCACTGCTGAGTGTTATAGATGCAGGTGAACCACTTTCACAGTCCAGAAAGCATGACAATTCCTCCTTACCAGTGGGAGGAGAGGCTAATTGAGGAGTGTGTATAAAAAGCTGTAATGATGAGTAGCATTTACATGTATTGATTAGAAGGAAGGCCACCATCTCTCATTTATCACCACTAGCAGCTGTGAAATCTTTCCCCATGTCGATTGGCACAGCTCCTCTTCCCTATTCTAGGGTTATTTTTCCATCCTCTTTTTGAACCAGAATACTGATCCGCCAGCTGGAATGGACTAGTAATTACTCCAACAACTCCAGCAGCTGCCGCAATTGCCAAACTGCTGGAGTGAAAAATTCCAATCCCGCACTTCCAATTTTTTTAACATTACCACTGCATAATCATATTTGACGAATAATTAACCTAGTTTAATACTTTAGGGAGCCATTTGCAAGTAAATTGATAAACCGTGCACTGGGAAAAAAAGCAAAAGAGGCCTAAAGCGTGTGGTGTCTACACAATTCAGCACCATGGACAAGGATATTTAAACCCCAGGAAGAAGAGAATATGCTAATAGATACATAAATTAAATGTGTCCACTGTTGGTAGTTAAAAAAAAAAGTTGCACCAGCATAATAGTGTTAATAGTAAACCTGACCATTTGTTGTGTTGCTTTCATAGTTTAAGCGTCTACTCAATAAAGAGTGATTTTCTTTGAATTGAGACCAGAATTTCAAACTCAAGGCCAGATAGTTGAATTTGAAGAATTCAGCAGCATTGGAGTTTTTTTCCAACTTGGTTTCATCAACTTAAAGTTTTAAATTCCTTTCTCAACTCCCTGCAGCTCTCTATTTAGAGAGCAGACCCGTATGTGTTCAGTATCATTATTCATCTATATCAGTTCAGTTTAACATACAGTATTTGTAAAAAAAAAAAAAAAAACCTTCCAAACCATAGTACTGTGTAATTAAAAAGTAAAATAAACAGTTATTAGATAATTATCATACCCAGATTCCCTGTAAGGAATCCTTTATTCAGACTGCAAATGGCAACCTTTCAACTCGGTAAAGTTGTTTTCAAGCCTGGTGGGCATGTAACAAGTGCCAACTTTATATACAATGTATCAAACAACAAATGTGACAATAAGGGGCAGAGCTAGTCAGCCCGGAAATGTGATAAAATGTAGCAAATAACACACATGGTGAATTATTGTGAAAAAACACTGCAATAATGCGCACACAATAAAAATGTATTAAATATAAATACAGTCACGTATAGATAGAATATTTGCACAATAATTAAATGAAATACGGGAGGCCAAGCACCCCTCAGATAGAGTGCAATTGCAGGCATTGATTTTTTTGCTCACAGTAATGTGTCACAATGCTCTGGTTGTGAAAAATTGCAAGGTCACTTGAAATAGTATAAATAATTATAAAACAGCTTTGAAGCAACATCATAGTGGCAATATACTAATTTTATAATTGCACCTTATATATTTGTAAACATAAATACAAAATAAAATTTTGTTGATGTTATAAAATTAGTGGCAGAAATCTATGTTACCTAAAGCAAGGTTGGTGGAGTTGGCTTCTGAATGTAACAGTAAACTAAAGTTGTTGTTGAGAATGATGGAGTGTAACTAATCTCTGCCATTTGGGCAGTCTGCAGTTCTGCTTTTGAATATCTTTCCTTTTTTTTCTGATGAATGAGTTACAAGTTAACACATCACAGGGAATACATTAACAGCTTCACACCACATCCAATTATGGAGTGAGAAGTCTGCCTTAAAGATTTTTTTTTTTCTGATGCATTTTTGTCACCCATTTTTTTTTTTATCAAGAAAAAGTCTATATGTATTCCTAGTTAAGCAATTATATAATTAGTGAACTTGACAGAAAAAAGACAGAAGTTCAGATACATTTCTGGTTTCAATTTCAAAGGACTACATTTGAAATCCGTGATAATTTATCTAAAAAAATAGCGAAGACATTGTTGAAATAAAAATACAATTAAATCTTCTGTTTAAAAAAAAGAAGAAGAAGAATGTTTATATTTTTTTTATCATTAATAATAACAAAAGTATATTGACAAAAAAAATTAGGAAATGCCCAATGTTTGTTGTCAGATTTGTTTTTTTCGGATATAAATCAAGTATGTTCCAAAAATAAAATGAAGACATAATTGCATGCCAAGTACAGAATTCAATGTGTTTGTCCCACTGCCCAGAAGAGGTGTGCCAATATTTATTTTGACCACAGCTACAATATAGAGCACCACTTTTTTGGCTCGGTTTTGGGGGGGTGTGGATATAGTTACTCTTTTCACTAGCCCGTTTTTTACCTGGACCTATCCATCTATTTTGCCATCCTTCAAACCCTGGAAATGCTGTCATACCTATTTTGTAATGTTTTCATAGTGTGTGTGGAGGTGTTGAGGAGCATCTTTAGCATGTGGCATATAAACTGGCCTTATTGCTGGGGCATGTAAGGAACTCCACCAATAACAGTGTTATACAACCAGCACATATATTGAGAGCACAAACACAAGCAAAGTTCCAATAAGTCCTGTAAAACAGTGCTGTAAAAAAATTGGATTATAAACACAATTACATCAATATTCTTCAAAAAAAATCACCAGGACTAGTCATGTGTGAATACTTAGTGCATTTAATACAATAGATGTATAGAAAACCAATGTTCAGAAGCTCTTGTACAGTACCAAAGAAAATAAACTAAATTGCACAAACCTATAGTAACTGTATTTTCTGTCCTTCACTTTTAGTGTACAATAAATGCAAAGTTGCATATTTCTGCCATAAATGTTATCATATGTTATAAACTGTAATTAACTTGCATGAACCTGGAGGAAAGCAAGGACATGTGGAGCGGATGCATAGTGGCACCATAGGGGTGACTCAGGTAGCTCCGATTTCACATGAGAAAGTCAGAGCTCTGATTTTCAGACTACTTTGAATCACTTTGATGATCTGAATAGCCCTTGAATTTGGGCTACTCAGATAGCACCAAAGTGCTTCCAAATTGGCACAAAAGTGACAGTAGCCTCTATAAATCCTATAGACTTTATTAAAGTGGCCCATATAATAAAAATAAAAAATCCCTAAAATCCCTCCAGAATCCCCCGATAAAAACCTCAGTGTGGCCCCAGGCTCTATCAATAAAAATGACCCCCTTCCCCAGTGTCTGGGACCTGGCCAAAGGTTCCCAGACCCAGTAAAATAAATGTAAAATTAGTTCTTACCTACTCCCCTACCTCTACCTTGCGCAGGTAGGGTGAGACCAATCTATGGTCACCTGTAAAAAAAATTAAAATAAAACTGTGTTTGGGTGTGCCAGAGAGGTGGGCAGTGAAAAGTCCTACAAAAAAATCTACTTGTGTTAATTTCTGATGACATCCATGACACCCTTGATCTGCAGCTTTAGGCCAGGAAAAAGGCCATCCAAAATAAAAAAGAAATCCACCTACAGTTCAAACAATATTTTGTTGGCAAAAAAAAAAGAGTGTACCCTAGCTCTAACCATCAGTCCCCAGTAGATGGCAGATGAAGAATGAAATCCCTGCTTGGTAGAGCAGGGATTTAATTTAAAATAAAGAAAGTACTTGATTGGCTGTCAGTAAGTGGTGTAAGGTTACCCTACAGTTATAGTGTAGTTATAAATAACAATGAAGTAGTTATAAAAATATTTAAAGGGGTCAACTAATAGCTGGTTTGAGTGAAATTAGCAAATGCATTCAGTATGTAAATGTCTATGCTGAAATTCATCAAGTTACAGTGGAATTAGAAGTGTTTACCGCATGGTGATGGTGAAAAAATAGTTTAATGGCTATTGTTCTTATAAAAACAACAATAATGTTGATATGACTCAGTTACACATTTCTAAATATCATAATTACCTTCCAGTGGACCATAGTTACTACTCTCTTATTCAAAAGTAGTTCAACATTTGAACGATTTGCCTGGAACGGGATTCATGCAATTACTTTTAGAATTCACACATTCTAACTGAGAGGTGTTTAGGAACAGAGGAAGAAACATACATTATACAGTTTCTATTTTTCTAGTTTCTAGTTGTTGATTCTCTCGATTTCCTGTACATATCCCCTGTACCATATGTACTAATGTTTAAGGCAGTTGAACAAACTGGTTTCACAAAAACCCCCACAACCTAAGATTAATTGATTTAGACCATAATATACACTTGCAGGATGTCCAGACTTCTTCTCTACAGAAATCTATGTTAGTGCCAGATGCAATATGAATTTCCATTTGACATCCATTAAGGTATATACTGCCAGTTATATTTGTATATATTTTTTATAAAGGCCTCTTTATTTCTTGTCACATCACTGGCTGTTGTGTACCATAGAAAATATCAGTGCACAAAGCAAAGTATGTCTGATAACAAAACATTACTTGTAAGTGTAGCCACAAGTGATAACTGATACAATATATGGCTTTTTACATTGCATAAAGCATTCATGTGTTTCATTTTCATAGACACCGTCCCCCCCCCCCCCCCCCCCCCATTTGTCATTGTGTAACATGACACAGGGGAAAACAGTACCATTTTAAAAGCTCTACTCTGGCACTAAGCAAAATCAATGAGCAAACAATCTAACACAATTGGTCATATATTGATAGAATTAAACACTGCTGTTAACGTGACTTGTCATTGATCTAACAAAAAAAACCCAGAGTTCAGGGTAAAAGTTGCCTGGAGTCCTTTGAGAGGCATGCAGTAAAGGTTAGGGAATGATCTACTTTGTCTATAGATGTATTTATTGCAATATTGTAACAGTTATATTTTGTCATCGCAATCTATTGCCCATTAGAGTGTGTGGTCGATCACTATTCTGATACAGAAAACCTTTACTCCAATGAGCTTGCTTTAAAGTGTAGTTAACGGAAAGTAATGGGGTACTAAATAAATACAAATATTCAAGCAGGTTACATTATGCACTGGTGGGAAATCAGAGATATCAGTACAGGGACATAACTATTAACCACAGGGCCCTGATGCAAATATTGCCCTGTCCTCTCTCTCACCCAGAAAAATTTCCCAAAGTGACAGCTTTGCCATCAAACAGCTTGTCTGTGTCATATTTGTCCCCAGCCTCTCTGTGCCATTGTTGCCCCCACAAAACTGCCTTGCTGTGACATCTTTGTCCCTCTCATCTCTGAGCCATCTTTGCTCCCCATCACTGTCACCAAACAGCATCTCTGTGCCATCTTAGTCCTAACCTTACCTGAGCCTTAGACTCCAAGTAACTTGCATGTGTATCTCTCCCTCCAGCTTATCCAGCATGCAGAAAATGGCTGTGATGTCACTCCTTGCATGCTGGCCCCATAGTCTGTGACTGGCATTATCATTTGCTGCCATATTCTAACAGAGGTGTCTTGGCAGTGTTTGTTTCTGTACAAAGAACCAATTCTAGGATACATTTTGGATGATAGTTTATCAATAAGGATACCAAAGGGGAGATTCAGATGCAGTAATGTTCCGAGATATTTATAAGAATTGAGTGCAGTAAGGTTAAGACTTGATGTTTAATTGTTTAAATCAGAGATATCACCTAAAATTAAGTTATGTTTAATTGAAAGATTGCATCAAGTGCAGACATTTTGAATATAAATGATTTAATGAAACAATACAAATAAAATACCTTACTGATTCAGATTTGCTCCCTCACTCTATTTGGTAGAGGACAAATTATTTTGAATCTTGGGATGGGTGAGATGAAGAAGATCTGACCCAAAATGTCGGAACCTGATAGAGCTATATGGAGGAAAGGGGGCCCAAAGGCACTCTAGTTGTATTCTTTATTAACACATTTCTATTTAAGATGTCTACACTTAATGCAATGCTTCCATTAACCCTTTAAGGAGGGATTTTCTGGGCCAAGGACCAGAGCGATTTTTCAATTATTAATATGTGGTTGTTGAAACGTAATCTTCCTCTCTGTCATTTAACGCACCCATACAAGTTATATGTTGTTTCTTAAAGGACAGCTAGAGCTTTCTTTTTATACCCTATACATACAAATAATCTACAATTTAATATTCAAAAAATACATATAAAATTTTTGGAATTAAATGTTTTTCCCCATTATTTTCCCAATAATAATCTTCACAACTAGTACAACACTAACTCACTTATCCCAACGAATTAACTAATAAAAAATGAAAATATAGGTTACCAAATCGCCCCAACAAAAATAACAGTAAAAAACTCTGACCAGTGCAGTGTCAGAACCATAAGGAGCACAGAATAGGCATGCAGAGGTAACTGTAATTAAATTAATATATTACAATAAAATGTATTTATTGCAAAAACAAAAAAGTTTGAAAAACAAAATGAGGAAAGAAACTGATCAAACTGTGAGCAACAAGGAAAGGGTTAACTTTTTAAAAATTTTCACTAGAAATGTTTTTATTTATTTATTTTTCACTTGCTGGTCACTCTCTGTGCTTCACTATATGTACGTGAACACATTGACTTTGCCATCTGATCGGGTCAAGGAGCTTTGATCGTGTGCAAGGCCTGGACCCGTTTCAGATGAGTTAACTCGTCATAAGGTCACTAAAACTGCTGCTCTTATTACCAGTTACTTGGTGCAGGGGTTAAACTTAACTTCATTTTATGTCCTTTAAGTAATTTTGATTTGGTCCTAAATAGGATGCACATTGTTTTTCATTATTTAAGACTAGTTTATTGCTAGTAATCCAAGATTAAAATTTGAAAACAGTTCCTGTAGCACGGTTTCAAGGTATGATAGGTATTGTTTGTTCGTATAAATTATGGCGTCATCAGAATACACACTGTATACAGCATCCACAACAGGTACACACTTGATGCAGTGCACACAGTTGGGAGAACATTTATTCCTAATGAGAATAGCAGGGGTTGAAGAATGGATCCTCTCTTGAAATTGACTTGACAGTGGGAGACCCATATATTGGTTGGGTCAACTCTGAAAATTTGGTTTTGTGAAACAGTAGGCTCCAAGCCCAGGGAACCTTATTGGCTTATATAAATAATGGTGTATGTGTTGGTTACATCTCTTGGACATTATCCCCACTGCCTATTGGATAAAGCAGCAAGAGAAAAAAATATAATTCTTTACAAATACATCATTGAGGAGAATAGCCCTCAAATTATTATTACAAAAGGTGATTTGATAGTATGTGGGAGCATAAAAATATATATTTCACATAATAAATAAATAATAATTGAAACAATTGTTTTATGGGTCCCCATATGGCATCAGAAGGGTCTTTAATGGCATGTAACATAATAATAAAAAGAGAAGGTGTGTCCAAAGAGCTGCTACAAGATCTCCACGAACTGAATCAGATGGCAGCTTGCAATAAGTCTCAGGAAACGTTACTTGAGCCTGAAGATTCATAGATCTGCTTATGTATGTATCTCTTAGTTTGCTGACCTACTGTACAGCATTGGCTGACTCCTTTCGATGTTAAAAACCTCCAAATAAGGAGAAGGAGTAAGTATCACAGCAAACAAAATTTAATAAAGAACATTACAATATCTTACACTTAAAGTGTCAGGAACAAAGCAGAATAAAATCGTTCTGGCTGGCAGGAGTACACAAAAGGTCTCAATCCCACTGAGTGTTTTCCGTTTTAACACGTGTCACCCAATCTACGGGCTTCCCTGAATTGCACTTTCCATGTGACTGGCTACATATTTATAAATACAAATTGCACATGTAGATTTGCAAGTAATGACTCTTAATAGCCAGAGGTTTCTTAGCTTAACACTACTAGAAAACTATACACCAGTGAGATCAATTTGATTTTGTAACTCAGTTGTTCAAGGAACAAAACACTCTGTGCCTGTTTTATTTAATGTGCAACAGTATTGCTTGTCTCACTAACAATTTTGTTTGTGTCTTCAATTTTAGCTTTTGTTATAATCTTTGGATATTGCATTTTACATCCTGTAAATTAAATATTGGATTTAATGCAGTGAAAGAACACAGAGTGTTAAAATGCTTAATTCTAGTAGGTAAAAGCCTCAGGGCATTTAAAGCCTGGCTCATATCATGTTAATATTGCATTAAGCATTCTCTTATTGCACAGGATACTTATTTGTAATGTCTGTAGGGAGGATTGCTTCCAAAGATTTCAATTTCAATAAACAGATTATGCAGTCTCTCAGTATACAATAAGGAAGGTAGTAATGAATTGGTTATCAAGTCCCTTGCCATTCTTTTGGTATATTTTTAATTTTGTAAATAACATCAACAGTGTTCTCAGGGTAAGTGTTTGCATTCTTATTTATTATTGATTCTTAAAAAAAAAAAAAAAAAAACATGTAATGGAAGAATTTATTGTGGACAAATAAAACTGCACCTGGAGAGAAAAAAAACAGGCTGCTTCAAGCTAATAATATTAAGCACAATAGAAGCAAAGAGGCTTAGACATTATAGTTTCAAATAAACTCATAGATTATTGATGGTTTTTATTACCAATATTTTTTCTTAACACTGGAGGATTATGTTGTGTATATAACGGTTTGTTTGGCATGGTATAGGAACACACATTTTTCTCCTAGATTAATACTTTACTTTCCCATATGAAAGGTATTTAGCGTTGGAAAGAGAAGGGATCATTATTTATCTACCCACACTTTCAGGATTCATATTTAAAAGTTATTGCATTGGATCATTTGGACATTCAACCAGGTCTATCTTTAATGTTAATGTGGGCCTGTGGAAATCTTCTACTAACTGGGTCTACCTCTTTTGTACCTCTTTTCATTATGCTCAGCAAGCTTTATGCTGTCATACAGATTCACACATACATGTGTGTACAGTTATATATATATATATATATATATATATATATATATATATATATATATATATATACATTTATATACATACATATATATTTGTATCAAGACTCAAATATATATACAAAATATATATTGTACAGTTTAATAGACTTGCACAACATTATACTTACACATCCTGCACAGAGCAGCAGCTTTCAGACATGGGGAAGAGCTTCCCCTGCTAACTGTAGCACTTCCAACCAGGGGGGAAAAGAGCTCTCTTACTTGATTGGCTAATCACAGTTGATTAATGTCTCCCATCTCTGATTGGCTATATGGAGATGGAGCCAGCTTCTGAGAAAGATTGTGACTGCTTCCTAGTCAAGCACTGCATAGTATAAAATAGTCTCTATGGTATAATCCCATAGAAACCATGGCAACCTTCCAGTGTTGCCTTCATTTGTTGTCCTATACATAAAGCACATGTATTCAGTCCCTTCAGTCCACAAAAAAAGTGAACACTTGACAACCATATTGTGATTGCAGGGAGCACAAAACAGTCTGTGTGAGTACAGTGAGTGCTGCAGAGCACAGCATAGTTTATGTGAGTGCAGGGAGAGCATTACAAAAGTACAAGATGTAGCCGCTGTGTACCTCTGTACCATGACCTTGCTTTAATGCCATGAATTTCCAATATTAACACAACACTTACAGAGCTAAAAAGACCCTAGATATCAATATATGATTTTGCTTACTCAGCTAAATGTATCTTTAAAAGTACCTGCTACTTCTCCTTTGGAGTAGAGTTAATGAAGAGACAGATTATGTCACAGCTCTGGCAAGTAAGCAAGAATTGGCAATGGGAGGCAGATAGTTATCACCAACTCTACAGATTGAATCTTCAACAAATTTACCAATAACACTTTTTTTTTTTACCACAATTATTCTCATATGTAAAATTAGCAGCTCGTAATATATGTTATTACCAAATAACTTATTGGCCTCAGAAGGTCTAAGAGTTGAATGGGCCCTTATTGAATTCAAACCTGTGAGCTTTATGTTTAAGCATGTATTGCAATTGTAGGATTTGTCAACTGAGCTATGTCATGAGCACTTTTGCAACTATCTCAATATAACAAAATGGAAATAAATCCATGGCAAGAGAAAATAGTCAGTTTATTGTAAAGAAAATAATAAAATCATAGCAGCATGAGGAAAACAAAGATCATCTCACACCACTGGGGCTTAAGTATAGTCAATATTTCTAAGCATCAAAGGTTTTGTGTAAGTAGTTAAAATAATACTAATGTTTTGTAAACTGTCAGCAGCTTGTCCTTACCTTTTCACACACTTCAGACAGGTGGGTTCTGCTACAAAGAAACAAAGACACTTTAGAGTGTAAATGTTGCTGGGTCTTGTCTGTTGGGGACTGAAATAAAAGGTCACCTTAAAAGACAACTACAGTTTTTGTTAACCCTTGCTTCTTTGGAGGAAGCAACGGTTAAAAATAGATCCTCCTTCCTCAATAAATCCAACATGTATCTTTATAGATACACATGGGTTTACTCTGAGCACTGCCTCTCAGCTGAGAAAGAGCTCTGTTGGTTGCTTCAGCATGCTGACAGTGTCAGTGTGCGATCAGCCAATCAGTGTGGGGACCCAGGCTTTGCCAACAGATCGTGGTCTGTCTGGGCTCCCAATCTCTCTCTGATGTTGGTGACAGACATTTATTCAATATACTTCTATACTAAAACAACCAGAGAAATAAAAGTTTAGTGGCACTTAAAGTCTTCTATTCTTGAAGGTGGTAGGTGAATCTTGGGACAATGCATCCTGTTTTGAGATCATATAAGTGTGCTCGATCATTCATTGTTTCTCAAATGAGAGAATCACAGGGAATTATGCCAAAGTAGCTGAAATTAAAAAATAATTGGAGAATTTTTAAAACTTTAAAACTTGGCTACTTTGGATTTAAGTTTGAAATTCCCTTCTCAGGTCCCTGCAGTTCTCTTTTTCATGAATAGAACCCTAGACATTCCACAGGTATCTGGGGTAGATATCCCTAACATATTTTTTAAGAACAACAGTCACAATGTAGGAAGTAAAACAGGTAGATGAAGAACGATGCAGGTAGTAACAAGATGACAAAATGTTACAGGATGCTCATGATGGACAATACTATAGTACTGTATTATAGTGCCCAACAAAAATTCAGTACTGAATACACGTTTTGATTTACGGTATTCTTTGTTCAACAACTCATATTCACCAGTATTATCTATTTTCAAGAACTATGAAATGAAAAAAAAAATGCATCTGTATTTCACAAACGAAATAAAAATTATATAATCTGACATGTCAATCAGCTCTGAAAAGGCTTAAAACCAGGAATTGCATACATATTACACAAATTGTAATGTTACTGATGTGTGATGCTTTCCTAGATCTCCTTGTCTCATACTCTTTCACTATTTGTGATTTGTATCCATATAGTGACCTGGCATTACATGGTTGCTGGTCATATAATAATAAAAAAAATTCTAATAGTGCAATCCTCTGTCACTACAGATACCATGTAACTGAGACAGTTGGTCCAAAAAAATTGCATCACAACTTATCAGAGGATAAAGTTACAATTTCTATGTAATAGAATGTAATAGAATATAATATAGAAGATATTTGTCATATTAAATTTATAGAAATGTGCTGCTTATTCAAACCCGGCAGGTTTAACTTAGTCCTTCATTTTCATATGATCCTTTGATAAATGACCATATAAATGATAACATTTATTGGTTAATAATAGCATCTATTATTCAATGCCGATTCAGTTAATTCTGAGAGTGTGCACTAAAAAGTCCCATTGGCAGAAAAGGTGCTGTATAAATACTAGTTATTATTATATTATTATGCCTAATTTGTGTGGAGATTTATTTTGTATGTTCTATCACATGAAATTATTATTATCTCAATGGTTCCAGTAAACAAAATGAATTTACTATTCCTATTAAAATGATCATATTTGTCTTTAATATTTGTCTTGAATGTACCACAAGTAAACTCTGTCTCCTTTGCTTTTTCCACTTCCACAGTATCACAAACCCTCAGTGGCGTAGCGTGGGTTGTCAGCACCCGGGGCAAGGCAAGTAATTTGCGCCCCCTAACCCGTGGATTTTAGCACTCGAGTCTCTTCTACTAGATTAGTTAAAGAAACCCTTACCCCCCAAGCACATGTATTGTTTGTTATGAAAATACTTATGTAATTAAAGTAAAATGCATCTAAATACAAGTTTATTTTCCAACACTTTATTGAGTGCGAACATGCATTACACACATTCTCCACATTTTCAGCAGGTCTATGAATACAAATATACACATGTAGTAACCTAGCATGGGCCATGCTATTATATGTCGTCTCACAACCATCGTAAACGACAAACAATATCAAGAACAAAAACTAAACATCAAAATGGAACCATACCCTGGAGATGATCCAAGACTGGGCTAGATGGAGCCAACTTCCTCAATCCTGTACCTCTAATGTTACCCCCCCCCCCCCCCCCACACACACACACACATATGCCATAATTGTTGTGCCATTCAGATGCCAGTAATATTGTAACTTTCGGATGCCAGTAATATTGTGCCAGTCAGAGCCCAGTAATATTGTGCCAGTCAGAGCCTAGTAATATTGTGCCAGTCAGATGCCTGCAATATTGTGCCAGTCAGATGCCTGCAATATTGTGCCAGTCAGAGCCCAGTAATAATGTGCCAGTCAGATACCAGTAATATTGTGCCAGTCAGATACCAATAATATTGTGCCAGTCAGATACCAGGAATATTGTGCCTGTCAGAGCCCAGGAATATTGTGCCTGTCAGAGCCCAGGAATATGGTGCCTGTCAGATGCCTGTAATATTATGCCAGTCAGATGCCTGTAATAGTGTGCAGTCAGAGGCCAGGAATATTGTGCCAGTCAGATGCCTGTAATATTGTGCCAGTCAGATGCCTGTAATATTATGCCAGTCAGATGCCTGTAATATTATGCCAGTCAGATGCTTGTAATAGTGTGCCAGTCAGAGGCCAGGAATATTGTGCCAGTCAGAGGCCTGTAATATTGTGCCAGTCAGATGCCTGTAATATTATGCCAGTCAGATGCCTGTAATATTGTGCCAGTCAGAGCCCAGTAATATAGTGCCAGCCAGATGCCTGTAATATTATGCCAGCCAGATGCCCAGTATTATTGTGCCAGCCAGATGCCCAGTAATATAGTGCCAGTCAGATGCCCAGTATTATTGTGCCAGTCAGATGCCCAGTATTATTGTGCCAGCCAGATGCCCAGTAATATAGTGCCAGTCAGATGCCCAGTAATATAGTGCCAATCAGATGCCAAGTAATATAGTGCCAATCAGATACCCAGTAATATAGTGCCAATCAGATGCCCAGTAATATAGTGCCAATCAGATGCCAAGTAATATAGTGCCAATCAGATACCCAGTAATATAGTGCCAATCAGATGCCCAGTAATATAGTGCCAATCAGATGCCAAGTAATATAGTGCCAATCAGATGCCCAGTAATATTGTGCCAATCAGATACCCAGTAATATAGTGCCATTCAGATACCCAGTAATATAGTGCCAATCAGATACCCAGTAATATTGTGCCAATCAGATACCCAGTAATATAGTGCCAATCAGATACCCAGTAATATTGTGCCAATCAGATACCCAGTAATATAGTGCCAGTCAGATACCCAGTAATATTGTGCCAATCAGATGCCCAGTAATATAGTGCCATTCAGATACCCAGTAATATTGTGCCAATCAGATACCCAGTAATATAGTGCCAGTCAGATACCCAGTAATATTGTGCCAATCAGATGCCCAGTAATATTGTGCCAATCAGATACCCAGTAATATAGTGCCAATCAGATACCCAGTAATATTGTGCCAATCAGATACCCAGTAATATAGTGCCAGTCAGATACCCAGTAATATTGTGCCAATCAGATGCCCAGTAATATAGTGCCATTCAGATACCCAGTAATATTGTGCCAATCAGATACCCAGTAATATAGTGCCAGTCAGATACCCAGTAATATTGTGCCAATCAGATACCCAGTAATATAGTGCCATTCAGATACCCAGTAATATAGTGCCAATCAGATACCCAGTAATATTGTGCCAATCAGATACCCAGTAATATAGTGCCAATCAGATACCCAGTAATATTGTGCCAATCAGATACCCAGTAATATAGTGCCATTCAGATACCCAGTAATATAGTGCCAATCAGATACCCAGTAATATTGTGACAATCAGATACCCAGTAATATAGTGCCAATCAGATACCCAGTAATATTGTGACAATCAGATGCCCAGTAATATAGTGCCAATCAGATACCCAGTAATATTGTGCCAATCAGATACCCAGTAATATTGTGCCAATCAGATGCCCAGTAATATAGTGCCAGTCAGATACCAGGAATATTGTGCCAGCCAGCCCCCCCCCCGTACTTACATGAAGCGGCTCCGTGTCCCCCGCCAGATGTCTCCTCCGTGCAGTCTTCCCTCTTGCACGGAGGAGGGAAGCAGACACCGGATGTGACGCGACGTCACATCCGGCGTCAGTTTTTTTTTTTTTTTTTTCAGGCAGTCGCATCCATCGGATGCGGCTTGCCGGAAAAAAGCGTTCACAAGCGCAATGCGCTGTGAACGCGGCAGCAGGGGCTGGGGGCCCACGGGACAGCTGCCTTGGGGCCCCCCAGGAGTAAATGGGCCCAGGGCAGCTGCCCCGTTTGCCCCGCGTTAAAGACGGCCCTGGCGGCCACGCGGCCGCATAGGGCTAGTGCGCCCCCCCAGATATTGCGCCCGGTGCGGCCGGCCCCCCCTGCACCCCCCACGCTACGCCACTGCAAACCCTACTCCCTCTACTGCCCCAGCATCACATGACTCTTCTTCTTGTGTCTTACCAAGATCCCAGTCCTTCAAAGCATTATAGTATTTTCCTAACACAAGGCATCAAATGGCTCTCAGCCCTATCCAATTATTATTCTTCAACATTAGAGGATTCCCCAGTATCACAGGATTATATTCCCTTGTCAGCATTACAGGACCCTCCCCTTTCCCCCTCTTCCTCCCACCACACAACAGGGCACTTGTTTCATCACTCTGTATCACAGTCATTGCTCATTTAAAATAAAAGACAGGCACCATCCTATTCTTCAACTTTACTTGGAAGCAAACACACACTAATGCGATGCTGTCCAACTGCACAGATATACTATGAGGTCATTAAGTCTGTGCACTCTCAGAATGCACGAGGTGTAGAACATCTGTGTGCAGCCAAGTAAACAACCTGTTACCATATGCCCAGCTGCCAATGTCAGATATTTAAAATTAAAATGCATCTGTTTTAGGTCCCTTTGCATCACCTGGCTGGCCGTAAAGACTACCATGAAGAAAATAAATTTAAGAATAATGATATTAATGTTTTGATTTGTTTAAAGAAATGAGCAAGTTTAATGAGGCCTTTTAGTCTGATTACCTTTCTAGAATACAAATCCAAATTATCTGTTCAGTGTGTATTTATGAAAAGAATATCCATTCCAACCTAATTAAATATATAGGTTCAGTATCCATCATTCGAAAACTCCTTATCCAAAATGATCCATTATCCAAATATGTGTTCCAATTTCGCCACAAGTCACAAATTCCACAGACACCTGTCAGAATACAAGCACACAAACGGATATTCAGCATCCAGCCCCCTTAATTCTTTAGGATATAGCTTTTCCATGCATACCCAATTTTCTACATGCAAGCACACTCATCAATGGTAATTCAATGGCACATGTGGTACCCTGATGCTCCAGCGGCAGGTTCCCAATAATGCCTCACATCACACTAAAATTAAATTATTCACGTTATACATTGATCAGCCATAACATGATGACCACAAAGTTGTGTAGATTCAGAATAGTACTCTTCAAAATACTATCATTACTGTGTACTATTCATGCTTTATTTTCCAAATCATTTCATTTGTTGCCATGTTTATGGCATGGGATTGCTTGTTTTGTTTCTTTCCAAGGGTGTCAGTAAAACACTTATTGTATATGGTAATCCAGCTCAATGGTGGGCAGTCTTTTTTTTTTTACATGCACTACAACGTTGATGATGCCACCTATAAAAAAAGGCATTTGGGGACATACAAATGCATGTCTCTTTGTCTTTATAATACCAAGTTGCACAGTAAATAAAAAGCACAAACAATTCTAATACATACAGCAGGCAGTGAAATTGTATTTTCCTATTACTAGTCAGTCATCTCTTCTTCGATGATACCAGAAAGTTGCCATGAAACCATGAAAGTTGCCATGAAACATACACACACAAAAACATATTTGAGTGGATTGGTAAAATCAAATTATATCCACAATGCATTGCATTGTTTACATGTAAATAAAGAACATAATCCATGTATATAATATATTATTTCTATATATTACTAATATACTTCCAGATAGAGACAGGGCCTTAAAGAAATGGGTACATATATGTGCAATAGACTTCTATTGATTGTATTGACTGACTTGTTAGCCTCTGACAGCTGAACATTACTTATTAGTTCACAGAAGGCTCAATTACATTGATACATATCATTTTATCAATTTACAAGAAAATTACATGTCATTGATTATGTGACTTCTGGTCTTCATGTTTTGTTTTAGCTCTCTTCATGGTGATTTATGTTTTATTATCTGACACTTAATGAAAAAAGTTTGTTATACATAGTTTAGGTTTTAAGTCTTCTACCCATTTTTAAGAGGGATAGTTATGTTAACAGCATAAAATAATGCAGAAAAAAACATAAAACCAATTCAATTAATAGTGCAGAATGCCATGTGTAAACATCTCTAGATTAATTAGGGTTAACCTTAAACAATGAACTTAATAGAAAAGTAAAAAGTACCATTTTTCATTATCATCTTCTGATGGACTTCCAAAAATACTGTACTAATACATGAACACATGACCATTTCATTCACTGTTATTCTTCAACTGACCAAGCAAATCTTAACTAGCAAGGTTTAGTCTTGGCGACTAGTCACTGTGACTACCAGAATATGATGCTCTAGAATACACTGTAACTAGCTCAATGAACAGAACTGCAGCACTCATTTAAATGAGCTGTATAGATTGGATGTAGTATGAGCATAGGAAGTGGTTAGCTATTAATTAATTGTGTTATATCATACTGACCATTCTGTAGAAAAGAAATCACAAGATAACATCTGCCGCCTATAACAATGCAGAGCCTTTGTAAAAAAAAAAAGTCATATTCACTAGTTTTTTGTAATCCTAAACCCTTAATGCCTTCATAGAAACATAGAATGTGTCTGCAGATAAGAACCATTCGGTCCATCTAGTCTGCCCAATTTTCTAAATACTTGTATTAGTCCCCAGTTCCCTATCTTATATCTAGAATAGCCTTGTGTCTATCACACGCATGTTTAAAATCCTTGACTGTGTTTACCTCTGCCAACTTCCACTGGTACAGGTAAACGCAGTGAAGGATTTTAAGCATGCGTGAGATAGGCACAAGGCTATCCAAGATATCCTACATCCATCACCAATATTATATGGATCGTTATGCAAGATAATACTCAAGAAAAAATTATATAAAAAGAATATTAGAAACACTCTTTGACTACAGAGTATGTTAGAGACCAGATGTTACATATCATGAATAGGATGAGGTTCTGCAAAAAAATTGAATATTATTTGAATTATGCTATTATTATTATTTTGAAGTACAGTGTTTCCCAGGGTACATATCTGATTCTTCCTGCTTCAAGGAAGTCAGGACTGAGCGCCCATAAAAAGACAGAAAGGAGTGCACATGTAACATTCATTACCATGCAGGAACAAACTACCAATGTATTCCTTGATTATATAGTAATTTACTAAGCCTTTGCTCCCAGCTGTCCATGTCAACAACTTGGATTCCTGTCTGATAGGGTAGTTGTAAGTGCAGATGTAGTACTACCATTTACGCTAATTACGTGGCCACTTAGGGCCCCATTTGCTTACTGCCCCATTTGCTTGAGTTGGCTACCAACTGAGGATTCAGTTCCTAACCAAGGTTAGATAGTTATGGAGAATGGAAATATAGCTAACACATGCCCCCTATCTTATTTTGTGCTTTGGGGCCCCGATACCATCTAAAACCTCTGTATAATACATGGCATTTTCCTTAGATGTGACAAGCAGCCTTCTGGCATAAATTTATGTATGCTCCAAAATGTAGAATTTGTGCATGGTGCCAGTCAGTTTTTTGTCAGTTGTTTTAATGCTAACTTTTTCTTTAATTGAGTATGTTTGGCTGTCTTATATCTTGCATTGTGAGGAAATGAGCAATAATATGATACAACTCATGGCTTTTACATCTATTTAAAAGCTTTGTCAACATGATCTTTTTCCATTTCTCAAAACACTCTGTACTTTCAAGGACAGCAGCTACGATTTAATTATCATAAGGTCAATCTCAATATTCTTAATCGTGATGATTTCAAACATAAGAATAAATGTTTTTAAAATGCCAACTAAACCAAAGGAACAAGATAATTTTAGACCGACTACAAATTATTGTTAGTCGGCACATACTGACAGTTTGAATTCTGGCATAATCCTTAAGAATAAATAATATGACAAATGGAGGCTGATGCCAATTTTGTGTTGTATAATGGAGTTCGAGTAATGACAGAACAATAACATAATAGAATTCAGTGAAGCTTTCACTCTGTATTTTAAGTGGAACAAAAATCTCACAAATGAGAGGACAATAAAATAATGATTTGTAAAAAGTTTAAAGGAATATTGTTAGCTAAGACTATTTGTGGCATAACACAGTATAAATGCACTTAAATTAATAGCATCTCATTTTTTTTTTTACCAGCAGATAGATTTCAATTACTTGTAATGCTTCAAATGAAAAAAAAAAAAAAAAAGACCCAAACCTGTTACCGTGATCTGAAGTGATGGAGAGGCTAAAAGCTGAGCTGTTACAATTTACTTTGGTGTGTATGTGAAGTGAAAGGTTTAGACTGTCATGTATTTTCATTATCATTTAATCCTGTTACACCAAGCGGATCTACCCACTGATTCTTATGTGCTCTATTTATAACTTTCGTGATCACATTTAAGTGAAGAAAGGTTAATGGTCATTAACTGCATAATAATTATTTTCTGTTTAAATAAAAGAGTGACATGGATCATAAACAGAGGAGAAATCACTGACATAAGTCACTTTTTAATAATTCACCAAATAACATTATTAAAAAACATCCTTCTATCTTGTTTTTTCATCTAATGTGATCTGCAGGTTAATGTCTTTCTAAATAAGCAATAATATCTACCATGTGTACCGATAGAATAAAAAAGAAGTAGAACCTAAAAAGGCTGTAGAAAACTGGTGAAAATATAAAGTTTAACACGAAGTGTAAGCAGACTTAGACAATATAAACCATTAATCAGCTCACATTAAGCTTTCTCAAATACCCAAGTATGCTTTGAAGACCCAAATATATATGTTTATGCAGTGGAACAAAATAAACTATTTTGTCTAATCACTAAAAATGAAATTAGTCTCAAGGTTGTCGAGGTTGGGAGGTCAAATAAGAAATAAATAAATGTGGTCCCTTGGAGTCAGCAAACTCCCTCAATGACCCCACATATCAAGTTATGGCCACATAAATAAAGTAAAGAGGCATCCAGGGGCTGGTGGCTGGCACAATGTCCCTGGTCCCTAAATAAATGTATCACAGACCATGGATTCTTGTCCTGACTCCCCATCCTATAACAAACAGTGCTGGGAGCTGGGCAAGTGCTCTTGACACCATAATATATCCATTTATCCCGCATGAGTGTTTGGGGGTGGGGGGTGACCAAATGCTCCCAAACCATTAAATAAATACATTAAAGCCTCTTTGAGGTTCAGAGGCTGGCCAAATGTTCCTGAACCTCTTAATAAATATATTACAGCCTCCTTTGCATTTGGGGCTGGCCAAACACCCATGGTCACCTTAATAACTATATAAAAGTTTACTCAAGATCATTAACCTCCCTTGGGGTTCAAGGGTTGGTCAAAAGGACCCCAAACCCCATAATACATATCATTAACCTCCTTTAGTATTCGGGGGCTATTCCAGTGAAAATATTCTATGCTGTCGAGTGCTCAACTTTGGCTCATGGAAAAGGGGGCATTCAAAATTAAAACCATGTGGGCACAGTTTAAAAAAAAAAACATGCACACCTTACCTCTGTACATCTTCCCTCAAAGAAGGACAAATGGAGAATTACATCCCTGCAAGGTAGGTTAGGGATTTCATTTTGAATGGAGTCAGCCAATCAGAAACTTCCCTACCCCAGTTCTACCATTGGCTGGTTTTGAAAAAAAAAATTTAGTTGTAGGTGGATTCTTTTTTATTTTTGGATAGCCTCTTTTCCATTGGACGAAGATAAGGACTCACGGGTATCACAAACTGTCGCTGGACATATGGATAAGGTATACTTATATTCACATGGTACCCTTTGTATGCCAGGGGCGTGGGCTGTGATTTCCACTGCTCACCCTCATGGCACACAGCTCATTTTTTAATGATGGCATGGGCATGGTATGGGTAGGGGTCAGGTAGTGAATCATTTAATTTTAATTTATTTGGCAATTAGCCATCCCACTAACCCCAAGGGGATTTATATTTATTATAGGGTTTGGGGGCCTTTGAATAGGACCAGTTAATGTGGGGTGAAGTGACTGTGGGTGCGATACAAATAATTACTACACCTGGTAAAATAACACATGTACTGTAACAGGTGCCATAAAATGACCACATCCACTTAAATAATTGTGCGGTAATTACTGTGATAACAAATAGTACTGTGATAACATACTATTGTATGTATGTACTATCCTTTTCTAGCAGATAGTTGTGATAACCATAAGAAATATAGATGATAGATAGATAGATAGATAGATAGATAGATAGATAGATAGATAGATTGCAATAAGGTAGGAGCAATGACAAGTGAATTGTGAAGTATAGAATTGCAGACACATGAAGAGAGAAGGGGAGACTTCAGAGATCACTGACAATAACTGTGATTGGACTTCTCCATTTTTAATATAATAAATTATTGTTTTTTTTCATAGGATTGTATCATCCCTGAATCTTTACTTGTTTCTCTGTTTCCACAGCTAATATGGTACTATTCTTTTACTTATTTCAAATAAATATTCAATATGTAAATTATATTTGAAGATTCGCCCCAAACAACATGTATTGAATGGTTCCTATTTAGACGTTCGTATTACCTGTACAGTACAGCTGTGATAGGATAAGATGTCATCTTCATATATGTGCAAAGAAGCATTGTACAGAAAGTAAGAGTCATCATAGGACTTCTTACCATATAAAAGGGATGGCATCCTTTTTCTTATTTATACTGATTTCAGTTATGTATTTACCCATTGAATATACAAGTATTAACTGGCAAACTTTGCTTATTGGCCACCTTAGTTCTGAACTCCTATCTTACATTACTGCCAGTGCCGTCTTTAACATTGACTGGACCCGGGGCAAACATTTGTTTGGGGCCCCTGGACCCCTCCCCTCATTCCCGGCATGCAATCACACCCTCCACCCTAATACCTCCCTACAAAAAAATAAACACACACACTTGCTTTGTGTGTGTGTTTGTGTGTAATATATATATATATATATATATATATATATATATATATATATATATATATACTTACACAGAAAATCTTACACAGTCAGATAGAAACACTTACATACACAGTCAGGCACACTAACACACAGACAACCTTACACATTCAGATAGACACACTTACACACACAGACAAACTTACACAGTCAGACAGACACACACAGACAACCTTACACAGTTAGATAGACACACTTACACACACAGACTTACACAATCAGGTAGACACACTTAGACACACAGACTTACACAGTCAGATAGACACACTTACACACACAGACAACCTTACACAGTCAGATAGACACACATACACAGACTTACACAATCAGGTAGACACACTTACACAAACAGACTTACACAGTCATATAGACACACTTACACACACAGTCAAACTTACACACACTCGTTTGTCCCCCTCCTTGCTCACTTACCTTACATTTGCAGGGAAGGGGCTGTTTCTTCTGTGCGTGGCTCCATGTGTTCTGAGCATCAGTATGTCACGGACATCCAGTGCTCTAACATGCTCTATGAGGGGGCGGAGATTTTCCCCCTCACATGACACACTTACACATATATATTCACTTACACAGACACCCTTACACACACAGTCACCCTTACATACACACAGTTATACACACCCTTACACACAGTCACACTTACACAAAGATACACAAACACACACACACACTCTTAGACAGCCTTACACACAGTCACACACTTACATTTTATTTATTTTTACCGGAAAAATATATATGCTTGTGTGACACTAACAGTCACACTTACAATTATACACACAGTCACACTTACATACACACATTGTTATACACACCCTTTCACACAGTCACACTTACACAGAAATACACACACTCTTAAACACACAATCACCCTTACACATATACATACACAGACACCCTTACACACAGTCACACTTACATACACGCCCACACTTAGACATACACACTCACACACTTACACTTACAAATACACCCTTACACACACAGTCACACTTACATCCCCACACAGAAATACACACCCACAGTTATACACAGTCACCCTTACACAGAAATTCACACTCTTAAACACACACTCACCCTTATACATATACATACACCCTTACACATAGTCACACTTACACACATAAATGCATGCCCACACTTACAGACACACTCTTAGCCAGCCTTACACACAGTCACACCCTCCCCAGTGTTCTTTCTATCCTCCCCTCCCCAGTGTTCTTTCTAACCCCCCTCCCCTGTGTTCTCTCTATCCCCCTCCCCACCCATAACGTTCTCTCTACCCCCCCCCCTCCCTCCACTGCCCTCCTTACCCTAGCGTTCTCTCTTCTCCCCACCTCCCTCAGCCAGCGGGGAGACGCAGGCAGCATGTGCTCAGTGTGTGTTAAACACACTGAGCGCTCAATCCATGCTGCTCTCTCTCCCCGCGCGTAGTAATGACGCAGAGCAGCATGGATTGAGCGCTCAGTGTGTTTAACACACACTGAGCACATGCTGCCTGCGTCTCCCCGCTGAGGGAGCCGGGGAGAGCAGAAAACGCTGGCCGCACCTGTACTATGCGATCAGTGCTGATCGCATAGTACAGGTGCATACGGAGGGGCAGCGGGACCACAAGGCAGCTGCCTTGGGCCCCCCAGGAGTAAGTGGGCCTGGGGCAGCTTCCCCGTTTGCCCCGCGTTAAAGACGGCCCTGATTACTGCATAGTTTTTTCGAGCGCTGCACTGCTGGTGGGCCAATAATATCTTTGACTTTTATTTTTGCAATACGCATAATGTAAATCACAGCAAAAGCAGGTAGGTAATGATAACCAATTCACTATAAACACATGTTAAGGCATAGTGGTATAGTGATCATTCAGTGATTATAGCTGTAAGCAGCATTCTACTGCTTGCAATATGCAATGTGATGTAACCTGAAGTGATATCTGAGTGTGCCTATTATATGCATTGTAATTCTGTTAAAGTCAACATTTCAAACTGCACATCTCCCACCTCATTTATCTTTTTTTTTTGACCTGATATAACATGAAGAAACTGACATAGCAATTTTATTGCAGTCTGGAAAAAAGATGATTTATATTACGAGCTATACCATGCAGGGACCTCTTTGCTTGCTTGTCTTTGATTTTCATCACTCTTGTATTTATTCCAATCCTGCTTTATTTATTATTCTATTTGTTCTGTGTTCATTTTATGCACTACATAAATAATATATATATATATATATATTCATACATTCAGGTCACAGCTTCATTGGAAGATGGCTGCTGTTTGGGAGTAGTAGTAGGTAGTTGCTGTATCTTTGTTCATGGATCAGGTAAAACTATGTCACATGAGCAATACTTTCCAGAGCTGCATGAGCTCAAGTGCCACTTCTTCCATGTCTCACATTGCTATTCTGCTTTATAAGCAATTTATGTAAGGCAGGGGCATCCAACATTTCTGAAAATCTTATTTCTAAAAACATTTTTATATACACTTATATATTGTACATGCATGCACAGTGAATTAGCAGAATGAATCAATGAGGCGGATAGTTCATCAAAACAAAAGGCCTGCTAGGATTGATGTATCACATAGAAAAAAGTCAACTTTGCCCAATGAGGAATTTATATATTCTAACTTAAACTTAATATTGTTACTCATGTAACCTTGACCCCTTCCCGCTTGTAGGACGTTCTATACTGTCCTAATTTACAGTGCCCAAAATCTTGAAGAACGGCATAGAACATCCTGACTTCTACAGCTCATTGCGACCCCCCGCAATGAGCTTTTCTGCGGAAGTTGCAGCAGTATCCCCTCTGTAAGATGAGGCCACTTTGTATTTAACTGTCAGTTCCCAACAGTTAACCTTTTAGTGAATCCTTTCCAGAGACACTAATCACCAGGTAAAGACGTTTTGCTAGATGTTGGTTCAGAAAACATCTAATGACCTTGCTCATTAAAACATAAAACTAACTATGCAATATCTTTTTTAATATTACATAATTGAATAAGACATCAATATATTTAAAGATACCTTTGTTGTTAAATTGAATTCCTGAAAGTGATGAGCAATATATTTAAAGATACTTCAAATACCTTTAATTTTAAATGTAATTCCTGCAAGTGATGAAATTATTATTTTAAATGAAAAATATTGAGATATAAATAATAGATAACTCTATGTATATATTATTAATATTTTAATCTGAGGGTCACAGATGAAAATAAAATGTGTTCAATAATAAAAGGCATTGGGATCCCTAAGCTGCACTTTCCTGGCTCCTTTAAATCATGAATCACAAAATCACTGTGATTCTTTTTAAATACATTCTGTGCAGGGTCTCTGAAGAAGAATCCCATAATGCACTGCACCATTCAAATACAAAGACCCAGGCAGACGAAAATACTAGATTTCATTTTATTATCTAAAGTCCACCACATCACAAACAAACCCCCTATATTTTCATGTACTCTCACTATTTTACCTTTGTTCATCGCGAGAGACAGCAATGAACTTTCAGGCGCTTAAGTCCCGATATGAAGCAGCTGCAGTGATAAACAACACCATAGCAACAACAATAACTGTATTACACTCTATTAGATAAGAATGTTTCTTTTTTGTTACTTTATGTGAAGCAGTAATTATAAAAAAAAGATTTTTGACCCTTTTAAAATCACAGACACTTTCATGTTCAAATAATTGATAAATACACAGCGTTGTCTCCAACTATATGCAGGAAACAGAAGACATTTCAATTCATTAAATTATATATGCATATATATAATATCATAAGTTATGAAGCTTGTTTATTTTATATTACTCAAGGAGGTCTGTATAGCATCGCAGTGAAGAATCAGCTTTTAATGTATTTTCATCTATGTAACCTCATACTTGCCAACTTTCTGCAGTTGACTCCAGGGACGAAAAGGAGACCCCGCATGACATCACGGTATGTGCCATGACCCCAGGAGATTGAGTTCCAGCCTCCTCGGTACAGCTACGGAGCGTCTGGAGTATAAGACATACACAGTTTAATTGCAATGCTGTCCGTGCAAAGTGCTAAGCATAGGCAATAATATTACCAGGACAGGGCCCTAAAAAAAAAAGACTTTCCCTACAAATTCAGGAACTGTTGTCAACTATGTAACCTTTAGCCAAAAGTATGATTTGCATTTTATCAAAAACTTCAGAATATTTAAAAATGTAACTTTGTTTTCCCTCTTTGAGGCTTACATTAACTGTGTTTTTTTTTTTTTTCTAGATAGGTTACTTTAACATTTATATTTACACTTCATTCATTGAGCTATTTTATGCAAAATTCATTGATGTTAAGGCGTGTTGTGGACTTTTAAAGGTGTTTATCAATAAAGTTTACCTAAAGAATCTAAGGAGCAATTTTCCTGACAGTTCTGCTTTAAATTTTAAAGCAGAATTGTACTCACTTCTTCCTATCTTAACTTCTGTCAAGACAGAGTTTTAAAAGCTTGGCCACGGTTAGTGTATGTGAAAGAAAAGCAGGATGGCAGATTGATTTAACAGGGCTGTAAGAAAATATACATTTATATATACATGCCGTATTTGCTCGAATATAAGACAAGGTTTTTTTCAGAGCAAATGCTCTTACATTCAAGGTCGTCTTATAATCTGACCTCAAATCGAGGTCATACTATAAGACAGGGATCCAGGTTCCCCGCAGAGCTGCAGGGGACCTGGATCCCCCTCTCTAGCACATAGTGTAGACATCCTCTCCTGCCGCCGGCACGACCGCTGGGACTTCTATGATGAAGCCGGGCAGCAGCGGGGGATGTCTACGCGTATCCACCACTAGCCACCAGGGAGAGAAACAGAGGGGGGGGGGGGGGAACAGACAGAGACAAGGGGAGGGAGGGGGGAAAGAGACAGAGACAAGGGGAGGGAGACAAAGAGAGACACAAAGGGAGAGGGAGGGAGAGACACACAAAGGGAGGGAGAGAGGCAAAAAGGCAGGGAAGAGAGAGAGAAAGGGAGGGTGGGGGAGAGAGATAACTCTGGGGGGAGAGACAGACGACACTAAGGGGGGGAGAGAGATAACGCTGGGGGGAGTGGAAAGAGAGAGGCAGCATTGGCACATAAAAGGAAATAAAAACAAGAAATGCATTTTTTTATATCAGAATTTTTATTAAAAAGCACTTTACATGTGAATATATACAAGTTGAACTTTTTTCCTATAGGGTAGTCTTATATTCAGGCTTTTAGTTTTTTTCCTAAAGGAATATCCAAAGTTTGGGGGGGTCGTCTTATAATCAGGGTCGTCTTATAATCGAGCAAATACGGTATATAACAGCAAATGTTTACAGTTTGCAAATATTGGATTTTAAGAAAAAGTTTAAAAAAAATCTATATAATGGTTTATTTAGTTAGTATGTGGAACAGCACTAGTTGTTGATGGCATCTTGGTAAAATTGAAAGCAAACTTATTTTAATTAAAAACCACCATCTGACCCACGCAAAATAGCAATGCATGCAAATGCCCCAATGCTAATAAGTAACCTTTATTATTATTTAGCATGCTCTTGAGTGCAAACTGTGATTATGCATTGCAGTCTGAATACCACATGAAAGCTGTGGGATCTTTATGACCCAAATGTGATTATGTTTTTGCTAATGTATTTGGTGTGACTAGCAATGCTGATACATAAAATAATAACACTGTGTATCGATTACAGTTCTCTTATTAGGTTTCATTGAAGGGTTTTAAATGAGTTATATTTAAATTAGGCTATTTTAAACAAGCTTATTGGTTTTACAAATTGTTTTATTCTGTTCAGTATGTGACATGTACATCCACTTTGCACGGCTTAATAAAAAATAAAACTAACATTCAGTAGCTAATATAACCCATTTTGATCCAACATTATACTCTTGAAATATTTAGAGTTTTTTGACATTTCATTGTTTAAAAATGGTAGTTAACATGTGTTTCACTTTGTTTGGGACATCTCAATAAAGGCTCTGGAGTTGTATTAGGTATATCATGTATGAGAGCAGAACAGCAGAGCAAACTTTTAACTAGCACATTTGGTGTAAAAGCCTAGGATTATAAATGTCACCTCCATCCAATATAGTGTACTGGAAGCCCACTCCATTGTCCCTCAGTCCACTGCTACCATCAATGTCACTGCCACCACACTTTCTGCTCACACTGTGATTTTATTTAATAAAGAAACTAAAATATATTAAGCACCAGAAAGCCTGGGGGCTTGTAGTGCATTAGCACAGATCATCTTAAAGGGATTGTCTGGTGCCCAAAATGCATCTTCCAAACATTAATGCATATTGATGTGCTTTCAACATACTTTAAAAGACATGTTTTACATTTTACATTGAGTAAAATATAAAATACTTATAGCTAGACGAAATTGTGAAATTACAGCAGTTTGCAAGAAACCAGGACTGCCCACACTAGTAAAAGTAATTTCCTTTTATTTTTTATGGCTGCAGTAGCCAATGAGAATAATTTCATTTGATTGAAAGGAATTTCTGATCTCTTTAGTGATTTCATCAGACAATGTGTTGCACTGTTACTTATGTTAGTCCCCAGTTCCCTATCTTACATTTAGTATAGCCTTGTACCTATCCCACGCATGCTTAAAATCCTTCACTGTGTTTAACTCTACCATTTCGGCTGGAAGGCTTTTCCATACATCCACTACCCTCTCAGTAATGTAATACTTCTTGATATTACTAAGTCTATTACAGTCCACACAATGTATTATTTCCCAGCAGCACAGTAAGTGACTAAATGAAACACAACTTTATACGTATGCTCAGTGTATATATAATCAGTGCTGCTGCAGTAAACATGCAGAGTAATCACTGGGGGAGGGCTTGAGTAAAATATTAATAATGTGATTGATGCAGAATGCCTGCATCAAATCACACTGAAAGAAAGCCTGTGCACTATACATACAGTAATATCATCTTACACCAAAGTGAGTTTTGGAACTAGACGGTTCCTTTAATACTGCTCACTTCCACTACTTTATACTGCTCATAATGCAGTGTACAGGTGCTTTTATTATTTAGTGGTTATCATGAGGGGGGGGCAATGTAAAGGTGATCTGTGCTACAGGATGATGAGTGTACAAAACTATCTATTCTTGGGAAGCAGGATGTCTTGCTGGAGTTTTGGGGCTGTGATAACAGACAGGGAGGTCATTGGTGTCTGCTCAAGGTGATGACAGGTTGATCACACTATGGAAGTCTAGTGCCAGTCTTATTAGGTTTTCCCCAGTTTATATAATCAAAAGACAAGAAATTATGTTTGTGGTGGGCAAAGGAACAGCAACACTGTCCACTGGATTATCGGAATAACACTGTGTGATGACTCAAGTTTCCTGCTATATTAAGCTGATGAGTGTACTAGTTTATACAGAAACCTGTGTGTTCATATGACTACACTGATTCTTCACATTCACTCAGTTTTTCTCTCTATGTTACAACCTGTTGGTAGTGGTGTGGTGAACATTGGAAACCTGTGACCGTAAATTTAAAATTGACGGAAATTGTGAGTTTGTTTTCTTTGTGGGGGATTATAGCCATATAATTATACAAAACATATTGCACCATATTTGTCCACCCATATTTTGTTTTGTTTTATGTGTTTACTCGGCCTCATTGTTGATATTGATGGTATGGTGGTTTAACAAGTCTGATACCATCAATGATCTGCAAGATAAATCAATTATTATTTTTTTTGTACAAATCACTTGCGCACCTTCTATTTTTTTTATAATACTATTTTGGTGTAATTGAGTTTTTTACCCTAGAGTGATTTTACAGCAATTACACAAAAACTGTTAGCACCAGTTGTTCACTTCTTATTAGGTCTTTCCCTATATTCTTGACTTGTTCATCTAACACCAACAAATAACAACAGTTACATTTTAGCCTTGAAAACTGGTTCTTCAGGACATTTGTTAACCCGGTTTAATAGTGCCTAATGTCGCATCAACTTTCTTAAAGAAAATCTTGGTTTTTAATATACTTTTGTCTATTTAGATTTCCATGTCAAGAAAACAGGATCTCTCCTGACGATATTTGGTTGTTAAATTGATATTCCAATCATTTTTGTTTTGAACATTTTAAAAATAGTTCAATTCAGATTTGGGGCCATTGCATATAAAATATCATTGGTAATAGTTCAATAGTCTCACCTCCCAAAAACTGCTGGTACATAAACTTTTATTCCCAATGTGCCATGAAGTGAGTGGCATAGCTGTGGGTGAACTTGGTGCCCATGGCTGTCCTCTGTAAGTAAAAAAAACAATTGGTTTTGAAACCAAAAATAATTGTTTGCCAAAATCCACCTTATACTATCCAAGATAAAATGTTTTCGAAGTTCTAAAATTTCACTATTATTAAGAAAAAAAACTTCTTCATATTTCTTTTAATGCTTCAAGGATGTGTATAAGGAAGCTATTATATAGTTTGGATGCCATGTAAAATTCTGCAAAAAATCTCTGTATTACAAAAGGCTACAAATGCTTAAAAACTAATTGTGATAGATTTGAGGAGATTGAGTTTATGCCAGAAACTATAGGATGGCCTGGCAGATTCTTTATGTCTTAATGTAATTTTGGTAGTACATAGAATGTGGGGATTTTAGGTGAGGTATTAAGAATATCTAACGTGCCCTCTTTCTAGAAGAATAATCAACGTTTTATTCATATCTGCCATAGTATCCTTTACAAGTTTTTTTATGTATATATCTCATAATCATTTAGTTGTCTATCACATTCCAGCAAGTAATTATAATTGTAATTTTTCACAAGTACTGCCTATACAATTGTTTCCCTTTTATCTGTAATGCAACATATACGTTGTTAGTATAAACATTGTAATGGTCTAGAAAGATGTTAATTAAATGTAATCACAGACAATGTCAGAACCACTCTTAACAGGACTATGCATGAAGAGTTATCACTCCTCTTTGGTAGCAGTTCAAAGGTTCTGGTAAAGTTAGAAGGAGTTGTGAGAATACATAGAAATCACATTGAATAATATGCAGCAGTCAGTTAAAATCATTACTTTAATACGCTCAAATCTTTTTACATTATTTACAAGACTATTATCTTTCAGAAAATGGATAATAGATACACTGTATACAGAAAAGCCCTCCTATTTATATAACGGAATAAATAAATAAAACATAGCATTTTACGATATTTCTTTATTATTCTTTACATCTAATTTACACAATAACCTTGTTCCTGAGTTATTACTAATCATAATAGTGTATAGTTGTCTCAGATAGTGGCCATTAACTTAAGTTATTTAGTATGCATATCTGTGTTGTATTTGAAACTGAGGAGATTATCTGTTACTGTTACTATTATGTTATGAAAAGGTAGCTTCAAAGTATTCTATAACAAATATATTTCAAAACTTAGTACTGCGTAAAAATTATAAAGAATGATGAAGGTGATAGCACAGAATGTATGAGTTCTGCACCCAGGGCCGGCCTTAGGGGTGTGCGACCTGTGCAATCGCGATCAAGCAGAAAAAAAAAAAAAAAGTTTGATGGTGGAGGGGGCGGAGCTCACCGGGTGAGAGGTGTAGCTCCGCCCCCACCTCGTTTCACAGGGAGCAGTGGGCAGCATGAGAATGTGCTGCTCGCGCACCCCACACATAGTGATTATGCAGGGTATCGGATTTCCGATACCCCGCATAATCACTGTGTATGGAAAGCGCGAGCAGCACATTCTCATGCTGCCCGCGGCTCACTGTGAAACAGGGTTAGGGTGGAACTACACCTCTCACCCGGTGAGCTCCTCCCCCTCACAGACAGAACAGAACAAGGGGAGGGAGAAACAGAACAAGAGGAGGGGGGAGAGACAGAACAAGGAGAGGGGGCAGACAGAACAAGGGGAGGGACAGAACAAGGGGAGAGAAGGAGAGACAGAACAGGGGGAGGGGGAGAGAGAAAAGTGGAAGGGGGGAGAAGAGAACAGGGGAAGGGGGAGAAGAGAACAGGAGGGGGGAGAGAACGGGGTTGTTAAGAAAACGAAGGGGGAGAGAGAGAACAAATATGGGGAGGAGGGGGAGAGAGAAGAGCTATGGGGAAGGAGGGGGAGAGAGAAGAGATATGGGGAAGGAAGGGGAGAGAGAACAGATATGAGGAGGAGGGGGAGAGAGAACAGGTATGGGGAGAAGGGGGAGAGAGAACAGGTATGGGGAGGAGGGGGAGAGAGAACAGATATGGGGAGGAGGGGGAGAGAGAACAGGTATGAGGAGGAGGGGGAGAGAGAACAGGTATGGGGAGGAGGGGGAGAGAGAACAAATCTGGGGAGGGGGGGAGAGAGAACAGGTATGGGGGTGTTGGAGAGAGACAGACATGGCAAGGAAGAGGAAAGGGACAAACATGGGAAGGGAGAGACACATACATGAAGGGAGAGGAAAGAGACAGGCATGGTAGGGGGGCGCCACAGGGGAGGCCCTCACAGGTCCACGTAAGGCCGGCCTTGTCTGCACCTAATGGGTGGAAGTGCTAAAGGTAGGAAAACGTTTATTTGCCTAATAATAGCAAATATATACATTATAGTGCCCCTCATTCAGAAACCCCAAATCCTTTGTTGCTCTTCCCAATCCTGGTGTCATACTTTAACTCTACTTACTAGTGTCAGAATATCGGGAGTGTGAATATATTTACATCCTCGCAACATAATAAGTGTTACACTGCAGAAATACTTTTTTAAATTAGATATTTAATAATAAAACACTATTTTTCGAAATTCCTTTCTCAGCTAGACACATACCTAAATAACTGCTAATGGTTTTTAATCCAGTATATAAAATACATTTGTGATAAACTTACATGTTTATGCGTAAGTGTTTCACATTTATGAAAGTAACACACAGAGCTCTCACTCATTGTGCTACTTTTAAAGAAACTGTTAGATTTGTTTTTGTAACAATTATGATAGGCCAGCTTGTGGTTATTAAATGACAGTGGTCATTTAAATGCCAGACGTATTTTGACAGAATTCACTTTATAAAAATGTCAGCAAGTCTCAGTGTTTTTATTAGTTTGTTCCAAAATCAATTTATAAATTTCAGCTGAGTGCTTGTAAGTATTCCCAAAGCAATGTCCATTTCTGACTCTCTGCTCAAAGGATATTACAGATTAATCAGATTTTCAAATTTACGCATAATAGCTCTGCACATTTATTACTTAATCCTATTATATGCTGCTGCTGTGATTGACATCTCGCTGCAAAGATAGAAATCCCATTGAATAATATGTAGCAGTCAATTTCATCATTACTTTAATATGCTCAACTCTTTCTCCATTATTTATAAGACTATTATCGTTCAGAAAAAGAATAATGGATAAACTGTTTTAAAAAGCCCTCCTTTTTATATAACAGAATAAATAAATAAAACATAGCGTTTTAAGATTTTTTTTATTACTCATTACATCCCATTTACACAATAACCTTGTGCCTTAGTTATTACTAATCAAAATAGCATATAGTTGTCCCAGATGATGGCCATTAACTTGTTTAGGATGGATAACTGTGTGGTATTTGAAGCTATTTTAGAGCTGCTGTAATTCTCTTCCCAAATAACTGCAATTATGTTATAAAGAGGTAGCTTTAAAGTGATCTAGTTCATGTGTGAATAAGTTTTAGCATACCCACATTTGAATCACTTAAACTTTGGGACGTCTATACATCAGTCTTGGGCTTAAATACCATGTGCAAGAGGAACAGAGCCCACAAAAGACTATCGTCCAGCAGAACATCAAGTACCCTCTTCCCCAAGCCAACAAAGGTAGGCAATTGGGATAGGGGAGTATATTGCATATTTTTTGTGATTGGAAGTTGGAGCACATGTGGCAGGGATATAAGATTTTGTCCTCCCGGAAAACAATCTTTGGTAGTACTCTAAATATTTTATATGAGAGCAGAAATTCATTTTAATTTATGGTAAATTAAGGTTAGTAAGATACAAACAGTTGTTTGATGCCGTAAAGTAGTTTTTTGCATTTTCAGTGCATATTACAAATTGTAGAAACTGTATACCTCAACCAATATTTGCAAATGATGTGTCACATCATTAAATACATACTTGATGTAACTGCTTTTAATTATCAATACCATGTTGTTAAGAGTTATTTGGAAAGCTTCCTGATTTTTGAACTAGTTGACTCTATGCCATGACCTGAATGCAGACTGTACTGGACGCATATGGTGGCCCAATGACATCTCAATGGTTTTATGTTTCAACTTTTTAGTCCATCACCTATACAATACTCATGCTACAGGTTGAGTATCCCTTATCCAAAATGCTTGGATAACAGATCATTTTGGATAATGGATCATTTTCACTAATAAGATATATAATAAAACCTCTCCGCACTCCTGTATAGAGCAAATACATCACTTTTACTGTTCATTGAGAACTAGACATGTGCAAAACTAAAATTTTCGTTTCGTTTTCGTCCGTTCGGACGAAAATGTTATTTATTTCGTCTAAAACGAATTTCGTTCATTACTGCATTTGTTTCAGACGAAATTCGTTCATTATTTTCGTTTCATTTTATTTGTTCATATGAATCAATTGAACTACACATTGGGTCCCCATTCATAAGAATTTCTTATGAATGGGGACTCTAGTTCGGTTTATAGATAGCCAAAAGCATTACATGTATTCCATAAGCGGAAAGTCTATAAACCCAACGACGTTCGGTTTATAGACTTTCGGTTTATAGAACAGCAATAGCATTACATGTATTCTTTAAACCAAAAGTCTATAAACCGAATGTAGTTCGGTTTATAGATTTTTGGCTTATGGAATACATGTAATACTATTGCCTTTCTATAAACCGAAATAGAGTCCCCATTCATAAGAATAGGTCGTGAACTAATTGACCTATTCGTATGAATGGGGACTCTATTTCGGTTTAAAGAATAGCAATAGCATTACATGCATTCCATAAACCGAAAGTCGTTCATTATGTCGGTTTATGGAATGTATTTAATGCTATTGGTATTCTATAAACCGACTCTATTTCGGTTTATAGAATGCCAATAGCATGAATGGACGAATGGACGAATTATTATCGTTTATTAACCATTCATTAATTCGGCTTTTGTTAGTTTAGTATTTTCGTTATTCGTTTTTTGGACGAATGGACGAAAATGCTATTTTCGGATGAAAATGCATTCGTCCGAAAACGAATGCACATCTCCATTGAAAACCTACCATTGGAGCATCAGGCCTGAACACATGCCACTGTACTACCATTTGTGGGCATGGGGCAATCTGAGCATGCATGGAAAGGCTATATCACAGCTTAAGGGTGCTGGACACGGAATAATCTGTTGTGTGCTTACATTCTGACATGTGTGTGTAATTTGCAACTAGTGGTAAAATCTTTAATAAAATTTGGATTATGGTTCATTTTGGATAATAGGTTTATGGATATTTAACCTATATACTTTATCTCCATTGCCATTAATAATTAAAATATTTTATTGTTAATAATTATCCTACATATAACAGGATGTATATATTTTTTATTCTTTTCATCAAGTCATGCTAATTCACTCATTAACAGCTAGTTGTAGATCATTTATTCTTCAAAGTTGTTTATTATTGACACTCTGTAAAGCTTTTAAACCATTACTTTAGTTGATGTTAGATAATTTTATTCTATTCTGTTACATAGCACATATTATCATAACGACTATTATTATACCATTATTATAACATCTGCAGTGAATGGGAATGTTCATTTACTGTCTATTACTTTTCACTTCATATTTTTTTATTACAAAAATATTTTACTTGGTCAGAATCAATTGAAACATACAGTGTAGTTAAAATAAAAGGATAATGTGTTTTTCATAATTGTGACTTATTAAGAGTCTTTAATCTACATCATTATGAGTGGGTTTTTTTTCAATCCTATAAATAGAAGCACATATGCACACACTGTTTCTCTTTCTCAGAAATTCTGTCTACCTGTGATGTATGCAAAATGATAAAAGTAAACTATATTTTTAGCTTACCAAATCAAACTATATAGTGTTATTTTTTGTATTCTTTTTACAGTATACCTTTCAGTGTCAGCATATGTCAGTAAAGTAGAATGTACATGTTTTAAGCTTTACAAAGTGTACAGTCTTATTGCTTCTAACACTGTCACTGGAAATAAAGGAGAATAGCACTCACTACTAGATCAAAAAATACACGAGACACACATTTCAAAAGGCATTCACAGTGGAAAAGGTGACGGGTGTTGGCTGGCATCTGTCACAACTACAGATCAAGTATCTTGTATAAGATGGATTTAAAGCATAGGACCTGTACTTTGGCATACATGCACAGAAAGAATGGAAGACAAGATCTTAGAAAGAATGTAAGTTCCAGGCTAATTGGGCAAAACGATCATTAGAGATAAGGAAACACTTGGCAAGGGTGCAATTGCCCAAAGAGATTTTTTTTTACTTGTTTGACCCTATATGAGAAGACAGTGTCTAATGTGAAGTTTGCATTTGACTTCATAGTGCAGAAAAAATAGCATGTGCGACTGAACTTATCACTGGATTAAACAAAAAAAGCTGGTTCCTACCCATTTATCTGCCAATTTTACAAACAACTGATAAGGTTGGACACAGTGTATATGATTTGTTGAACACTGAATTGGAATTTGTTATATCATCTGTGTAACTCTATCACTTTTTATGTGGAGTGTCTTGTCTGCTGTCTGATACAGGCTGATCATTATCTTGTCATTGCATGTATTATCCAGACCCAATCATCTAATTATTTTGCCGCAGTGCTGCCCACAGTGGATGTGATATTTAGTTAGTACCAGAGTTAAGCCAATCAAAATGCATTCTGACAGTGTCATTGACACTCCTCTATGTTGAGACAAGCAGGGAGCTTGACATGTTTTTGTAGTCATTAGTACAGTTTACAATCATACTTCCTAATATCAGTGAAAAAAAAGTGTCCTGTTACTTCAGTATCAAAAACTAACTATTGCACATACAACTTAAGCACATGTTTATATTCAGTAAGAATTGGGTACTAGAAGAGACTTACACGGGAACTGCACTATAAGGTACTATACAGATGGCACCTTGTGCCTGCCTGACTTAATAAAATCTTTCCTAATACCTCAAGCCTCTGTTCGAGGTGTGGAAGAGACGAGGGCTCCCATTCCCATATATGATAGTCTTGTGATCAGCTAAAGCCGATTATAAATAAGGTAATAAGATATCTTTATTACTAAACTCTATTCAACAACGACTCTACTGACCAGGCAAACCTTTCTTTTTCACTTAAATTTAGGCCCAGGGAGGTCTCCAAAACAAATTATTTCAATTAATATTCTAATGGCGGTTAAACTTCTCCTTGCTTGCCTTTGGAACAAACAAGAACTACCGACTTATGTTAGGTCGTAGGTTAAGAAACAAATTGACTTTCAACTCTTGGATGATAAGGCCTTCTATGAGTCAAAATAATTGGGGATAAGATTTAAAGAGATCTGGGACCTTTGGGGAGCTGTAAAAAGTTGGTCCATCTGGGAGTAGAAATAATACCTTCCTTTAGATTTCCTATGCTGGAGGGGTCTTGGGGAGGGGCAGGGGGCTCTGGCCGATCTTTGTGGAGGAAACCTAAAACTTGAATTAATTAATTAATTTTTTATTTTCCCTCTCCTTTCTCTCCCCCCTGTATGTTATATTTGATGAATTAGGAATATATTTGTAGTTATGATGTCATGTTGTGAAAGTTAATTCGTATTTGAAAGTCTTTAGATCTTTTTATGTATATTTGTGTATGTATTTATGTGTTTGATAAGAATGATGGAAAGAAAGTAATCAGAAATTGAAGAATTGAGTGTAACGTTTATATATGTTTTTTTTTATGGTATTATGTACCAACCAAAACAGTGATTATCTAATTCCTATATTTTGTGTATATGTCATGTGATGAGGATTTGCATGCATTTGGATGCCTGTTAATTTTTGCAGTGATTTTTTACATTATTTATAGGATTGTTAAGTGTGTTGCACATCATGTTATTTGGAGTGCAAGATATATGTATGGTTACTACCATGGTTCTATTTTTTTGCACCTTTTCTTACTTAAATTTTTTGTTTTGTTTATTTGTGTATGTGGAGCAAAATACTAGTATAGTTGTTTGTTCTAAATCATATGCTGTCTCCAAAACATGACATTTTTATGGTCAAATATTCTATTAGGTTAAAATAGGCTATTGCAAAATAGACACTTTTTAGTTCTGAAAATAATGCAAAGTGGAATTTCAAATCCATAAAAGTAGAAACAAACATAAGGTAATAGATTTAAATGCTACAATGACAATCCCACCCACATTGCCTAAAGAGTTATTTTTTAAAAGTGGTATCTCTCTCAAAACCCTACTTTTTGTGTTAACTCTTTTTGAGAAAAATGTTTCTTTTAATATATGCCTCACATAAATGTATCTGCTGTAGAATCTTGGTTTCATGTTTACACAACCCTGTTAGTTACTGTCATGATGCTAAGGTAACTTCAGGGTCAGGTGTATAGTACTGATAACGTACATAATTTTACAAACCAACCTATTCATTTCTCTAGCGGACAGTTAGAAACAGATGGCATTATACCTGACCAGAAAAAAAAAAATCTCATGCTACTGATGCTAATTTATTTGTTTCATGTCGGGAAATTACACTAGTTGTTGCTCATCAGAGCGTGAAAAGAAATTATGGTACCCAGTCACGCTGGGAAGTCATGTATGTAAATTGATGTATAATGCAACCCAGATTAGCCTTGCTGATGATAGCTTCAATTTCTCTCCTGTCAGATTGTTGTATCTCAGTGAATGAGCCAGCTGGTCTGAATGAATGTTAGCATAATTTATGCAGCTGATAAGTGATTTGAGCTCCCGGGTTATTGATAAACCATTTAAGCATATCATTTTCAGCATGATGCTCTGTGACATCACGAGTGAAATGTAATGTACTGATCCCTTGTCTAGATAATAAGCCAGAGAATCTCTTTGCTTTCCAGGGGCCAGAGGCAACTCCGTGCCGGCCGAATCAGGCACAAACGATCTACATCAATCCAGCCAGCCACATCCAGGGTTCTCAGTGGGGCCTCAAGTAAGTGAAATGCATGTATATATTTAAAGTAAATAAAATCAAATAGAACATTTAAACAAGCCAGAGTGACTGAGGCATTTTTCTATTTCTGGAATCTGAAACGTAGGGCGATAAAGTGCATGTATTAAGTGTTAAATAAAACTATTATTATTATTTTAAATTCTATATTATTCTGCAGATTTGGGATATGGGTTAGCAAAACATATAGATAATGGTAAAGTTAACAAAGTAGTCAGACTTGAACAAAAGATTACAAGGTAAAAGTGGAAAGTTAAGGGGGTAAGACAAAGTAGTGATTGAATGCCAGGATCACATACAGTAAAATAAATATAATTTGCCAGTCTATCTCTGTGTTCGTAGATAAAGTGCATACAGCTATAGTATACAGCAACATGCCAATTGTGTTCTTTCTAAAAAAAAATACTATTGAACTTTGTTTTACTATGAAGTGTTGCATATGATACCTCTGTCCTGATAAATAGGTCTATGGTTATAAGGGTAGCCATGCATATCTGACATTGGTTAATTGCTTTAAAAATGATGTTACTTACAGTAACTTCACATAATCTTGTCACATTTCTAAAAATCGCAGTGTTCTTAACCCCTTGAGCATCAGAGAGCATATATAAGATATTTAAAGGCATTTCATTGCTTTGTCTACACCGCTAAAGGGGTTAATACAATATGTAAGTAAATGCCATAACAAAAGCTTGCTGTGTTCATATATCTGCTGTCAGTCATTTTGGTTCATTGTGGTACTATTGCTATCAGGTGTGATCATGGGATCTTTCTCTGTTTTTTCTGACCCATCCAACTTTGAACACAAAAGAACACTCTATTATTTGTTGTACAATACCTGTCAGTGGCCCTGCACTGGCACTGTGGATGATATCATGCTCTCTTGCACCTAAACACTTACTGGTATGTCCGGATAATATCACAATATATGTAGCAAACATGGAAAAGAGGATTAGAGTACTGAACTTTCAGAAGACATTGTAAAGCAGTAGAAAAAGTAAAAATAAAATTCAAAAATAAAGTGTTGTACAAGGAAGAATACATTGAACTACAGCTCATATTTAAGATTGTCTAGAGGCTTATACATCAGCATGGAGATACAATCAGAAAAAGTAAACATTTAAAAAATAATTACAAGAGAAAAGAGTGAACATTAAATATTACAACTGCATAGTTATTTTATATATAACATGAAATGAAAACATTTTGATTTCGAATTACATATTTTCACTGGAGCAAATTAATTTAATGTCCTGCTAATTACATCTTAAAGAACAACTGTTGTCAAAAAAGTAAGATATGTTTAATTGAAAAATTGCATCAAGTATAGACATTTTAAATATCAAAGCTTTATTGAAAAAAAAACATACAAAGTAGATTATTGAGCCCTCTATGTATCGCCATCAGAGGGCAGATATGTTGTATGGGATGTTGTGATGCATTCATTCTCAAAAAGTATAAAAACTTTGTTGTAATCAGAAAATGTATTGTGGTAGAAATACTTTCAAAATGCCTGCAGATTCAAATGTGATTAAAACAAAAAATAAAATTGTTATGTCGGTACTAATAGACTATTTAAGCAGGAATCTAAAGGTTTGTCAGTTGAAATAATAAATAAAATATGCTATTAAAAATGTAAAATGACATCATCCTGGCAGAAATAGGATTTGCAATTTGATTTCATATATTTAAAAATTCTGTAATGTGTTCTCATTTGCACGTACATTATACAAACATTAACAACCACTTTCTCATATCAGAGAAAGGTCTATTGTATCGCGTCTAGGACAGTTCATCACGGCTGATTCACTGCTGACAGCTCAGCGCGGCTGCTTCACTGCTAACAGTTCAACGCGGTAGTTTGAACACTCAACTGTCAGCGGTGAAATGCAATTCATCCACTTCATCACGGCTTACAAACATACATCCCCCCAAATAAATTAAACCCTCCCAAAAGTTAACCCGAACCCCGAACCCAAACACTAATATCTCTTATACTAACACTACCCCCGAACCCTAATACTAACACTACCCCCAGACCATAATATTAACACTAACCCACCAAACCCTAATACTAACACTACCCCCAGACCCTAATATTAACACTAACCCACCAAACCCTAATACTAACACTAACCCCCCAAACCCTAATACTAATGCTACCCCCAAACCATAATACTAACATTAACTCCTACGAACCCTAAAACTAATACTAACCCCCCAAACCCTAATACTTATTCCTTACAACTAATAATACTCACCTTGTGCGATACGCAATGAATTGTCCTGTGACGAAAGATCCGGCAATGACCTCTGGCCATAGTGCAAGAGATCACCATGAATCGGCTACGTATATGCAGCCACGATGAACCATCCCATCCCCTATTGCATCTCCAGTTTTCCTTTAGTTAACCAATGACAATACAGATAAACACTACATATTCCGTTTTTTAGACGCATTGTCCAAACTGATTTAGGATATTTTGCCTTTCCTTATACATACAGCCTGGATGAACAGGCATGACAATTGTGTCCTTTCTATTAGAATGCATGATATAACACTCTGTGCTTGTTCTGTTTGTTGGCTTATCTCAAAGTCTAAGTGGCAGATATTAATAGAGAGGGGGAGTTAGAATGGAACAGCTCAAGTATATTAAGATCTCCACAGGGATTTTTGAAATCATATTGCTTTTGGCAATCATTAAATTTGTATTCTTAGTAGCTGTTAAAATAGGTTTTTAGCAAAGTAAAAGATGTTTGCATCCGATGAAAGCATATAGCAGACTTTAAACAATGTGACACTTTATGATGTCTTGCTCCACTTCTGAGGTTCATCAGCTGCTAAGAGCTGCACATACCTCTAAAATGAAAAGATGTGCTATTGCTGTAATGATTACTATTTTAACATATAAGGGCAACCCATGTATCAGTTTATGAAATGTTAATAAATGGGCTGGCGTATTGCAGTATTCAATGAGAATGTGGGTCAGGAACTTAGTTTGGAAGATATTCAGCACATTTCTTAACTGTTGCTCATTTTAGTTTTTGGTTTGCCTTTCATTCAGACTTAAATTGATGTTTGCCCCATTCAAAATGTTC
The DNA here is from genome assembly GCA_036172795.1 of Pelodytes ibericus. NCBI lineage: Eukaryota > Metazoa > Chordata > Amphibia > Anura > Pelodytidae > Pelodytes > Pelodytes ibericus. The sequence continues at coordinate 155,218,041 of CM069859.1, read as the reverse complement.
TTGAGACATAACATATACTCAGCATAGACAATACATTCTTATTAATTTCTACCTTGATGAACAGTATTTGTTTCTACAAAACTCTTGAAACTCAGTTAAATGTAAATGTTCTGTTGCTTGGGATTTGTGACTTTTTTTCCTGTCTTTTTTCGGGACACAGGAAGAGTTCGGCTGCACAGGAGGATTCGGGACTGCAATTCTGTAGTCCGGATCTTACTGTGTAGATGCACGGTAGCGCTGTCAGATTGCGTGACAGTACCACTGCACATGTGCATTACACTCAACCTTGCATGCTCTGCCTCCAGTTTCACCAAGGGCAGAAATGGAAGATTGCACAGTCACAATGGATGCCCTATTATATTGAATATTCTAAATACAAATGTATTTATGTATGCAAATAAAAAAAATAATAATAATAATACAAAAATCAAAAATCAAAATATAAATATATATATATATATATATATATATATATATATATATATATATATATATATATATATATACGTTTTCCAAAGCAGGTGCACTCAGCTATTAGGAGAAAGTTTGTGTACAAACTCGGTTACAGCCCGGGTGCAGTGTAGCTCTAAGCACATAACAGTCCAAAAAACAGAAAAAATACACGCACTCACGGGTCATTTTCAATAGAACAAATCATGGTCTTTATAGTCGATTGCCAGATGATACTGTTACAAGTACATTTAACCATGTGGTCGACGTTTCGGTCCGAATCTCTTGATAAAGGTCCGAGATTCGGACCGAAACGTCGACCACATGGTTAAATGTACTTGTAACAGTATCATCTGGCAATCGACTATAAAGACCATGATTTCTTCTATTGAAAAAGACCCGTGAGTGCGTGTATTTTTTCTGTTTTTTGGACTGTTATATATATATATATATATATATATATATATATATATATATATATATCCTGGGTATGCATTGGCTATCTGACAATCTTCTTTACTTGTTTTAAGCTATATTACTGGATATAATCTAAAAGAACTACTGTACAACACAAAAAAAATCCCAGCATAAACCCGTAGAAATGCATTCAGATGTTTTTTCTTCATTATTTTTCATGGACAGAGTGCCTAAATATTCTACAATAATGTTCATGTTGTAATGCATCTCACTCCATATTGAGGGTTATAAAATATTTTCTTTTAAATTCATGTCAGGAAAACTTAGTCATATAACAGAGAAAAAAATACTAACACATTGTTAATGTGTTGGTGAACATTTTGGTGTAATTTTGGCAAAACAAAATTACTGACCACCCTTACCCTTCACCTCAGTTCCCTTTTTCCATTATTCATAACAGTTGAATGCTTTATATCAGTTCCCCTATTGAATCCATATCATTTAACCCCCATCAGTACTGCCTGTTCTTTCTCTCCTTGTGATAATTGCCCCTTAATATCTGTCTGTTGGCTATGAACTTCGAAACTAGAGAAAAATCTGCATGCTTAGGTGTATGTGCCTTGATGCACAGTCTTCTTAGTATATGCAGACTGACACCACACTGGTCTTTGATTGCCAGAGCTGTAATCCTTGCTGTGAAATACATAAAAATGTTTTTGATTCGCATCATAACATTTAACTTCATTCATATAAATATAAAACTGATTTTAATTAATTTGAACTTCAATTTATTTTCCAGCCACTGTTGGCTGCCCAACAACTGGCCTCAGCTGTAGCAGGAGTGATGCCAGGAGGTGGTCCGGCCCTCAACCAACCAATCCTCATCCCGTTTAACATGGCCGGACAGCTTGGCGGGCAACAGGGATTGGTCTTAACATTACCTACAGCCAATCTAACCAACATTCAAGGTCTGGTGGCAGCTGCTGCAGCAGGAGGGATAATGACTTTGCCACTGCAAAATCTACAAGGTAATCTCAACAATTTATAGGTGTAATAGACATAATCAAAGTATCTTGTTGATTCAGAGTCTTATTTCTACTTTACAGAAATAATCTTTTCTATTTTGGAATGAAAATTGGAAGTTGCTTCAATGTAGGATTTTTTGGTCTTAATTTGGTTAAGCATAGTAACAGGATTATGTGAAATACTTGCGTTATTATACTACTTTGACAGACATTTGCAAGAAAATAGGCAACTCAAATACGTTGAAGTGGATTTTTATACATGCCAAAGTTTTAAATAAAGTGACCGAAATAAAATAATCTTTTGTTAACGTGCTTCTAGCCTAGGATCTGTGTCTATTTATAGGTCATAGTTTTGTTATGTGTTCTAGTCAATGCTGTTTATGTGCACCATACTGCATAGTACCATCATAGGTAGACTTCACATGAGGTGCTAGGATAACACTGCTGGATAAAAATAAACACATGTTTTAAATGATTGTATTATGCAATAAATAAAATAAAATGTGCATCTAAATATCTTAAATTATAAATAAGTGTTTTTTTTTCACATGAAATAAAGCTGAAGCTAAGACATTTTGATTTACCATTTCTGATATCTCAATCAGTGTCTTTGAGAAAATCAATGTCTTTCTGACAATTAAATTATTATTATGTTATTGTAATATAAGGAATAAACATATTAGAAACATTTATTAAATAACCAAGTTGAAGTATCAGATTTATTTTAATACTTAACACATGTTTTTTTGTTTCTGTAGTGTTTCAAAAAGAGATCGGAATAGTGCCCCAAATAACCAATATTATCTCTATTAACACCGTGATTATCCATTATGATAATATATTACATTATTTTACAGGTCATTTATTTCATAATACCAAGAACACTAATAGTCCAAGGATAAATGCTAAATTGTTTTGTGCTGAAGAATTCATTTTCTACACATTCAAAAATCCATGAATTACAAAAAAATCAAATGTCATATTACCTAACAATATAATATATTTATATACTTAAAAGCTATGATAAACTTGGCTAGAAAATATAAGGTAAGGGCTAAGGATTGATGAGTGAAAAGATGAAAAGAGAGAAAGGTAAGCAAAAGAATACTTTTTAATACATAAATACACTATTTTGCACTTAGAACAAGCTTTGTAGACTCCAGAGTCTAATAACTAGTAAGTGATGATATTTAAATCTCAATGAAACTTGAATAATCCATAGGCGAAGGTCCTCGGTTTCTTGTGAGAAGAAATTATCTGCAAAGTTCTAAAAGTGGAGCAATGTGCAAGAACATGTATCTGGTTTCCATGGTAACTGCTTAACCTTTAGAGCGTTTCTTCTAAGTTCAACTTAATACATAACAGCTAGAACGTGCAATTTAGTTACAAAAAGTACTATTCAAGACAACTTTAATTAGCTATTAGTTTTTATTTTTTTAATAGTGGCGTCCCTCACCCCCTCCCCTGTAATCCCTTGTGTTCCACCTGTTGATGTAGACAAAGATTGGCTGCACCTTGTGGCTATTTTAAAGTTTAATGTCAACAGACCTTTCTTATCATACTTGTAAATGCTTTTCACTTTAATGTTTAAAATAATGTCTCTCTCATACCATTAACTTGCAGCAAGGAACCTGTCAGTCATAAATCATAAATGAAAAAGGGCAAGCTAATGCACACATTTTTACTTGTTTAAAATTTGAGAGTGCATGTAAAGTAGGAAAGTAGAGATTAAAATAATGCAGAAACAGCACTGAGTAAAAGCAGATTGAACAAAGTGAAGGAAGAGGCTTTTTAGAGGAGGTAGATAATAAAATCTTAATGAAGAAACAGGCATTATAAAAAATGCGTCCCTTTGCTTGTTTTTGCTTATGTGTATCCATATAGTATTATAAATAAACATAAAGTAATGGAAGGCAATACGTCATGAATTCATTCTACCTTCTAGAGTGTATTCTATCTGCTGTACAAGCATTGCAGGATGTGCTTGCTTCACTGGTTTATTTATGGTGAAGGATCAGCCTAATTTGTAGATCCATTTTCAGATTTGAACCGTTTGCATTTTTTAAGTAAGTCTAGCAGAAATTAGTTTCATATGCGAAGATTTGTTTACGATGAAAAATGGATTATTTATTAGGGATTTACAACATATAATGCCAAAAACAATTCTCAAAAGTTTCAAAAAATCTTTCTTCACAGAGAGCAGAACAAAACTTTTATTATTATTACTTTGCATATGAACTCTGTCAACTAACTAGTATTTACAACAGGTATACAGTAAAGATATTTGTCAATTGTAGTAGCAGAATTGAAAGAAAATACTTATAGAAAGTAAAAAAAATACTATAGAAAATGGGTTTTCATAATTATGACATCACCTAATACACGCCTTGCAATTATTCTCCAATGTTGTAGTTCATTTTCATATGGTGCCACAAGGCTCCTGTTTGTCTACATGTTTGGAATATTAGCACTCTGCAATGCCTTTTAAAAGATTCAAATTAATTTACGTTTTAACAGTGTTATCCAGGTGGTGGAGACAATCTTTTTTTTGAGCAGATACTTTGTGTTCTTCCTTCTTCCTGTGGCTTAGCTGACGGAGTGGATCTCGGAGCGGCACCGGTTGTGGTGTTTTTATACTGTTTACACGGTTCGTAGACATTCTCAGAAGCAAGTTACAATGTCCATCTCTGATTGTTCCTGTTTCTTTCAATTTTGAGTCACATCAGACTGGTTCCTGAGTTTGTCTTTACTATTCCATCTGTGATTGTCCATCAGAGTATTTTTCTGAGGCCGACACTGTACATCTGGAAAGAGGCTTACATATATTGGCTCCTAGGACACAGTGTCTGGGAACCAACCATAAATAAGCACATTTGCAAGAGAACTAGTGTGAGTTGAAATTACTATACATATCTTATTGTATGAAGTTTGCACTCCTACTCCCTTTCTCTCTCATTTTTCCATGTACCTTAATATATGTACTTGTCTTGTATATCTATACTAGATTTAGAGGCATTTTCTCTGCCCAAGAAAATAAAACAACATATATATTTTTTAAATATCAGTATATAATATCGGAAGGGTTGAACTTGATGAACTACATCTCTTTTTTCAACCTAATTAACTTTGGGACAAATTTATCAAAGCAAAATGGGTGCTATTTTAAAAAAATGTGCTACATTTGGAGAAAACTGCCATAACTTTCCATTGGTTTCCATGGTTACTACTACTATTTTAGCACTTTTTACTGAAATACCACCTATTTTGTCTTGAGAAATATGGCTCCAAATAAGCATGCAGGTAACCCATGGACTTTTCAACCACAAAAATCCTTAAACAACACATCTGTTCTGCAATCATCCCGTTGAAAATCCATGTCATAAGAATATAATTTTAAATATACAGTTAACGCACAAAGAAAAACACAAAATGAAACAATTTTGAAAATGATAAAGTGAATTCATGTAAATTCTGGATCTTTTCATCTGCTCAACTTCACATCAGTCTGATCTGACTGAAAAGAAAAACACTGTTAGCACAAATAACACCGTTAGCACACGTATACTGAATGCATTCTATGGATGCTCAGTTAAGGCTGGCATTGCAGCCAAGGAAATTTCCTGGTAGGTTGACTTTTTGAGGCTCTAATGAACCTTAATGGCATCTGACCACTTCTTTACATTTACATTATGTATTTCTTTGTGCCAGCCTTGTGGATGTCCCATCCACTATTAGCAAAGGATGGTAGCACCATCTGTGGCCTGTTAAGCATGTACTTAGAGGAGTTTTACACAACCACTCATTTCCTACTAGCTTTATGTTGATATTAGTTATACTGTACCACAATATATAACTAGTTAACTGTATATTGCAATAAAGTAAACTGTTAGAAGCTGTTCTGTGTCACCATCTGTAGTTTGCTTATTATATACAAATAGACACTTTGCTCTATCACCTAAAGCAATTTAGAGCACTAGATAATAACCACATGTGAATTGTTTGTGCAAAACAATAATAATAATATAATACAAAAAATTACTAACATTTTACTGATAATTTCTTTCCAAAATGGTCATAACAGCTCAGTGCATGAAAGAGAAACAGATATGTGGCATAATATAGTTCAGTATTTTCACAGTGTAGGGATGGATAAATCAAATTCCCACTTAGGTGACTCACACTCACCCTTTTTTTGAGTACAACAAGGTGACGATAGCTCTTCATACTCCTTGATAGTGAGCTCAACTCAGGATCATATTGGTAAAGGAAACAGAATAGATCTTAACAAAAGCACATGAGTAAGACTACAAGCTCCAGCATAAATAAAACAGTGCAGAAGTTTTTACCCTTGGTTTTGGCCTGATACCATCCTGAGAAGACATTGGCCTAGATTCAATGTGGGCTGTTAAGTTTGTTTAGTGCATGTTATTCCTATACCATGCATCCTCAGAAGACAAATGCAAAATTAAATCTCAGTATTGAAATCTCAGAATGAAATCCCCAGTAGGGATTGCCTGTCAGCCAATCACAAGCTTCCCTATCCCAGTCCTGCGGGGCGCATGTTGTTGGTACTCAGCTCCACAGGACCATTTTTTTTATATATATTTAACATTACCAGGATTTTGTTAGACCCTGACCCCAGTATAAGAAAGGGGAGGGGGGATTGTTGGAGCACCTATGGCTCCCCCAGAATTAATTTTTAAGGGAGAACCTTTCAGTGCAGTAGAGAGCAATGGTTGAGTTTCCTACAGTACTACATGCCTAAATCATTTGTGGGATGACAGTTTTCCTTTAAGGCTATATGTTTGCTATATCTGCAAGGTTCATTTTACAATATACAACATAAAACTGAATAAATCCATTACAAGCAAAGTACTGTAAAAACATTACTAATCATTTCTTAAAGAACTTATTGACTGATTGATTGATGGAACTAAGTATATGCCGACTCACGTATATAATTATCTTACTTGCTTAGCTACAGTTGTTAACCCTTGTTTTGCAAAATATTAGGAAAATCTTTTCAAGTCAATGGCATGATATTTACTAGTTGAAGCTGTTTTTTTGATGAATGAATCAAAAGTAGGTTTACATACAGCTCACAAAAAAGGTCCATGAGAAACCATTGTTACTGTGGCAAATTACTATAATTCTTCAAAATCACACCGTGTGGAACATTGTTTCGAATGGTCTTAAAATAACACTCAAGGGTTTTAGAGATATAGTGCAGTCAAGAGCTGTGAACTGAAATAAATTGGCCGTGGTACGTTTTAGACACTAATAACTTATGTAATACCTGCAAGACAAGAGTATGTTAAAATTAAGCAGTTGTCTCAACTACCCGATTTCTGCACTTTAAAATACATAGTAAAAATGTGTTTTTTGTTGCTGTTGGATAATTCACATTATAATATTCTAATTCTTTATTATAAGATGCATTGTTATTTAAAATGTTAGTGTATATCTTTTTTAAATAATACTAATGCTCTTGGACTTTTAAAAAAGTATAAATTATAATAATAAAATAGACTGGCACTATTTATTTGAACATATGCAACAAAATTTAAAATAATAAAAATTATAGATCACGCAGGCAGTTCCATGTTCATTATTCTAAAAAATAATATTTTTAGCTAAGTGCAGCATCATGAAAAGTAAACAAAAAGAAAACAATCTATCTTACCAGCTTTACCTCAACAGTTCCTAGCTACTAAAAATGAAATATATAAGGGTCCACTCAATATGCACTGATCCATCCAGAATTGTGTTCCGGCTATTCAATATCACTCAGTTGAGGGTCTGAATCAGCGGTTTGGGAAATCTGAAATCACCTATGGAATTCCAACCGGGACATTTTTTGCCATGAAAATCATAGATTTTTGGCTATTCAAAATGGCCTGACCACCCAGAACATGCTCCGAATTCAGCTAGTTGGAATTCACCCATTTCAATTCTGCTTCTCTGAAAAGGCGAATTGAAATTAAAACAGGAACTGGCAACTGGTTCCAGGCCCCCATAATATCCATGGGGGGCCAGGGCACATAGCCCTCCCATGTTCTCTTTAAATATAGAGGTGTGTTGACATACTAGTTATACCTATGTACAGGGTCGGCCCTTTAATGGGGCAGACTGGGGAAGCTGCCCCAGATGGCACCCTGGCAGAGGCGGAACTTTGCTGCTCCATGCAGCGGTACATTTCTTTATTTTCCTGGGGCAGCGTGAGAGAAGAGACCTCTGAACTCTCCTGATTGGCTGAGAGTTCAGAAACCTCCTGTGATGGGCTCAGTCCCTCCTTCACACAAGGAGCTCAAAGCAAAGAGATGCAACAGGTAAGTTAAAAACGGACACTGTGTGTGTGTGTGTGTGTATGTCAGAGTGAGAGTGTGTGTATGTCAGTGTGTGAATGTGTGTATGTCAGTGTGAGTGACAGACTATCTGTGTATTTTTGTGAGTAAGTGTGTGGATAAAGGGGTAAACTCCTCTGATACTGCCTATATCTTTTTTACTGAAGCACATCTAGTGGTATCATCGTTTTGTGGCACACTGAGCAAGCTGCTCGTTCTTTTTTATGTTGCATATGCCAGACAGGCTATGCAACAAAGTGCATCTCTGATGCTTCTCAAGTGTACCTACACTAAACAATGAGCATACTTTACATAGGCACGCCGTGATACAAAAACTTTATTGTCTGCAATGAGAAATATATCTAAAATTGTAAACCACAACATATTTCATAGTGAATAAAAGTCATCCGTACTCATTTTCCCTGCCGATTCTCCACAACATGAAGGTGTTAGGAAAAGAGTTTAATATTACTAAAAGTATTAGACATGTGCATTCGTTTTCGGACTAATGCATTTTCGTCCGAAAATAGCATTTTCGTCCATTCGTCCGAAAAACGAATAACGAAAATGCTAAACTAACGAAAGTTAGTGCTGTTGGCATTCTATAAACCGAAATAGAGTCGGTTTATAGAATACCAATAGCATTACATATACATTCCATAAACCGACATAATGAACGACTTTCGGTTTATGGAATGCATGTAATACTAATGGCTTACTATAAACCGAACTAGAGTTCCCATTCATAAGAATTTCTTATGAATGGGGCTTTCGTTCGGTTTATAGAAAGCCAATAGTATTACACGTATTCTATAAAACGAACGAATAAAACGAAACGAAAATAATGAACGAATTTCATCTGAAACGAATGCAGTAATGAACGAAATTCATTTTAGACGAAATAAATAACATTTTCGTCCGAATGGACGAAAACGAAACGAAACGAAAAATTTAGTTTTGCACATGTCTAAAAAGTATCACTATAGAGGTATTTCAATTTTTCCTCTTATGAGTGAGACCATATTAGGAGCAAGTTTGTGATACATACATAATTTTCATCTATGGGCTCTGCTACATACATTTCTACAAGGGAAGTGAAAGAACTCTTAGTCACCTGGCAACACTTTCGAAAGTATATTTCTTTCTCATGCATATTTTTATGGTTTATATTTGGAATTGTGGAAACCTTGTGAGACTCAGCAAGTTAATATATGGATGCCAGGAGTTTTAAAGAACAGTTACTGATTATAAAATGATATCTTGTAATTGTTAGACAAGTTGAGTTGGGTAGAAAATGTATTTGATCATATTCCATCATATGCTAGCCCTTCTCCTCAGATGGAGATATTTTTTAGGCTATATATGAACAACACACTTAGTTGCCTGTATCTTTCATCTTATATGGGTTCACAATAGCTAAAACTATTTTAACTACTTTGTGAACAACTCACCAACCCCTGTTATGCCAAAAAATACATTTTAATTGTCTTTAAGCTAGAAGAAAGCAATTTAATGCCTGAAATTAAAAAGAGCGAAGGAAAAATAGAGTGAGCATGAGAGAGAGAAGAAAAAAATGTGTTTGTCAGCAAACTGACTCAGCGTATATGTTATCTCGTAGTACACATTAAATCATGTCCCCAACTGAACATTGTTTAAATGGCCTGTTCTGATGGCGTTGATGCAGCTAAGTAGAACTGGAATGTATTGTTTATTAAAAAGCATTGAAATGAACAGAATGGTGATTGCAAAGAACTGAGATTGATGTTTGGTATAAAGGTACATGACATGTACAAGGAGGTTGACTAGAGTACCGTTCTGATATTTTAAAATGTTAAGCATTTGGCGGGAATAGCTTGGCTGGTATGTTTGGTGGCAACCCCATGGTTGAAAAGGAATTGGAGGCGAGAGCAGGCCTTATATCTAACATAAACGAAATTGGGATAAGATTGAAACTAAATGTAGAGGGTTAAAGGTGAGAAAAGGAAGAGATTGAGGAAAGTGATGTAAAATTGATAATTTGGCATTATGAAAAAGAAAGAAGCACTGAGTGAAAAAAATTAAAAGAGAGGGTTTGAAGGATGTAAAATGAATTCTGACTTTAAAGATGTCGGGTGGGTGCTGCATTATTAGACAATGTTCCCAAATTTTCAAATATCTAACTCACTCACTTTGGACTTTATTTTCAACATTCAATGAGTTGCATACATGTTTCCAAGTTGTCCCAGTAGACAAAGCACTGAAACTCAAATACTGCCAAGAGACATTAGAAAGGGGATTAACTGCCTTAAAACATTTTTCGATTCTTTTTTGAAATGCCTTTCCATTTTTTAAAGATCTAGTATAAATATGGTCTCTCTCAATAAAAGTAGCAATTTAACGTACAAATAATATATCCATGCTCGTTTAAAAGGATATTGAGTCACATTATGTCACCATTCAGAACACGGTACTACTTTAGTGTAATTACATGCCAGATAGCTTGTAAGTTCTGAACGGTTTACATGGTGTTAAAAATTACTTGAAGGTGCCAGCTAGTGAATAGCATAATTACTGTATAGTGTGTATATGTTATGATAAGGAAACAGTTGCTTTAAGAGACAGATTACTGCATGAATAACAACACTAACCTTGTCACATGTTTCCATGTAATTATAGAATTATCGCTGTCTTTTTTTTGCCCTGTAATATGATTCAAAAGAAAGTTTGTCAAATATGACATGTTAATGCAAGTAAAATGCTTTGCCCTTAGCAGTTTGGCACAGATGGTTTGTAACCTAAAGGAAATGGGGATCTGTCATTACCACTGGAACCTTAGGGGCATGTAGCAAATGAGATATGCAGGAGTAACACTTTGACATGCAAGGAACGTGACACAATAACTTAATAAGCCTTGAAAAGTCACAGGTAACTGCTGTAAATTGCAAATACAGAAATGACTGACAATCACTTTGCAATTTCTTGCATGTGTTTTTGCTGTTCCCTAGTGATTTCTGGCAAGCTAAGCAGCTGTAAGTACACACAGATGAGCTGATTATATTGTGAGTCTTTATGAATCATGGGAGCTATTTGTATATTCTGCTTTCAGCTCCACAGTTGTGAGCTTTGAATTCAAATTCTAAAATTAAGTAGGAAAATGTTGTACTTTTATTTTAGAACTATAGACAGCTTTAACAGTTATTTGGTGATCGAAAAAGCTAGGTAAATCTAATGGAGAAAAACATATGTACAAAGTGAATATAAAGAAAGCTCAGTATACTGCTTTGAAATACAACTGGGCAGGTAGAGTGACCATCTTAATCAAGCTTGTTTCGCAAACCTATTCTTTGTCTTACAACAGATCATAGGGTATGCCTAGGTTTGAGTTCCTTAGCCTAGTGTGGGGTATCAGCCATGTCATACCAATCAACGTCAAAACATACCCATTTGGCTGCTGGGTTCCTTGTGCAGATTAGACTTATCAGGTATTTTTCGTTCTGAAAGCCCATGGACATAACCATTTTGTGGTTACCATTATGTGTTCCCATAGGTTAGGTTGTTTTAGTTTTATCCATTATCGGTTGACCTGGTTTCACAAACCATAATGTTTGTCTATATTTATTGTTGACTTTTTTTGTGGATATTATTTGACAGAATATTATTAATGTCTATTATACAATGTTTCTGAAACTCATATAATTTAAAATGAACATTTGTGATCTAAAAATATTTTTTTTTTGTCTGTTTCTGATGTTATTTTCTGTTTGCTTCTTTTTTTTTATTGGCATGCAAGTACATGTTGTTTGTATCTAAACAAGGTATCCTATTAAGTGTACTTTTTAGTTATGTATGCACCACAGTATTTTACTTTTGAGATCCATTAACCTTCTTTTGTAACAATGCAAAAATGTTTTTATAATACATGAAAAAATAAAAATAGCTTTCTACTTGTTCAATGCACATATAATGTGTATATGCAAAAATTATATATGCCACAATAAGTGTGCTCCTCCTGCCCCACACCTCCAGCAGTTATCTGTTGCACCCTGTGACATTTTAACTATCCGTGTTCGAACCATGTACCAACAGTTAGAACCTTATATTGGGTCTCTCTCAAATTGAGGCAGTGGACATATTTATTAGTTTGGTTTAATGCCATCTTGATGACGTGCGGGTACTATGGCTAAAATATGTGGCCACCATCTTGACTATGTGCGGCCGCAATTAACGTGATCGCTGACGATCAACAGTATAGGGGCAGTGGTCCATCAGCATAGTGCCGCACATGTGTCAAAGAGCGGGGATGTACGTCTTATTACCATGATACCATGATAATTAGTAAATGATCGTTTGAGGAGGAGAAAAGATGCATTTATTCTATGCTGTCATTTAAAAAAAAATATATGATAATAACTACTTGAAAACATTATGTTACAGAGCAGTACAGTTGTCATTTCATTCTATGGAAAACTTTTCATTCTTTTTTCAAAATGCTTAACTGTACCTACATCATTTAGTTAGCACTTCAGGTTTTCCCATCTTTTTAATTGTAGCACTCATTTTCAGGTCAAAAATCTAAATTTCAGTGTTTTCTTAAGCAAATTGAAGCCGTCTCTGTTCATTTGTATATCCCTTCAAGGAACATGAAATAGCTTTCAGAGCCTACCGAATTTGAGTGTCTAACTTATGTATTTTAATGAGCACCAGTGTCAGTAATAATAACAATGATGTTTCACTTAGAGGAAGCATTTATGCCCAGGTAGTGTTGTGTGCTAACACAACTGGAACAAGAATGACAAGAAGCATAAGAGCTGGGTTTACAGTCATCTTAACAAGGATGCTTATACTACTGCTGCCACTTTGTGCAAGTGTAGTGTTTTTAGATTAATCTATCACTGCCAACTCTGTTAATGTTATAGAGCATGCACAGCCGTCCTAAAGAAAAAAGCCAGGGGCAATACTGTATGCATTACTAGAAGCCGAATGGCATTACAAGGTGATTTAAAAAACAAATTAGTAGGAGCGCTCTTGGGTTAGTGTCAAATTATTTCATTTGGGAAAACTGAGGTACAACAATGTTCAAAGTGTCAGTCCCATGTCTGAATATGAAGCTAGTAGGGTGACCACTTTTTATTTTAAGCTGAACACACTCTCTGTATGCAACAAGCTCACAGCTATACATGATCATCTTTTCATCTCTCATTGCTTTAACTTCCTTACTCTGACGAAAACTTGGCTCACCTCATCTGACACAGTCTCTCCTGGTGGTCTCTCATACATTTTAGCAAAACACCCCAAGACCTGTGGAAAACAGGGATTGTGGTGCTGACATCATTCTCTCTCCAAACTGTGCCTTCCAAATCATACTCTCAACTACTTCCCTTATCACTTGAATTCATACCTTTATCCAGTGCTGTATTTACCGCGAGGCATCCTAGGCGGATGCCTAGGGCGGCAAATTTTGGGGGGCGGCAGCGCCCCCCAGCACTGAAAATAAAAAATAAAAAAAAAAACTTAAAAAAAAACAAAACGCGGCCCTTTAAAAAAAAAAAACCGCACTTGCAGGCAGAGACGGAGGTGAGAGGGGATCGGAAGATCCCCCTCACCATCGCTCTGCCTGCCAGGCTGCACGGGGAGCCGAACAGGCAGCACAGAGAAACCTCCGTGCTGCCTGTTCGGCTCCCCGTGCAGTGTGCCGACACGGAAGTGCCGACAGTCACGTGACGGGCGCTCTGACGTCATACGCGCGCCCGGTCAAGTGACCTGTCGGCACAATCGCCGGGAAGCCACACAGGCAGCATGGAGGGACCATGCTGCCTGCCTGCCAGGGAAAGGTAAGTGCTGATGGGAGACTGTGTGTGTGTGTGTGACTGAGTGTGATGGAAGTCAGAGGGTGTGTGATGGGAGACAGTGTCTGTGACTGTGTATGATGGGAGTCAGAGTGTGTGTGTGATGGGAGACAGTGTGTGTGACTGAGTGTGATGGGAGTCAGTGTGTGTGTGATGGGAGACAGTGTGTGTGACTGAGTGTGATGGGAGTCAGAGTGTGTGTGATGGGAGACAGTGTGTGACTGAGTGTGATGGGAGTCAGAGTGTGTGTGATGGGAGACAGTGTGTGTGACTGTGTATGATGGGAGTCAGAGTGTGTGTGATGGGAGACAGTGTGTGTGACTGAGTGTGATGGGAGTCAGAGTGTGTGTGATGGGAGACAGTGTGTGTGACTGTGTATGATGGGAGTCAGAGTGTGTGTGATGGGAGACAGTGTGTGTGACTGAGTGTGATGGGAGTCAGAGTGTGTGTGTGATGGGAGACAGTGTGTGTGACTGTGTATGATGGGAGTCAGAGTGTGTGTGATGGGAGACAGTGTGTGTGACTGAGTGTGATGGGAGTCAGAGTGTGTGTGATGGGAGACATTGTGTGTGACTGAGTGTGATGGGAGTCAGAGTGTGTGACTGAGTGTGATGGGAGTAGGAGTGTGTGACTGAGTGTGATGGGAGTGTGTGTGTGATGGGAGTATGAGCTTGATGTGAGTCTGAATGATGGGGCATGTCTTAGGTGTGTAACGTGGGTGTGCAGCTTGGGTAGGGGGGTGCCTGGATTTTGTCTGCCTAGGGCAGCACAAAATCAAGATACACCACTGCCTTTATCCCCTCTATTCAACATTGTTGCGGTTGATTACATACCCCCAGGGTCCATGGCATATTTTTTGCCAACTTTTATGCATGGTTCCCCAACTTTATTTCCTCTTATGAAGCCTGTATCATTCTAGGGGACTCTCTTCCAACCTCATCACCTCTTCAACTCGCTCCTGCAAGGTACGGAACTCCCTTCTGCACAACACACAGTTTTCTCCCTCATTCTCTAAACTCCCCGCTTTAAGGAAGTCTACTAATCATCCCACTTACATAGTAACATAGTAACATAGTAACATAGTAATTTAGGTTGAAAAAAGACACAAGTCCATCAAGTTCAACCCTTCTACCTATCATTTCAGCGTTTTGATCCAAAAGAAGGCAAAAAAAAACCCTAAGGAAGCTTTTTCGAATGTTGCCTCCCAGGGGGAAAAAAATTCCTTCTTGACTCCAAAAGGGCAATCAGATTTCTCCTTGGATCAAAAAGCTCTATTATTAATGCTTATTCTATTATTAATACCCCTGTATGCTTTTCTAAAAAAACATCCAGACCATTTTTAAATGCATCTATTGTGGTTGATAGCACTACCTCTCTTGGCAGGGAGTTCCATAATTTTATTGTCCTTACCGTAAAGAATCCCTTCCTTTGCTGCCTATGAAATCTTTGCTCTTCCAGTCTCAGGGGGTGACCTCTTGTTCTTTGTACATTTCTATTAATGAACAGGTCCCTGGAGAGCTCCTTATATTGGCCCTGCACATATTTATATAATGTTATCATATCCCCTCTAAGACGCCTTTTTTCTAAAGTAAATAAATGCAATTTTTTAAGTCTCTCTTCATAACTAAGATCCTCCAATCTCCTTATTAATTTTGTAGCTCTCCTTTGCACTTTTTCTAGTTCCTTAATATCCTTTTTAAGGGCTGGTGCCCAGAATTGTACTGCATATTCAAAGTGAGGCCTTACCATTGATTTGTAAAGAGGCAAGATGATATCCTCCCCCCGTGAATCTATACCTCGTTTTATACATGCCAATATTGGCCCTTGCAGCTGCTGACTGGCATTGGGCACTGTTGCCAAGTTTGTCATCTACAATGATTCCTAAATCCTTTTCGATAGTAGTTTTTCCCAGGGAAATACCATTTAACGTATATGTTGCTTTGTTATTATTTTTCCCATAATGCATAACTTTACATTTGTCTATATTGAACCTCATTTGCCACTTTCTTGCACAGTTCCCCACTCTGTCCAAATCTTCCTGTAAAGAAAAAACATCAAGATTAGTCTTTATTACCTTACCTAATTTTGTGTCATCAGCAAACACTGAGACATGGCACTCAGCACAATGTGGGAGATCATTAATAAACATATTAAAAAGAAGAGGTCCCAAAACAGACCCCTGAGGTACTCCGCTCACTACCCTGGTCCAATTTGAAGCCTTACCATTTACAACAACCCTCTGTGTTCTATCTTTTAGCCAATTTTCAATCCAAATACATACATTTGCCCCCAATCCTATTTCTCTCAATTTGTAGAGTAACCTTTTGTGTGGAACTGTATCAAATGCTTTAGCAAAATCCAAATAGATCACATCAACTGCCACACCTAGATCTATATTTTTACTGACCTCTTCATAGAATGTTATTAAGTTTGTTTGACAAGACCTGTCTTTCACAAAACCATGTTGACTTTTACTAATTATATTCTGATTCAAGATGTATTCTTGAGTGTACACCTTTAGCAATCCTTCAAATAATTTCCCCACTACAGATGTCAAGCTCACTGGCCTATAATTACCAGACAGAGATTTTGATCCCATTAATTACAATTAATTAAACTCTCCAATTCCACCTAGCTCTCCCCATCCTCAAAGCTCCAACCATCCCTAGTGTTGTTACTGCCACCAACTTCCCTTTGAACTCTTTACTCTCTTATGTGTGTCTGGTCCCCTACTCCCTCTAAAGTCTAAGCTTGCGAGCATGGCTCTCTACTTCATCTGTTCATGTTCATCTAACTTAGTATGTAGTCCCCCTGTATACTTTGTACCTAGCGCTTCATAAATTGTTAGCATTATATAAATAAATGTTAATGCAATGTAATGAATGTTAATGTAATTTCTGCCATACAGCAACACACACACACACATACTGATTCACATGCACAGAGAATACATTTTATATTATATAAATTATTAGGACTGTCCCAGGCAATCCGGGACATGTGGTTAAGCGATACTGGTCCTGACGATATTATTGTATACAACAGCGATATTTTTGGGAATATGTTTTAAGATTCAGTGTACATATGTAAATATGTGTCCAGTGCAATTGGGAGTTTTATACAGTAAACATACTCCCATTAACACAAATGCAGAAGTATAGGGTGTGCCATATGCTTGAAAAAGTTTCACAGTTGCAGGGGGAAAAGTTTATAAACTATGCTTTAGGCAGGGGATTTTGTCATTGTTATATAGTGCATTCTTAACAAATGATTGCTTCATTAACAGTAAGAGAAAAAAATAAAACAAAACAAAACCTTGAAAGGTGTGTTCACTTCCTTTTATTTTAGTGAGTAAAAACCCCAGTGGTACCTCGTAGTGCCTCCGAATTTGACATATAATCCATAACAAGTATTCTCCCTCTTGGATTCGTATCCCTTAGAGTGCAAGAGTTGTTTAAACTATCTTTCTATGAGGAGTAAACTATTTAGAATGATGGGATGTTGAAGGGATTGCATTTATTATTTATACAATGAATGCAAACTGCCAAATAAGGTTATTGGATATGCAGCACAGGCATAATATTCTAGGTAGGTCACTTTTTTATGTTTTAAAAGCTCTGCATGTTTGTTAACAGTAGTGACGACTACATAAGCAATAATAATAAACCATCTTCAAAGGGCACTGTTTTTAGAACGTGATGCACACCTCGTCTCATTGTGTTTACTTAAATGCAGAAGACCCTGGTGTATTTAAATCATTTATTTAGCATCCTAACTCAGAGTTTGCTCTTTGGCTGTCAAGAGGACTTAAGCAGCCTTTAGACTGATAAGGAGATTCATTTAATGGGGACACCTAGCATGAAGAACTCTGGATAACACTAACAAATACTTTGAATATACCTGCTCCTTTATTAAATGAAAACATTGTGCTACCATTTTAACAATTTTCAGATTTTTTTAATGTGGGTGATTCACCTCTGTATATTGATGCTATTAAACTCACAATGAAAGAGAGAGGAATTCATTAAAAACACTAGTATTTTAGATCATATTTACTTTTTAATATAGCTAGTAATCTACAATTTCTTATTTCACAAAATAATTAGATTCATATACCTATGGTTTTGGAAGACCTTCATATCTAATTAACTCTTTTTGGGTTAATTTGACACACCCATGGGTGTGGATACAAAACATAGGTATAGATCAATCCCAGGAATGTCTGTATCTGGTCAAAAGTAGATACAGCAGAAGTTCCAGACAAGGGTTAAAAATGTTTATTATTTCTTTAAAACTTAAACATACACAAAGAATAAATATACTTATATTCAAGATCGTGTGTATACGCTTCAGATATCCACACATGAAAAAGATACCAAAAAACATAATAATATGGCGTTGTTTGTGCAACTTTCCACCTTAAACGAAATCTGTCAACCTAAACATTGCTTATACTGTGAATGTAAGCAACAAAAAATTATGAAAAATGATCTATGCATTGTGTCAGCAAAAGCAGGACATAAGAGAAACAGATGTTTTAAAAGAGTCTGTGGTGTCTCCTGTTTATGACATCAACGGTGACTTGATATGCAAATGAACTAATTATCAATGAGAAATGTGTCATTTGCAAATTAAGCCACAAGGTGATGTCATGAGCAGGAGACAACAGAGACACATTTGAAACATTATCTTAGTGGATGCATTTGCATGCAATTTTGCTAATATAATGTAAAGATCATTGTCATGATGTTTTATTCTTAACATTCACAGTATAAGCAATGTTTAGGGTTATAGAATCGCTCTCAGTCACACTCACTTAGAATAGAGCAATTAAAAGCTTGCTCAGACTGCTCAAACTATATGCAACTTCACAGAACTCTATTGCCAAGGGAATATTGGTAACCCTGTCCACCCTTCTGCAGGTACCTCTTCAGCAGATCTAATGGACACACTCCAAACAAAAATGCTCTGTTACTTGACATATTTGGATCATTTGATTTATATATATATATATATATATATATATATATATATATATATATATGATAATGTAGTACTATTTATATCATTTTATTTGTATTATGTATATATTTAATTTTATATATACATATATCTGAATTTAATATTATGTATTTATGATTATATAGATATAATGTAAATTATATCTGTTAAGCGTTATGAATATTAAGCTATAAAATACACTACGCCCTCAAATTACACAAGCAATGCTACACAAAGTACAATAGAATTCACTTATACCGAAATCTATAGAGGTGAATGAATGAGGTAGAAATGAATGCAGAATTTTGTATTCCTCTTAGATCAGTCATATTTTCCTGAGCTGCATTAAATTTGATTCCACTCATCCATGTATGTACATAATAAATACAACACTAGACTACAGTGGTAATAATGAAATAAAAAAAAAAAGATTTCTTCTATCATACAATGGGTCTTTTATGTGGGCATATTCCCTGGTGAGCTATGATTGAAAAAGCACATTTTGTAGCAGAACTTATTCAGCATTTGACATAAGATAATTTGAATTTGCCATGCTTGTGAGATAACTCACCAGGGAGAAGGCAGTGTTAAATAAATAATACAGATAAAAATGTATACTTCCTTCTTTTTCAAAGCTAATGTAGCTAACTTACAATGGAACAGTAGCATGAAGACACAGCACTGTAATTTGATGGATTTGTTTTGACAGCAGCCAAATAATTGAGAGTGAAAGGTGTCAGCACAGATGATATATAGTATGAGCCACATTCAGGAGGCTACCCCAGAAGCAACTGCAACGAGAGTATTATTTCCTTTGATATCCCACTGTTACTCACTTCCAGTTTATTACAAAACCATGAAAGATATTCAGCTTTACAGAACAGGAAGGCGTTCCCAAAAAGAGAATGAAATGCAACTACATGGGAATTAGGACAATGCATCATGACAAATGGATCCGTTCTGGAAAAGCTGAAGCTTTACAGGCTAAACAGAAGACAAGTCACATGTAAAATGAAGAACAGTGTAATATTATTTTTACTAATAAATCAGGATCTTTTTCTCCTGATATGGGAGCTTTTCCTCCTGTATTACTAATCTAATAATGTTTGCACAATATTGGATTGTGCCTTAGTTCCATTGATGCTGTGCATATCAATGTTCCTTTCTTCTCTGGGGTGACTAATTGTGGTGTATTAGAATATGATTGCTTTAAGTTGAAATTCACTTAATTAAACGTGTAATCTAAAAAACTACGCAGTGCATATGACGCAGTAAATATTCCTCTTTTATATTTTATGTGTGTTTTAGTGGATTTCAACACATGATTTAAGATGTAGTCTAGTCTACAATTTGTGATGCTGGTGCACTTTTAACAATTGAAGCTCCATTACGTTCTACAAGTATGTAGTATTGGCATACCTTCATATGGCATAAGAAAAATACTTAGGGCTCTATTCATGAAAGAGAGAATTGAAGAGAATTGACAAGGACATTAAAAATGTAAAGAAGTAGCCAAATTAGAAAAACATCTCCCTTTCAGTTGAATTCAACCCAATTCAATCCAAATTTCTCCGAAACCAAAAAGGTAACCTTACTCCTCTTACTCAAAGGCCCTGGCTACCAGTTATACAGGGTCTCGCATAGTTCCATTGCATTGAGGATGCCGTAGTGAGGTTATAGCCTAATCATTCCCTGACCAAGCCCCCCTGAACCAAAAACTGCCCAAATTTCAGGCCGAATTTTGAAAAGAATTCACAAGATAGTGAATAGCTTAAATTGCAGATTTTGCCACAATTCAGGTTCCATTATTGAAATGGGCCAGTTAGAAGCTACCTGAATAGACCCCACACATTAAATGTTAGTACATTCCTGGAGGTAAATTTGTCATCCACAATTTTTTGTGATTATTAATATATAAATAATGTATGGAGCAAAAAACACCACCAAAGATCCATAAAAACAGGTGGTGTCTCAAGCCTTAAAATACATACAAAATAAAGAAAACATTTACTATTTCTCTGATTAGGGCTAAAGTAACCAGCATATACCAAAATGGTACAAAATGCATTAACAGGAGAGATTTGATAGAGAACTCTCCATATAGAATTATATTTCTGATTATTTTTATTCTGTTGTGTATACACATTTTATGTAGGTCCTGTTAACTATTTATTATTTTGTAGGTTTATACCATTTGTGTGTATACTGGTTAGTTGAGTGCAAGTGTTAATAATAGGTTAACATTTTCCTTATTTTTGTACAGGTATTTGTATTTTAATAGTTGATCATAACTAATAAAGTGGCAGTTTTAATGCAATACAGCTGAGTTCTACTAATTGTAATATATTTAGTTTAAGTAGTAGAGCCACAATAAAATATAGCTGCAAAAAAAATGAGGATACAAATGAGGGATACATTTATCACAGATGATTTCATTTGTTCATTTGTTACATTGAAGCAGATAATTACAAGTCAAAGATTACCCAGCAAACCCTACTCTCATCATTCAGTGCAGGAATAATAACAATGCAGTTGGCCATCATCCACTACCATGGAAATCATAATACTCTTAATCTGTGAGAACAATGCCTATTTTTTCACTCCTTAAATATTAAATTAAATAATGTTAAGTGTGCTTTCTTGTAAGGTTGAGCAGATAGAGCATGTACTTCTGTGTCATGTCTCATGGAAGATGGGAGGCCTACCTGGCAACTGAGAGCTATGATAGAGTTGTATTATGCCTTATTAAGGCTGACAGAAAAGGTTTATATCGGCTAACCTATTGCTGCAGTTACTGTCACAAAGTGACACATTAAATAATAGTGCACATTAAGAAGGGGGGGAAATAGATCTGTGTGTGCTCCTGAGGTACCTCAAAATATGTCTATAAACAACAATGAAACGAGCAGGCTTAAAATGATACCTTTTGTTAGGGTATTTGTTGGAGAATCTGAGTGCATGCTTTCAAGGCCAGAAAAGTCCCTCAAGCATGACTTGAGGATGGTGTTGAAAGCTTGCACTCCAATTTCTAAGTCAATACTAGGTATCATTTTAATTCTGCTTGTTTCCTGTATTTCAATAACATTGTACTATTCTTTATAAAATGGGATATTAACATGAATTCAGACAATATTGCATGTGTACATGGAGCAATATTCAATATCTGCATAAAGCAAAAAATGTGCTCTGTGGATACAGGAACCCCTAATATACATGACAAAACAACATTTACAAACCATTAACAGGTGAGGCTGACTGGGCCTTTGCCACTGTTGTAATGTACTAGTAATGCTTTTTGTTTTTTTACTCTATGCAATAACAATAGTAATGGAAATATATTAGTACTATTATATTATAATAATAATTATTATATAGTATTATATTATAATATATTAGTAATAATTAGTATATGTATGTGTATTAATATATATATATATATATATATACCGTATATACTCGAGTATAAGCCGAGTTTTTCAGCCCATTTTTTGTGCTGAAAAATGCCCCCCTCGGCTTATACTCGAGTCAGCGTCTGAAAAAAAATAAATCTAAAACTTACCTCGTTCCTGCTCCGTCTCCCGGTGCTCTGAAGGTCCGTGGCTGTGAGGGAAGCGTTGTGAGCTCCCCTCCAGCTGCGCGGTCAACAAAGTGTGTTGAAACTTTTATTTTAAACAAACTTTATTGATCCGCGCAGCTGGAGGGGAGCTCACAACGCTTCCCTCACAGCCACGGACCTTCAGAGCACCGGGAGACGGAGCAGCAAAGAGGTTAGTACTGGGGTCTGGGGAAGGGGGAGGAGGGTGGCATAACGAGCATACTAAGGGGCAATATCCTGGAATATTAAATGGCATATTGGGGGCAATATCCTGGAATATTAAATTTCATATTGGGGGCAATATCCTGGAATATTAAATGGCATATTGGGGGCAATATCCTGGAATATTAAATGGCATATTGGGGGCAATATCCTGGAATATTAAATGGCATATTGGGGGCAATATTTACCAGTAGCTGCCTCATTTCCCACCCTAGGCTTATACTCGAGTCAATATTTTTTCCCAGTTCTTTGTGGTAAAATTAGGTGCCTCGGCTTATATTCGGGTCGGCTTATACTCGAGTATATACGGTATATATATATATATATATATATATATATATATATATATATATATATATATATACTATTTATATATATATATATATATATATATATATATATATATATATATATATATATATATATATATATATATATATATTAATCAAACGAAAGGTTAAGAAAGGCCAGAAAGTTGGGAACTTCCTAAAAGGTATAACCCTGAGTCTCTTCAAAATATAATTCTTTCATTTCCCTGACAAAGGTTCTCTTTGGTTACTCACTATGTGCAGTAATCAAGCTGTTCGAGCATACTGATGAAAAGCATCAATATCACAAAATAATTTAGATTGTAAAAAAAAATATAATCCATTTGCCCTAAAATTACCCCAAACTCAGTTTGGTGCAAGATGACGATTACTGCTTGTATAGTGTACTTTATAGTGTGATTTGATGCAGGCATTCTGCCTAAATCACATTTTTAATATTAGACTCAAGCCCTTCCCAGTGATCTGCATGTTTACTGCAGGTGTGGCAGCACTGATTATATAGACACTGAGGATATAAAGTTTTGTTTCATTTAGTCACTTCCAACTGAATACATTTTGTGGACTCAGAGTGACCTTGCTTTTGTACACAGTAGGTGTCTCCTAACAGTGCAGTACATTTTCTGATGAAATCATTGGAGAGACAGGAAATTCCATTCATTTGAATGAAACTATTCCCATTGGTTCCTGCAGCAAAAAGAAAAAAGGTAATTACTTGTACTCAGCTAGTGTGGGTAGTCCTGGCTTCTTGCAAACTGCTGTAATTTCAAAATTTCATCAAGTTGTAAGTATTTTATATTTTAAGCAAGGCAAAATTCATTTAAAGTACTCTGAAAGCAAATTAATATGCATTAATATTTAAAAAGATACATTTTGGGACAACGGACATTTCACTTGTGCTTCTATATTAGAAGCACAAGTGAAAAAAAAGTTCAGTGTCCCTTTAAGGTATTTCTTAAATATTCCCAGGTGCACACACTACACACTAATTTCTGTATTTGATCTATTTATAATAAAAATGAAAAAGTTTTTTTGAAGTATTAGTGTCTGGAAAGAATACAAATAAATCTATTTGAGCCATCTTTGCTCTGAATAGCTCTTTCAGGTTGCTGACATGCTGTTCAGAATCTTGGGTCAGATCTTTCTTCATCTTGTATCATGTCTGCACACTGATAGTGCTATAAAGAGCAAAGAGGGCTAAATGAGGTACTTTATTAATATTCTTTCATAAATTTAAATCATCTACACTTGACGCAATCTTGCAATTAAGCATAAGTTAATTTGTTGCCTATATTTTCCTTTAAAATATAGATAGTGTTTTGTTTTTCAAATTGCAATACCTTTAAACTGAATGAACATGGTCTCACCTGAAATAATAATTCAAAGTTCTATCTGGTTCATTGGCATTTAAGGTTAGGTTGATAGCTTTGTGAAGAGGATGGGCCTTTAAAGATTGGAAAATAATGCTCATTTCTTTTCCTCATTCTATTTTCTTGTGATTCTGCTTCCTCTGTGTATTGACTGCTTATGTGTGTTATGTGTATACTACATTCTAACAGTGTTTTTTTATATTATAATATGAACCTATAAAACTCATGCTCAGTGCACATTAGAATTTGGTATTCATGGGTAGTTTAGGTAAAAATCTGTAAAATGGCTGCATTGCCAGGTACGTGGCTATTGTTCAGGGAAATGTAAATGTGCGAGGTGAGATTCTGTTGAATTCCCTTGAATACAGACATGCCAGTGGGGGGTTAGACAAATATGAATTCTTCCTTCTACGCTGTCACAGGGCATCTTGCATTCTGCTTTAGGACTGTTCCATTTCACTTGTTCCATCCTTAGCACTTGAATTACAGAATAAAAAAAAGATACGTACTTTTTCAAGCAGAAAATCTTGGAAATCATGGAGAAATGCAATTTATGAACTGGTAGATAGTTGAGATACAATGTGGCAAGGACTTTCTAACATGATGTGGAAATGTGCTTAAAAAGCTCATAGCTCATTGGCAGCATAATGGAAATCAACCTTAATGTCTAATTTAAACACCGGGATGTAGTGATGTCTACAGTGCATTTGCCTGTGAAAAAGCTGAATATGTAATAGGATCTAGCATACTGGTCATTTCCCCATTTACTTCTCGTTTTTATATGTTATGGATGATGCACAAACATATCTCGTTCAAACTGAAATATATTTTCTTCATCACTTATCATTATTTTGAAGACATCTCGCCTTTTACCGTACAGCCCGGTCAGGTCAGCGACTCCTACTGCAGAGAGAGACCCTCATTTTTAAATGGGATCAGGAGAAGTGACCTCAAGTAGCTCCCCTTTGCAGTTCTCATGTATAAACGAGGGTCTCTCTTTGCACTAGCAGACCACAATCAGACTAGCAGGGCAAGCCCCTGCTCTGATTGGCTGAACATATACTGACACTGTCATTGTGTGCCAGCTTCAGATGACCTCTGCCTCCGCTGAGAGAAAATGGGCTATGACAGAAGAGTTTAAATAGAGCAAAATAGAACAGAATATGCCCCGGTCTGGTTCTTTCCAAATGGAAAGAGATTTGGGTGAATATGGGACTGTGAAAACTGACTTGAGGGGCCATTGTGCTTCAGCAAGTGATTTGGGAGCATGTTGGAACTATAGCAATAGATTTTATAAACTATAATACTGTGAATAGTGATTTGTGGGATGATTGCAGAAAAGTGGTTTTGACTAATATGGCACCGTGGCAAGTGCTTTCAGGGAATATAGCACTGTGGCAGGTGAATTATCATCCCTAGTTAAAATTCCTGCCTTTAAATATTTATTCTGCAAGGTTTCTTAAAAGAAAACTGTAGTCCTTTTTCTACATTAAATAAAATAAAAGCTTTTATTTACCATAAATCTGGTATTGTGTGTTTTTTTATTTTTTATTAAGACATAACTTTATTTCTATATTTCCCTCCTCAGTAGTGCTCGGTGCTTGGCGAGGGAACATCCATTTCCTCCACCCCTTTATTGCATCCGACCGAAGGGAGAGGTGTCCCAGCAGTCTGCTACCGTGCATAGCAGTCTAATCGCCCAAATGCGCAACAGATTGCGTTTGATGTGCACTGAGCACAGCATCACAGCTGAGGCTTAGCGGACATAAAAGGCCATATGCGAGCGCTTAGAGTGATATGCATAGTGGCAAGCTCCAGGAATACATCTCCCTTTGGTCGGACGAGACCGAAGAGATGGGGGAAATGGATGCTCCCTTCACATGCACAGAGTGCTACTGGGGAGGGAAATATGGTAAGAAAGTGTATGTCTTCATAAAAAAAAAAAAAAAACACTACAAAATTTTGGTAAAGAAAAGCTTTTTTATTTTATTTAATGTAGAAAAAAGTACCACAGTTGTGTTTTAATTAGAATAACATTTACTTAAGCTTCAACTAATTTAGGTGGACATGAATGCAATTGATTTTGTCAGACATCGCTGTCCCAACTATGTGTATAATACAAAGTTGCAAATCCTGCACTTTACATTTAAAATGTACCCTCTGACAAATCCATAGCAAATATAATAATTTCTCACTCTTAATCTGAAATGATTTATAAATATAGAAAAAAATTGTAGAACAACGTCATACTCAGTACTCTGAAGTACTAAAAATCGGTCTGGAAAATGAAAGAAAACACTGCTTTAATCTACATTAAGAATGCCCAGGAGTTCACTGAAGCATATGGTTTGAGCTTTCAAGAACAATCCGTAGTCAGGCATTTTAGATGAAAATTGATTTGTGATTTACATGGTCACTGGAAAGAAAATTAACTTATGGAAGCCTATAATGAAATATTAGACATGTAAAAAAAAAAAATAGATGGTGATCTAGTGGAACTAAAAGTCCCATCTGGAAGAATTCTGTGACATTTTTACATTTATCTACGTTCTGCATGAGTTGTATTGTTAGTGGTAATTTTATGGGACTGAACTGAAATGAAAATGGTGTTATCATAGATTGCCTACAATATGAGATTGTGTTCAGTGGAGAGTCTTGTATCCTTTTCTCCATTTTCCTTTTAATATGACTCATTGCACTTTTTTCAGCTGCTATTGTTGAATCCATTCAGCCCTTTACTGGGTGCTATTAAAGAAGAACATCAAGTGTGCTCCAATACAATTTAACTGCTGCTTGCACTTGCCTTCGCATTATGAGGGCAATGTCCAGAAAGTGAACAGGTATCATCTACCATTTCCAGCACAGAGCTTTTTGCTTTCATATTTCTTGCTGCACTAACCGTTTTTTTCCCCCAGTTTTGGCAATTTAAAATCATGAGCACCAAATCAAAGAATGCTCTACTTCTCCGGCTACAAGATTGCAAAGGTGCTACAGTGCATTAGCACTAATATAGTATATTAGGATGACAAGGTTCTGTTTCATCTTACGCCGATTAGACACGGAAGATGGATCCGAGAAAATCTAATATCTGCCAGGAAACGAAAGGGAAATGCATTATTAAACTAAGTAATGTTTTGATATAGTCTACAAAGCAAGGTTCCTCAAGATCAGTCTCTAATGACAGATAAGCAAGACTTAAAATGTGTCTTTAGCTGACACTTAATAAGCCAATTAGTATTGCTCTTTGTTGTCATTGGGAAATATTTCCTGTGTTGGAGTTTAGCTTAAAGACCTGCCTTTTGATTGGTGCTCAGGATGGATTTTGGACATTATTAAAGGAATAAAATTGGCTATACTAACCTACATGTACAATAAGGTACTTAATATTTTATTTTTTTCATGATAAGCTTTATTATACGTCTTGAACATCCTCCTCAATAGGGGGATTTAGTTTAAATTCCCTACTGTGCAGCACCAACCTGTTCAGAGAAGTAAATGGAGAGACCGGCACATGCGCAAATTATGCTTTCACTTAATCTTATGAAAGCACTATGGAGAATGCATGCTAAGACAAGTGAATCCCAGCTTTTGCATAAATGATGGAAAGAGAAGGGAACATGAGACAAAGGACGCTATTCATTAAATGCAAGTTGCAGATGAGATAAGATGGACAATTCTTCTCACTGTCTTAACTATGACTTGTGCAAGGACATACCTTGTGAGTTTGTGTAATGGAAGAAACTCTCAAGAATTGTCCCTGCACAATGTATTTAAATATTTAACCCTTTAAGAATGAGACACTTCTGTTGTGTTTGTGTTTAGCTATAATTTTCTTGTTTCTCATTTACTGTACCAAAACCACTAGTGGAATCACACTACACATGGCAAAAATGGATACAAGTAGTAATACAGAAAATGCAGCTTATCAAGTACTCATCAAATACAAGGAAAAAACAGAAAGGAGCGCAGGTACATGGGAGCAGAAAACAAAACAAATATAGTGTAATACAATAAACACAATATGGGAGTTGCACTGAAATAAGTGCACTCACAAGAAGCTCTCTAAAATGACGCCCAGTAACAAAGATAAAAGGAAGGATCAGTTGTGGAATAATGTATCCAATTATATTGTGGGCACTGTTATATTTTAGATACAGCACCATTGGTAAAACCAATGTTTTAGTTATTTAGGTGTAATGTTGATAAATGTAGAGGCAGTCTAGCAACATGGTAGTGCCAATATGTTGCCTGCTTTCGCACCGTGGAGCAGTCGTGGATTATTTTAACACCACATTTTGGTGTTGCTTAATACCTTGACATCAAGGAATTACAACACAACTGCCTGAGTGGTGGATATGATCATTGATTGCATTAATTGCTCGTTTTAATGGAGGACGTTCTATTTGGTCACACTGTGCAAAAATGCCATGATAGTATGGAATATCCATTTGGCGTTAAGGGGTTAAATATTTAATTATTCATTGTACAAAGTGAATTGAGCTCTTCTAGCATAATCAGTTTTGTCAGTAACAGCAAGCAAAAAATGATCAGAATCACAATACTAAAGTTTATTATCATTCCATGGATGTGGTATTACTGTTTGTATGAAATAAATTTGCTACTCGATCCGAAGTATTGTTAGTGCTGATCAATTTTTGCTTGCTGTTACTGATTAAATTCTGTGAGGGCTGCCAGTCTATCCTCACTTGGCAAAAGCAACCAATACACGGAGGGGGATTGGAAGACACTGTTATTCATGTACCTGCCCTCCCATCTCTAGAAGCACATTTTCTTGTTCTTATCAGTTTTGTCCCTGCACAATATATTGTTAAGTATGTGAGAAAAAATGTTCATCTCTCTTTTTGTGAATAACTCTTACTGACTTAACTATGCATATAAAAAATAGCAAGCAATGGTCAGCACTCTGGTCAGTGAGAATTTTCTTTTTTATATTACATTAATTCAAGTGGCAACGTTTTGACATGTCGGTCTTTCTCAAGGATGGCTTGAGAAAGACTGAAAGGTTGAATCAGAGGCAGCTCTCTAATCAGGCAATTTAAGCGGCCACCTAAGGCCTCACACTCATGTGGGCCTCACTGCTGCCTACGTCTCCTTATAGCCTTTGATGTGACAGGGGAGCTTAACGCTGCTGATAAGCCCCCTGTTACACTAACCTTGGTGCCATAGGTGTGGGCATTTTATTTAAGGGGTGGGGTTTCATTTGTACCCCTCTTTGCGTGCGATCGCATGGATCACATGCTGTGAAGATTGCTCCACCCCCCACTGTCACGGTGCATGTGAGGAAGAACTAACGGGCAGCGCAGAAGAACCAGGCCGCCAGCACAACGTGGCTAAGTGTGTCTATGAATGAGTGTGTGCTGGCTGAGTTTGTCTATGAATAAGTGTGTGCTGGCTGAGTGTGTCTATGAATGACTGTGTCAGTGTGCTGGCTGAGTGTGTCTATGATTGAGAGTGAGACTGTGCTGGCTGAGTGTGTCTGTGAGCGTGTTGCCTGAGTGTTTGTACGAATGAGTGTGTGCTGGCTGAGTGTGATTGTATGCTGTCTGAGTGTGTATGTGAGTGTGTGCTGGCTGAGTGTGATTGTCTGCTGCCTGAGTGTGTCTGTGAGTGAGTGTGTGCTGGCTGATTGTGTCTATGAATGAGTATGTGCTGGCTGAGTGTGTCTATGAGTGAGTGTGTGCTGACTGAATGTGTCTACGAATAAGTGTGTGCTGGGTGAGTGTGATTGTCTGCTGCCTGAGTGTGTCTGTGAGTGAGTGCATGTGGCTGAGTGTGTCTGTGAGTGAGTGTGTGCTGGCTGATAGTCTCTATGAATGAGTATGTGCTGGCTTAGTGTGTCTATGAGTGAGTGTGTGCTGACTGAATGTGTCTATGAATAAGTGTTTTCTGGCTGAGTGTGTGTAATAAGCTTTATGGGGAAAGAAATGGCCCTGCCAGGCTATTTGAGGACAGTGAAAGCAGTGTCATGTTTTAGGCCACTGATAGCAGTGATAAGTTGTCTGGGCAGAAATATAGCATTGCCACAGTGTTTGAGAACAACAAGAGCCCTGGCGAGCAGTTTGGGCACATAGAGTGTTGAGTGTTTCTTGCTATTTTTCTATTAAGGAGCATTGGTGGAGCCCTGCTTATGCACTGACTTTTTAAGTGCTGCTTAACCTGTCCTTTTTGGTGTTAACTTTGCTTATGACACAATCAATAGATATTTAGATAAACTCAAACTACAAGCAACATGCATTTTATATCTGGGATTTAGTTACTGAACTGAGTAAATATAGAAAACTTAAACCAATGTAGTCAAACTGAAAAAGTAGCAGATATTTTAACATGCTCCATAATGGTTATTTTACTTACATTTTGCAACTATGTTGTTAATTCACTACATTTCATTGTTGAATAGACCCCCTCTATGAATATGCCTTTATATACCTCTATTTTTTATGAACATCATCTACAATTCTTTTTATCTTTTATAATCACAGGACACATCAATATATGTATATATTGTAAGTATTTGGTATAGTCTTTCAGTCTTGTCCTTCTGAAACATTATACTATGGTTTATTTAATCAGTAAATGGTGGTAAATGAAGCTTTCAGAAACATTAGCATTGCAGAAAGTCAAGCCTTGGGAATGGATGCTAAGTGGGCCTTGTGGTTTGTAATTGCAGCCTTGGGCCTAATCATCCTAATTAATAGCTGCTAACTCAGGACCTTTGCACTTCTACTCGCATGCAAGCTAATGATCCAAGACTAAAAGTATATTTTTCTGACAGATTTGGAAAGAATGTCAGAAGGGTAAAGAGGCTCTTGGGAAAAGTGCTAGGCTCAAATGATCCTTGGAGTCCCCATCTTTTACTAACCACAAGTACATCAGAGCATGATCAGATAGCATCTCTGCAGACCACAAAAAAGCCTGTCGTGGTTGGTGAGATAGCAAGAGAGACAGATCTATTTCATTTCTCATTTAAAAGAAAAAAAAAGGGGAACCACGTCATTCTCCAGACAGTCATTTTTTTACTGTCTTACTGGGCATTCAGCAGTTTATTATTTGCAAAAGTAATTGTATATTATAGGGTATTTGTTAAAATAAAATTTAATCACACTTCAATTCCACTGATGGCAATAAGCAGGTTCTTGCAGACATTATGCGACAATGTAGGTAACTTCTGCAACTATGTAAGCAGGAGTGGCCCATATATGTTTTCTGTTCATACTGTTTTGTTTACTGTACAGTAAGCATGCATCTGCCTTAAGCACGCCTTCAGATTTGCCACGGTTTCCGTGCTGTTAACTTAAACAGGTCTCACCTTAACGACACGTAGGCCTGCACCCAAGCCTACATAAAGTAGCCAGATCATCATTTTTTAAGAGAGACTAATACTTTTTACATGCTATCCTATGGGAACCTATACTATTATTTATGTTGATCTCCATGGATACATGCATTATACATTCTGCAAAGGTGCATGTAAACATTTAATGTGTCTTGCAAAACATTATCCTTTTAGGACAACCCTACCTGAACACTTAGTTGGAAAATAAATTGCGCATGCCTGCTCTGTGCAGTCTCCCTTGTGATGTATGTATGTATGTATTTACAAGGTGCAGGTATAGTAATCATTTTGGACAATTTGATTGTTGATATTTTTTGCTCTAGCCAAATAAAATGTTCTTCTGTTTGGAGGTTTTAGTGCCTCTTTAAGCAAGACCAAAATGTAAAGACTGCCACAGTATACACAACCAAGAATGCTGCAATAATATAGGCCAAAAAGATGTAAGATAAATTAGAGCTGCCCATGAGGTGGCAAGTATGACACTGTAGCTGAAACACATTTTAATAAAATAGTGTATGTCCATTTTACACAGTGGAATGAAGGAAAAAGTCAAGTCTGTGATTGGCCACTGAACAACCATTGTAAGTTGAACATTTTCTTCTGGAGTAGAAACCTGTTTAACTTTTTATTTATTGTAATGTGTCTATAATAAAACATCTGAAGTACTATTTTCAAGGAATATGAAAATACAGCTGTATCTGAAATCTACTGTACTGCACTTTGGGCTTCACATTTTTTACCATTTCACACCCTTCTCCGCATCTTCAACAAGCTTGTATGTTTCCAGTGCATACATTTCTTCCGATGATATATTGTCCTGGTGGAAAATTTCATTTACTGGTTGTGCCCTTTACTGAACCTGTTGCTAGTCTCAGAGCATGATAAGCGTATAAGTAGCATGCTACTTCATTTATCACACATCGTTTCAGACACTCAAATATCTCATATGCAATTCTGAATTTTGTACTGGAGGAATTTGCTAAACCATCAGAAAAAAAATGATATATATAATATTTTTTTTATTTATAAAAGAATAAACTGTAGCTTTCTAATATATAAACACAACAATAAAAAATCATAGTTTACATAAATGTATAATGTGTTTTTTTTATGAATAGCTTTACCCAATTTGTATGCATTGCTACAGACAAGAACATACATAAAAAGATGACTTTTTATGTTTTATAGTAATTGAGTGACTTTAATATATATTTTATAGAAAATAAAGTCATTAGCAATTTTTTAGAATATAAGTAATTAGAATATACTTCCTAGCTGCCTCACCCCTTCAAACGCTATCTAGAGTGAGGGTGTTTGAGAAATGAACATTTCTTAATGTTAAAAGTAAAAATGAGCAAATCAGTTCATTCACTGTACATGAACAATTAAATTACATGTTAGAAATCAGGGTCATGGAGATATGTCATTTTTAATAATATATACAGCAATTCTCCTTCTATACACCCATCATTATAAATCAACTGCTTTACATTACCGTCCATAATGCATATACTTGCCAACCTTTTAAGTGTATACCAAAGTGCCAGTGTTCAATAGATCAGTGTTTTTTTATGTAAACGGTCACATCTGATTATGAACATTACATACATCTAAATCTGGAAGTTCTTGTTGAGACAAAGGTGTCAATAGATCTCTATTTGGACAAGACTGTGATGGATAATTTAGGATTACCATTTTGTGCTTTAAATCAGGTGATTTCAATCCAGTATTCATGTTAGGACTAACAAATGTGAATGTTAAGGAAGGACTGCACCCCATTAATCTTTTAATCACACAGAGGTAACTTTTGTGTCAATAAAAAAGCTTATGAATGATGCTCATGCTTTGAAAACTCATCTGTGATCAAGAACAATTAATCTTTCACAAATGTAATTACTCTGCTGGACCAGAATGGCATATGAAATCTAGCTATGTACCCTTGGGGTGGAGTTACCATTCTAAGACTACATTCAAGCTGCTGCTTCATTGGCAACTTAAATTTGGTTACCCACTGTTCTGATCCATAGGTAACTTGTTATTAAAGGACAACTGTCAACCCTTAACTAACATTGTATTAAATAAAGTAGCAAACCATTATACAAATTCTGTGCCATTCCAATGCAAATTGTTCAGTTGTTCAAATTGTTTTTCAGCACTTGATGCAAGGATTAGAGCTGACATCTTTTTTCTTCACTTGGGTTGGATTTCTGGTCAGATGTTTTTTGCCATGTTTGGAAATCAAGGGCATTCTGGGTGCTCCCAGTAACATGCTAATGATTAAGCATTGGTAAACATGACATTTGTCAAGTGTATCACTGTTCCCCATGGATAACACACTTTGCAATTTGTTGTATTAAACCATGATTCGGGTGAAAAATAACAAATTGGAGAAGGTTCTGAAAGGCTAAAGATACTTGCAAGGATATACGTCAGTTTTACAGTGCCAGGCCAGGAAATCATGGCATGAGCCATAATACCTGATCCTGAGGATACCTTGATTGCCAGAATGTAGAGAGAGCACTGACTCAAGTGTTGAAATACCTTGGATCATCTAAAACATCCATAGCTATATATCACCTCAATGTCAAGAGGACCTTGCTGAACAGATTGGGACATTTCGTCACCACTGTTTCAGAATGGCACTTTCAGCATGGCCCTTGCAGTGCTGGCAGTTCAGCGAGGAAGGTGCACTGACCGTTACAGCTAGGGTTAGAGCTAGGATTAGTTTTAGGGTTAAAGCTAGGCTGCCATGCTGAACTGTCAGCACTAAGATAGCCCCACTGACAGTTCATCGCTGAAATGGCTGTGAAGAATGGTCATCGATAGCTTGCTTACTCGGATCTTGCCTCTACTAAATTTTCTTCCTTGTGATGATAAAAATGGTACCTATTAATAGGGGGACATATTATTTGTTTAATGTTTTTAGTTAGTTAATAAAACTCTTGAGCTTAATGACTTCATTTTCGCATATCTTTAGTCAATAAAGAAAGAGTTGCAGGTAATTGAGACAGGAATTTGAAACGTAAGGTTAATGTAGTTGAAAAATGTTCCCCTTAAGCTGCATTGGAGAATTGTTCCAACTTGGCTCCCTTTTATGTAGGACCAGCCATTTTTGCCTAAAGTGACATCAGTGGAATCCCAAGGGTGGTGCGGGGGGGGGGGGGGGGGGGCGCGGGGCGGTTTGGAACTGCCCGCATACTCTTTGCAGTGCAGCTGCCAAAAAAAAAAAGTTCAAACAAATAAATAAATCATTGCCACTGGATATGACAGTACGCTGTATCCAGTGGCTGCATTTCCCTCCTCCGTGTAGAAGGGAAGACTGTGTGGAGGAAAGGGCCGGGAACACGGAGCAGGGGGAAGAAAGAAAAGTGGAGGGGGGACAGAGAGAAAAGGGGAGGGGGGATAGAGAGAGACAGGGGGGATAGAGAGAGACCAGAGGAGGGGATAGAGAGAGACCAGGGGAGGAGGAGAGACAGAAAAGGGGAGGGGGAAGAGACAAGGGAGGTGGAGAGAGAGAGAGAAGTTTGGGGGGGAGGGAGAGAGAGACAACTCTGGAGGGGAGAGAGACAGCTGGGGGAGGGGGAAAGAGGGCGCATTGGCACATAAAAGGAAATAAAAACAAGAAATGCATTTGTATAATATCAATTTTTTATTAAATATTAAAAAGCAATTTACATGTATACAAGTTAAACTTTTTGTCCTATAGGGTAGTCTTATATTCAGGCTTTAAGTTTTTTTCCTAAAGGAATATACAAAGTTTGGGGGGTCGTCTTATAATCAGGGTCGTCTTATAATCGAGAAAATACAGTAAGTGGAAAAATAATACTGGCATATTAATGGGCAAATTGGCTGTGGCATATTAATGGCAAAATAATACTGGTATTTAATGGCAAAAAAACACTGACATATGAATGGCAAAATAATACTGGCATACTAATGGACATATTATTGGCACAATAATACTGGTATATCAATGGGTAAATTGGCTGTGTCATATTAATGGCAAAACAATACTGGTATATTAGTGGCAAAATAATACTGGCATGTTAATGGCAAAAAAATTACTGGCATATTAATGGCAAAATTGGCTGTGGTATATTAATGGCAAAATAATACTGGCATACTAATGGGAAAATTGGCTGTGGCATATTAATGGCAAAATAATATTTGCATATTAATGGACAAACTTGCTGTGGCTCATCAATGGCAATATAATACTGGCATATTAATGGGCAAATCGGCTGTTGCATAATAATGGCAAAATAATACAGGTATATTAATGGAAAAATAATACTGGCATATTAATAGCAAAATAATACTGTGTGTGACACAGTTAATGGCCTCTTGTATGTGGCACAATTAGTGGGGTTTCTGTATGCAGCATATTTTGTGGGGCTCCTGTGTGTGGCATATCTATTGGGCCCCCATGTGTGGAATAATAAAGGGGCTCTTGGGTGTGGCATAATTAAGGGGCTCTTGTGTGTAGCATACTTATACAGCTGTTGTGTTTGGCATAACTATGGGGCTCTTGTGTTTATCATATTTATGGGGCTACTGTGTGTGGCATAAATTATGAGGCTCTTGTATGGCATATTTGATGGGCCATCTGACTGGCATTACTAAGGAATCAGTTTGGCATGGTATTGGATCCAAGGGGGTGACACCATTAGTTACCAAACCAGGTGACACCAACCCCAGTGACGCCTCTTTGTGACATCAGGAAGGATATTTCCCCAGGTATTATTTATAAATGATATTTATTTCTCACTTAAGGATTCTGATATCAACAAGCTTTCGATTTATATTTCTTCACCTTTAAAGTAATGAAGTGCATTCCTTGTTGAGTATACATTATCCTATGTTTACAAGTCTAATGAGTATAATCCCAAAAACAGAGATCTAATGTGTTGTATGCAGGTAATGTAACCAGTATAAACTTTACTTGCCAGTGTGAAATCACACTACACAGAGATGTGCCTATTCAGCACTCACATTTGTTAAGTTTACCCTTGTGTCTAGTGTCCTGATCAACTGAATAAATGATGCTGTGAGCAAAATATGCTTAAAGAGCAACATTTAAGAGATAATACAACCTCAAGCTTAGTGAATGCCAATGAAAAACAGTAGCATTCAGAGGTGAAAGAAGCTAATGAACTGTTATTGTGTGTTAAGATAGGGGGAATCTTTATAGAGCAGTACAAGATGTTTATAAGAGGTTAACAGATTGGCTCTGTTAAGAACATCATTGGAAAACACATAAACGGTGACATCAAAAGAATCAATTTGCAATGTTTTTGTACAATACAATAAACATCACTATTTTAGACTGCTAAGAAGCAGACCTATTTTGCCTATGTTGTACTTTGAGAAGAAGCCATGTTGATATTTTTGCTATGCATTTTTTCCCTCTTTCTCATGTAATGTACATATAAGTACTATATATTGTGTTTATTATGTGGGATATATTTAGAGGTTTTTTTTAACACACAATTTGGAATGAAAACCCTGCCCCCAAAGAATAAAAATGGGGGGAATAGGAAAAAACAATTTCATATTTTTACATGTTATGAATTTAAATAAAAACCCATATAAATGTAATGATTTTGAGGATACATTATGTATTTAGTATTTTACTTATTTTTGTATAACAACTACAACTTTGCTGTTTCTAAGTTTTACGTTTCCAAAATCGGCAATGCCGAGAATACAACTTTAGTTTTTTTTGAGGAGACATTACAAATCAAATTTAGACAGGTCAATATATTTTAATAAAAAATGCATAGGTTTAAAAGGATTTCAAGGAATATGCCATTGGACAGTGAAGTAACCAACAAGCATAGCAAACAAGCTGAGGTGGGCAGGAGAACAATCTAGCAAATATAGTTCCACAGGAAGTGACTTTTATAGGCTGAAAGATAGACACCTGACCTGGCACAGCTAAGGACATGTAGAACAATGGCTAGGCTTGTACAGTGAAGTTTACCAGAGCTGAGGATGAACTATGAAGTAAGGATAAAGGGGTAGAAACACACAAGTCAGGGTTCATGTCCCAGTGAAGTCAGTTTTTCACAGATATGTACATATTAGGGATTGTTGATTCTACTTTGTTTTTATACTGGACATTTCAATATTTTCTGTCAGCCTACGATTAAGTGCCATAAGGCATGAACCGTATAAGGCTTACTGTACTGCCTGCTCGCATTTGCTATGTCTGCACTGAATTGGAATAAAGGAAGAGCACTGTTTTTACTAGAGAAAATAGCTGCTTCCCTTGCTCATCCATTTTTTGTGTATACTGCTTATGGAGACTGCAATGGTCAGTGTAGTAGATAACAAACAATCTAAACATCCTTTCAAGTGCAGTAAAATTGGAGTTCTAGGGCACCTTCTTTAGATGTCCCATTATTGCTATTTGCTGTAGGGGTCTAGGACACTTGTTCGCCGCATCTTCATCACTGACAGTTCAGCACGGCAGTTAGAACGCTGAACTGTCAGCAATGAGGAATAACGCGGCCGTTTCATATCGGCCGTGGCTATGTAAGAGCGGACAGTTCAGCGCTGAACTGTCAGCTCTTACAAATGTAAAAGTAAAACTAAAATAACCCCCCCTTATAAATGATTCCCAAATCCCAATACTAAAAATAACCCCTTTTCTAAAAATAACCCCTTTTCTAAAAATAACCCCAATACTAATATTAACCCCAATACTAAAATTAACCCACGAACCCTAATACTAACCCCCTAAACCCTAATACTAACCCCCAACCCCTAATACTAACCCCCTAAACCCCAATACTAACCCCGACCACTAATACTAACCCCTAAACCCTAATACTAAAATTAACCCCCTAAACCCTAATACTAACCCCCGACCCCTAATACTAAACCCTAAACCCTAATACTAACCCCGACCCCTAATACTAACCCCCTAAACCCTAACACTAAAATTAACCCCAAAAACCCTAATACTAACCCCCTAAACCATAATACTAACCCCCGACCCCTAATACTAACCCCCTAAACCCGAATACTAAAATTAACCCCTTAAACCCTAATACTATAATTAACCCCAAACCCTAATACTAAAATGAACCCCCTAAACCCTAATTATAAACCCCTAAACCCTAATACTAACCCCCTGACCCCTAATACTAACACCCTAAACCCTAATACTAACCCCCGACCCCTAATACTAACCCCATAAACCCTAATACTAACCCCCGACCCCTAATACTTACCCCCTTAACACTAACACTAAAATGAACCCCCTAAACCCTAATACTAACCCCCGACCCCTAATACCTACCCCCTAAACCCTAATACTAACCCCCGACCCCAAATACTAACCCCCTAAACCCTAATACTAAAATTAACCCCTTAAACCCTAATACTAAAATTAACCCCGAACCCTAATACTAAAATTAACCCCCTAAACCCTAATTCTAAACCCCTAAACCCTAATTCAAACCACCCTTACACGAAAATAGGTAAAATACTTACCTTTAGCGAAGAAGTGTCCCACGATGAAATCTCCAGCGACGATCTGTCTTGTGCTGCAGAGTCGGCGGTGAAGTGGCTGCGCGGAAGCAGCCGCGATGAAGAGTCCCATCCCCTGCTGCAGGTGGTGCTACAATATACTTATTAAAAGCAAGTTTGCCAGCCACAAATGGAAAGGTGAACAGTTACTATAATCTATTACTAACACATTGTGGGATTAGCATACAACATGCAGTAAAGTTATTATTAGATTATAGTCTGCCAAGCAGTACAGTAATCATTACAATATAGTCTACCATCACAAATGGTATGATGTTGTACTTATTATTACCATATAATCTGCCAGCCACAAACGTTAGTAAAGTACATGTGTTATCATTACCATATAGTCTACCAACCAAAGTTAGTGATACAGTATTCTTAGTATTACTATATTATCTGCCAACCCCAAATAGTGGTTTTATAGTTATCATCAGCATCCAGTCTGCCATCCGCAATCATAGTAGTGACAAGCTGATGACTACAATTCAAGTTATGCCCAGTCAGATAAAAGGTAACCATAATGCTGACTGAGCATCATGGGAATTAAAGTTATACAGCAGCTAAAGTAACTTATTTTAGCAGTGAACCCTAGATTCCATGATGCTCACCCAGAACAAAGCCTTCCATGATACTGGCTGAGCATCATAGGTGCAGGCTTAAGCAGCATTTTATTTAAATCATGTATGTCTACATTATATACATACATGTAAGGTGTCATGTGACCTTGCATGACCCTGTAGTTTTCCCTCCTCCCACCACATCCAAGGAAGTGGGGCCATACAATTGGCTAGTATGTAGTTCATATCTATAATTCCCCATTCCCGTGTCAAGTCACCACAGTTCCCTTTAGAGAAAACACTCATGATTGGTAAAAATATTTTTATTTATAATTGATAGATAGGGTACATTATTTCCTTGCTTTTAAAGGCCAGTTCTGAAGCGAATTCCAGAATGCAAGAATGTTATGAATTGTATAAAAAGCAATAAAAAAATAAATAAATTACCTCATGTAAAAACAAAAAAAATAACTCACCAAGGTAGTTCCTGTTAATCACATCCAAATTTATTCTGACAAAGTATGTTTTTGTTTTTTTACTGTCAGACTACATTAGAAACTAAATTAAATAGAAAAAAAAAAAAAAATAATAGTAATTGTATAGACTACTGTATGCTTTACTTCACCAAAGCCATGTCTCTCTTTTGTCCTTTCAGCAACAGAGACCGCTCTTTACTGCCTGCAGGTTCACCATGCATTGTTATTACACAGCCTTTATGTTCACATCATGTGTCATCTGACCAAAGAAGAGTCCACAAAGTGAATACCTCATGCAAAATTTATGCTTATATGGCTGTTTCAGTCAGTGGGAAAATCAATACTGCAGGCTTGATGCGCAGAAATGACTGAGTGCTCTCTGACTGACACTAAAAGCACTGAGAGATTGAGAGGCGGCATTTGCTGTTCAAGGAATCAAGTGTATTAGAGTCATATAATAGTGTGCTCCCCTTATATTACCCTTTCTTTGGGATTATTTTTGATAACAATTATGATTGTGGGGTTTAAGGCAATTGCATTATTACAAAAGGGAAAAAAGCTCTTTCTTTATATCCTTGTAAAGCTGTCATTTATTTCACACTACAACTGTTGTCCAATTATTCTTACCAC
Source organism: Pelodytes ibericus (assembly GCA_036172795.1). Lineage (NCBI taxonomy): Eukaryota > Metazoa > Chordata > Amphibia > Anura > Pelodytidae > Pelodytes > Pelodytes ibericus. Next base: position 155,176,910 of record CM069859.1, on the reverse strand, counting down.
AATGTTCCAGCGTGGAAAAAACAAAAAAAAAAAAACAACAAATAAACAAGATCAACCTAGAGAATATATATGTTAGTGAGATATGTCTTGTAAATAAAAATCTCAGCCGTGATGCAATCTTTGCAAAAGGAGCTTCTCAATTTCCTAGATGTGATGTTATAAAAAACTGAAATGTATTGCAGGACTGTAAGTCTTAACAAAGAGAGAGTCACCTACTTTATATGAACAACGGCTCATGAGAAGGATCTAAAACCTTTCAGCATTGATAGTAAAGACTGCAAGTAAACAATTGGGTACTTTCTGTGTTTGCTGATCATAAAAAATTTGTGGAAAATAAAGAATATAGTAGTACTATAGTTAAAATACATTTTGTTTCTATATTATATAAACATTTTGTGATACTAAAATTTTTTTTTATACAAATAATCTATGTATTTGATGTAGGATCCTGCTAAAGTAGAGATTGGCTAGTTATTGCAACTTGACTTGCTTCAAAACAGTGGCATTCTCGATTTAGCCCCAGTCATACAGTTCTTCCCAAATGTCCATATTTTGGTGGGACAACCCTCTTTTGGACCCACAACCTTTATCCCTTTTTTTTCTTCTTTTTTCTTTTAATCTTTATTAATTTTTGAAATTATAAAAATAGACAAGACATTGACATCATATAGAAATTCAACAGAGGAACATTGTTTTTCGTTATCCCTTTATCCCTTTTTCTAACCTTCTTACCTCTATTTTTAGAAACTCAGAACATAATACACAGAGCCTCATGGCCTTCCAACTCTCAATAGTCTGGGTTTAAATTGTAGAAAATAAATATAAAAACAAGTAAATATGAATAAAATACTTTGTTATGTTCCAACAGAGTTCACTAATTACATCAATAACTGTCTACAGGTTATAAAACCACCTACAATATTTGAATTGGCATACAACTAGTCATGCCCAAGCTAGCTACTTCATGTCCCTCTTGAAATGTTGTCAATTATACTCATCATAAATGCTAATTCAAAATGACTTATAAATATGCTACATACATTGGTAAAAATACCAGTAAAGTATACACTTAATATATGCAAGAGTGGACAGCTTGGTAACCTACTATTGCAATTTTAAAAGGTGATAGCACTATATACTAAGGATTACTTACAGAAAAAGCCCAGTCTAGATAAAAAAAACCTAAGTGTATATTTATGATCAAGAATTAAATGTGCATTTTGACCAAGGAACATTGTTGTTAAGGCATTCGCATTTTTGCTGGTTCAAATATGCATAGTTTGAAAAAAATGTGAGCATGCTAAATAAATTATATTTTCCATCTACATAGTGTAAGTACATTCAGAACTACACTTGCCCATCAGTTATCCCTTTGATGATAATGATGTATTGACTGTACATGTGTGATGATGATGCCACACATACAACTGATGCACACATGGTGCTGTGAGTTCCTGTGTCTCTCTGTAAAGAGCCGAGGGGACTCTTAATGCATGTGTGCGAAAGTGATATCAGCCACATGCTCATTGGCCATCCTCATACTTTTCTGTGGTTGTCTCCTGGGGAGATGCTGTAGGTGCCAATTTTTGAAGACAAAATAAATTGTTATAGTGGGAGGCCAGCATTGAAAAAAAACAACAACATTCAATTAAATAAGGAAATTATAGACTCTTATTTTTAACATGCATTATTTTTTTTAACCTGTGTTGTTGGTTGAACTGTCAAAATGTCTGCACTGAGAAACATTGGTGTATTAATCGTAAGTCTTCTAAATGAAAAGCTATTTAGTTTGTACTATTTTTATTTGAGATACTCTATACTTCAGTATCTGTTACCCAGATTATATATGTGTGACTGCATACATGCAAACAAAAAATATTAAACAATTATACTGTATTTTGCACACAGAATTTAATGAAAGCAGAGAAACACGAGGATGAAATCAGATATGTACTATCTCTCTGAGTCTTGCTTGCTTCAAGCTATTTGATATGTATCCTGTACATTGTGTTTTCAGATCTCATTCAAAGACTTAAAAAAAATAGGAAAGGCCAATCGATGAGCAGAAGTTTTACTTTCATATTCAGTAAATCTTGAAAACACTGTTAAATGTTAAGCTGAGTTATAACTATATTAAACTCATATGTGAGTTTTCAGAATAGGCCAACATGAATCTCCTCATTATTAAATAAGTTATGGTGGCGAAAAGATGATAGAAAATCCCCTCCACCTGAAATTCATTGGGTATGAAAGGAATTATTAAATACCAACCAACACACACCAAGAAGGACAAAGGACTTTTTTCCCCTACTGATAGCTCATTCACAGCTCTATCACTGCTGCAAGTGCTTCTGGATAGGCACATGCAAAAGAGGTCAATAATGATCATCTTTTGCCTCTATACCAACTTTGTACATGGATTCCTTTGAGCATATGTATGCTGTACAGGACATACCTTCACAACACCATAACGTATTTGGTATGTGCTACACATAATGCTCCAAGTCTCAAGTACCAAGCCAGTAACCAACCTCATGATCCATTAAGGCTGAAACAGCTGTCCATGAGCTATCTGGATTTTCATCTCTGTTGACCTGTGTTCAATTCTGTCCTGTACACTGTACATTTTTTCCGAAGGGTCCATGTATAAAGTGGCAATAGAGGCTAAAGTTGATCGTTATTGACCTCAGTTGCATATGTCTATCTGAAACCCTTGTCGTGGTGATTCGGTTTGCCACTGTTTCTTCAATTAAATGGCGGCCATGCTGTGAATGTGAGATTTAGGTTGGAAAAGCTTTTTTGGCTTGTTTGGTATGTTTAGAATTGTGTTCAATAATGTCTCAGCTACCCACTCATAATGAACATTTTTTAATAGAGCTTTAAAATCTGTAGCACTGGATTGGTCAAGAGACTAGGAGTGGATACTTCATCATCCTATTCAAAGTACCCTGCTATTTCATTTGCAGTCTTCTGTGCATATATATAAGAGGGATATACATGGAAATGCAACTTCTGACACTCCCACCATGGGAATTTAACCAATTCCTTTCCAACTTTTTTAATACAGATTGCTTTTATAAATTGCAGTGTTTGTTAAGAAACATTAATTCAATTTATTGTTTTCCATGTATATAAAAAAAAATGTTCAGTATTGTCTTAGGTCTCTGCTAGGAAAATCATGTGTTCCAAATTTGCATAATACTAGACCGGAACAACATACTCCATGAAATAAGGGCAAAGAATGTACATATCCATAGTTCAAAAGGTCAGACACTTAACGCGTTGCACATCTCCTGCCGCTGCATCATAAGCATTTTGCACTTTATTTGGCTTCTGATGATTAAATCTCACAAAGATTTGCATATAGTGCTGGAGTGTTTCTACTTTGTATTTATGAGTGTTGTTGGCTACCTGCCAGTGCACCAAAGGATTTGCATCTTGCTGCTTGAGTTGAACACTTGTTAGCGGGGTATTGAGCCTCACTGGTCATGGATTTCCAGGATCGTTTGTGGTTTTGCTACCTGAGTTGTAATGACTCTGGTAGCAGACTTTAAAAGGCTGATATTCCCTAAAAATGATTATATGCTATAAAATTGTTTGATAATGTATGCAAGTTTATATTACCCATATTATTTGGATAATACTTAACTACCTTGAGTTGGAAAAAAAAACCAGAAGTATCAGCTGATCATCAGTTGGATGGCATTACTCTCTAATAGTCAACATTAATATAATTAATATAATTTAATTAATATTTTTCTGGTGTACGGTATTCTAAATAGCATCAATTTAACTTATAGAATACCAAAAATAGATGAATAGGAAAAATAACAGCTGGGGGTGGATCTACCCAAATAACAACCAAACAACATAACAATGAATAGGGACATTTACAGACCTTAGATGTTTACAGACAGAGACCATAATCTGCTTATATTTTTTACAACTTTTTCCCCAACTATCACACTCTTTGACAGTCTTGTGCCCAAACTCACTTTGGTGCAAGTAAAGATTACTGCTTGTATAGTGCACATGCTTTTTTTTCAGTGTGATTTGATGCAGGCATTCTGTATAAATTAAAAAATTTTTTTATATTTGACTCAAGCTCTCCCCAGTGATTACTTTCATTTAGTCACTTCCTGTTCTCCTGGAATTTAATACATTGTGTGACCTTGCTCAGTAAGATATATTAACAGTGCAACACATTTTCTGATAACATTACTAGAGAGACAGGAAATTCCATTCATTTGAATTAAATTATTATCATGGGTTCCAGCAGAATAAAATAAAAGGAAATTACTTTTCCTCAGCTAGAGTGGGCAGTTCTGTTTTCTTGCAAACTGCTCTAATTTCTAGCTGTAAGTACTTTATATTTTAAGCAATGTAAAATGTAAAACATGGATTTTAAAGTTCTTTGAAAGCACATTAATATTCATTAACATTTGGGAAATGCATTCTGTGCACTAGTTAGTCCCTTTAACTATCAATCATGTCTATGTTTTAAGATGGTCCTTGTTTAGCCAGATTTTTTACACTGGTTCTTGGGACCATGCACATAGCTTTTGAATTATTTATGGTCAATGTAAAGTAGGGCTGTCAGTCAGAACATGCTTTTGTCTGACACCAATTGGTACTTTGTACGAGAATAGTACTTGCATATGAAATAGGTAGATTGATAAGCCTTTACTGGACTCGTTAAAACTAAGTAACACGCTGCAGGATTTTAAGTACAACCTTTGAACAATCAAGATTTTGATGCTGCATACAGTGTCACAGGGTTGTTTCAACATGACAAAACCACACAAAAAAAAAGTACAACTATAACTGCCTACGCCAATTGAAATCAATCATTGTAAAACCATTTGTGGCCATGTTCATTGCAATCCTTAGCTGTTCTAAGTTAAAAGAACATATTCATTTTTCACAGAAATTGCAACAAAGCTGAGGGACTTGTGTAACTTATTTAATCATGATAGTTGTTTGATAGTATTACGGAGTAATCATTTCATCAAAAGAAGGTAATTACCCAGAAGAAACACTGGACAAGAACACTATAGATTGATAAAGATAAGGATATTGATTACGCTATGGGTCTATCAATTTATTATCCTGGAGAAGTTTGTGGAAATGTTACTTGTGATATACAGAGTTTATCACATCTCCATCATAAGCTCTAATGCAAGCGTAACAATATTTTATTAACTTTCCTTAGTGAATGTTGTAGTTTACAACCAGTCTCTGATTAGATTAGAGGAAAACAATATGTTGAGTCATGGAATAGATTGCCTTTTCATGTTCTCATAAGCTTAAATATACCTCATCATAAATGTATTCTGTATAGGATGCTGACATCATGGTTTAGTACACATGCTTTTGCAGTCAAATTGGTGCATTCAGTTGCAATATTAGATAAGGAAGAAGACAGATTTGAGTAAATACATATTTTAATCCATATATTTGCTGGCTGTTTTGCCAGCAAATAAAGATTACATGGCTATTCCTAACAGAGATATATTGGCACGGGCTGAATCCTATGGTTCTCATACCTCATTAAAAATGTATTACTATTATTATTTAATGCCTTATAATAATACTATACAAAACTGTTAATTTATATGCTTGTGGTTGTTGTTATTATTAGTATTACAATATTCAACCAATAGCCTGAATAACGTTATCCAAATTGACATCCATCCTTCTATGACCCACAGGCTGCCTTAGAACACCATATATTTTATTGTATTAATACGTGTCCTTCCAGTGATTGTTGAATTGTGACTCACATGATTCACAATTAGGGATTATTCTAGCCTTGGTGTAGAAATAATCTAAATTTTATTAAAGACAGGAGGCGAGTATTTGCATAACCTTCTTTACTGTTAAACCTCCAGCAGCAAAACAGTTAACAGTAGAAACAACCAATCAGGATGCAGTAAAATAGTATATAAGGCAGCAACAATCCTTTCCACTTCCTCTTTCTTTGATGTGCCGATCAGTGTAGCGAAATGTAACAATTTGAACTAACGAAAACCAGACCATACGAAACGAAGCAGCCTGCAGACGATGAGGGACGTTGAACCGCATCAGGCTAGGAGAAAAAAAGATACCGTGAAAGTAAACGTCCTTTATAACAATCTCATCATAATACACCATAAACTATAGATAGCGAAACATAATTTGTGACACTGTACCTCCCTCAAAACAAAAACATACCACCCAGATAACACAAAAGTATATATATGAATCGAGGTGTGAGAGGAGATAGGAGAAATGTAGTATAGAATCAAAGTTAGTATTCAGGGTGGGATAAAAGTGAATGAACAAGGAGGGAAATACTCGCCTCCTGTCTTTAATAAAATTTAGATTATTTCTACACCAAGGCTAGAATAATCCCTAATTTTATGGCAAGACAGGAGGCTTCGTATTTGCTATTTTAACGCCGTGCTAATAAAGATGAACCCGCATGGGTCCGAGGACGGAAATAAAAAGTGCGAAAAGTCGACTCCCTGGACCAATCTGCCGCCGCCAGGATCTCCGGTAATGAACCCCCCAGATCCGCGGCCGCGGAGGCTGCTGCGCCCCGAACCGAATGTGCTCCAAAATAACCTTCGATACCCGCAAGGTGTAAAATCCATTTGACCCAACGTGCAATAGTTGGGGTAGAGACAGCCCGGAAGGGGCGTACATAGGAAAGCAACAGTTGACCCCGGGGTAGAGAGCGAACAGTACTAGTGGAAGAGAGGTAGCAATGAACACAGCGAGCAACGCATAATTTTGGGCGGTCCGGGAAATATGGGTAAAAGTCGAAGAGGACTTTGTTCGACGGGAAATGGCAACCACAACTCCCTCCGGGGAAAAAGAGAAAGAATTAGCGTTGAAAGCCCTAACATCCACAACTCTCCTGAATGATAATAGGCAAAGCAAAAATGCCACTTTCGCAGACAGTTGACGGAGAGAAAGAGCGTCGTTATCCGGCCACTCTTCCAGAAAAAACTAGGACCCTGGAGACGTCCCCGAAGCCCGCATACCTAGAGGAGGGGGGTCTGGCCGCCCGAATACCGCGTAGAAGACGACATACCGTGGGATCCTTCCCGACGTTTACCCCTAGAATGGGAACGTGAGCCGCTGAGATAGCCGAGCGAATGATGTTGATTGTACGATAAGACTTGCCTTGGGCAAAGAGAGATGATAAAAAATTTAGGATAGCCACTACAGGGGCAGTAAAGGGATTAAGGTGTTGTCCCAAACACCAGCTATTCCAGATACCCCATGCATGAAGGTAGGACTTTCTAGTGCCTGGTGCCCAAGAGTCCCAAAGGAGGTCTCGAGCTGCCGTCGATAGTCCCGACATATCCCAGGCACCCCTGAAACCGTCCAGGCCACCAGCTGAAGGCGGTCCTGGAGTAACAAAGGATGGGGGTTCCCCTGAGGATCGGACAAGAGAGTCAGAGAGCTGGGAAGCAGGAGAGGGTGCGCACAAGATAGTTCCAGGATCAGGGGGAACCAAGGTTGCATCCGCCACAGAGGGGAGATGAGCAACAGGGTCACTTGTTGACGCATCAAGATGTGCAGTGAACGGAGAATCATGGCGAACGGGGGAAAAGCGTATGCCCCCGTTGGGGGCCATGTCTGGAGAAAAGCGTCTACCGCGAGAGATAGAGGATCCGGCATCCAACTGAAGAAGTCTGGTGTCTGTTGATTGGTTCTGGATGCGAACAGATCTAGGTGAAAAGGACCCCTTAGACGATCCAGAGCGCGAAAGATCTGCGGGTGAAGCCGCCAGTCGCTGGTGTCTCTCCAGTGTCTGGAGAACCAGTCTGCCACCGTATTGTCTTTCCCGGGGAGGTATTCTGCCCGTATGGAGAGATGATGTGTTAAACAGTACTGGTACAGATCCTTGGTTAGCTCTGTCAATAGCTTGGAACGGGATCCTCCCAAGCGGTTGATATATCTCACCGCCGACACATTGTCCATCCGAAGGACTAAAGAGCAGTGGGTAGCATTCGTTGTGAAACTGCGTACGGCGAAAGAGCCTGCTATCAGTTCTAAACAATTTATGTGTAATCCTCTTTCTTCCGAAGTCCAGAGGCCGCCTGTAGTAAGGGTCCCGCAGGTCGCACCCCAACCAAGTAGGCTGGCATCCGATTCCAGAATGAAATCTGAGATGCAGCCAAAAGTGGCATGGCTGTTCCGCCGTCATATGGGTTAGCCACCACTGCAGTTCGAGGCGAACCTCGTCTGTGAGAGGGAAACAATGATCGTAAGACCCTGTAGCGCGAAGATGTTGATCTTTTAGTCTCTGCATAGCGCGATAGTGTAGAGGTCCCGGGAATATCGCCTGGATAGAAGAAGACAGGAGCCCGATGATGCGAGCGAGATCCCGAAGGGAAACGCGAGGAAGACGCAAGAAGCGGCGAATGGCCTTCCTTATCGAAAGCATCTTGGACTGAGGAAGTTTGAGGATCGCCTCCACGGAGTCCACCGTAAAACCCAAGAACTGTATCGACTGAGTCGGATAAAGTTCTGACTTGTCCTTGTTGATAACAAAACCGAGATCCTGTAAAAGTTGGACGGTGAGAGATGTGGCCTTGTACAGGGAAGGTCTGTCTCGAGCCATAATAAGGATGTCGTCTAAATAGACGATGGATCGAATGCCGCGGGCGCGCAAGAACTCCATGACGGGTTTCAGCAGCTTCGTGAAGCACCACGGAGCTGAACTGAGGCCGAAAGGGAGACAAGTGAACTGCCATAGACTTTCCTGCCACAGGAGTTGAAGATAACGTCTGTGGTCCTGATGGACCGGCACCGTGAGGTTAGCATCCTTTAGATCCAAACGGGAAAACCAGTCTCGGTCTCGCAGCAGATCGCGGAGAAGATGTATGCCCTCCATCTTGAAGTGCCTGTATGCGACGTGTTGATTGAGGGATCGAAGATTGATTACCGGCCGAAATTCGCCCGATTTTTTGCGCACCAAGAACATGTTGCTGATGAAGCAAGGAGCTCCAACCACGCGTTCTATAGCCCCTTTGTCCCGTAGCGCCAGTAGTTCCCTGTGTACTAAAGAGAGATCGCTCTGAGGCATATGGATGGGATGTGGAGGTGTATGTTGGAGCGGAGGGGAAGAGAATTCTATGAGAAACCCTTGTACAGTTTGAAGTACCCAGGGGTCCTGAGTAATCAAGGCCCACTGGTGGTAGAAAAGTCTGAGTCTGCCCGCAATAGGAATATGAGGTAATAAAGGGTTCAATCTTACCTGATGGGAACTTTGTCCGGTAGGAAGATGACCCTCTGGTCCGAGTGTGTCCCCGGTAGTAGGGAGTGCGGAAGTTGGTGCGATTCTGGAATCGGTAGGAAGAGGAGGATTCCTGCAGACGGGGTCTTGAGCCCCGTGAAGGCCGCTCTGCTGGTGGCACGACCCCTCTGCCGACCAGCCCAGTGAGAAAAACGGTCTCTTGATTGGAAAACTCTCCTCATGGATGATTGATCTTTATTGAGCGACGTGAAAAATATTCACATGTTGGCTGAGGTTCTTGAGGAATTTATCCCCGAATAGGAGACCTTTGGCCTCTGGACCCAACTCTTTTGGTGCCAATTCTGCCAATTTGCTGTCCAGTTTGAACAACGCCGCTTTGCGTCGTTCAGTTGACAGGGCGGTGTTGGCGTTGCCCAACAGACAAAGTGCCCTCTGGGCCCATTCACAAGTCAGCTGAGGATCCATGGGCGAGCCATCTGTGAGTGCCTCGTCCGGCTTAAGCAAAGTCAGGGGTCCAGAAATGTCCAAAAGTTTATCTTGAGTGGAACGGAGTCCTTGCTCCAAGCCTTTGCGAGGATCTTTACCGTTTCTCATCATGAATGTGACGAATAGTGAGTCGAATTCTGGGGTTGAAGCAACCTTGTCAGGGAGGGTTGGGCGAGGACACTCCGCTCGTAACTTCTGGCGAACATCTTTTTTTTGAGTGGGCCCCTGAGCCAGTAACGAAGGAACTCTGCGATGTGTTGCGGTGGTGACCACTCGGCTGAACGTGGGTGGCGTAGAGTGCGGGGGTCGAAGAGTGGTACACCAGAAGAGTCAAGAATCTCCACCGGGAGGTCTGGGTTGGTCTCGGGTTCTTTATGTAATTGTGTGCACAGGTGGATGGGTGATCGAGATCTTGAAGTGCCAGGCTTCGAGTCCCCGGCGTAATATTCATCCAGGATCTGGAAGTTGTCCTGGGACGTGTTTGGTGGGGTCACCGATAGTCGTGGTATGCTGGCTAGTAACGGTAGAGGTCCATCCCTGGACTTCTTCAGCGGGGTTTTTCCCTTATCGGTAGCCGTGACATCCGACCATGGTCTTTTCCGTGCAGGTTCCTCATCTGTAGGGTGCAGGGAATCCTCTGAATCCGAAATTGCCTCTCCAGCTTCTGAACGATGGGCGTGTTGTGTATCACGCAACGCTGCGAGCGCTGAAGGAAGGGAGTATGCCAAAGCCGTACGGAGCCATTCCTGGAAACCGGCAGGCATAGTGTCGGGTTGTTGGTCACTCATGACTGTTGCTTTAGAGCTTGCAAGTTCTAGAGGAACATAAGTAAACAGGCCGTTGTGGGTTTTGTGTAGGTACTTGACAAAATAATAAAGTACATCTTTATGTGTGATGTAAATAATGATAATCGACGGGGTTCACCCGTTACTGCAGAAGGGGGTCACCCAAACTGCCTTGGATCTAGGTTCAATATGACCTGTCCTTTCTGATGGTGGTGATGGGGGGTCACCCCCTTTATATAACCAGAGAGGGGTTCCCTCTCAATTGCCAACCACTCAGGGTATCTGAGGGTATACAGGCAGTAAAATAGACTCTCAGAGCCTTTTGATATCAGGAGAAGAAACCAGATAACGGGGGGTCACCCCTGAACTACATTATAAGCTGTAGTTTATTAAACCCTGTACATTTTATTTATTTAAAAATGGAAGGAAAAAAGGGGGTGGGGGGCAGAATAGAACAGGACAAGCCTGGTCTTAACCCAGCTGGATGTCGCAGGCCTTAGTGGTAGCAATAGCATGTGTGGAGGTGGTAACACGATATAGGCCGAAAGAGTTGGGCCTAGGCACCGCTGAAACGGACCATCCGTTGAGTGAACGGATAAAATCAGACAATGTGAGCGTTAGGGATAAAAGACGCGACGAGGTACCTGAGGGGAAAGGTGCGGCCTAACACGCGAGCGCGGCCGCGTTACTAAACTGCCTGAAGCAATATGCAGCAAGTTTTTGCAACGGAGAACACGAGATGGGAAGAAAAAACTCCACAGTAGGTCCCCAAATGCTCGCGCAGCTGAAGGCAACGCGGGAAGCCACTAAACGGGCGGTAAGGGGAGCTTATGGTGTTACACCTAAGTTGTATGGCAAGTATAAAGCTAGGGACAATACTGAATTCTGTCAGAAAGTTTGTAGTTTAGTATTAGAATAAGAACAGGCTTATAAATAAATGAAAGCAAATGTATTTGGTAAAATAAATAAATAAGTAAAAAACGGAACTTATGGAAGATTACAATTAACAAACCCAGATAGGCTGAAAACAATAATAGACAATAATAACTATAATAAAACTATAATGACAGTAAAATATCATATCTTGTAAGAACAAATATAGATTGAGCTCACCTGGAGGGTAAGCAGCAAAGAAAGAGGAAGTGGAATGGAAAGGATTGTTGCTGCCTTATATGCTATTTTACTGCATCCTGATTGGTTGTTTTTTCATTTAACTGTTAACTGTTTTGCTGCTGGAGGTTTAACAGTAAAGAAGGTTATGCAAATACGAAGCCTCCTGTCTTGCCATAAAATTAGTAATTGTCTGGGTCCAGGCTTGCTTAGGATACTGGGCACTTTTCAATAAGTTATGGACCGCAATAAAATGTCATTTAAAAATCAGTCATAAGTAATGCATGTTGTTGAATAGAGATCAATATTAATTGGATAGAATAGTTAGCTATCTGTATAATTAATCATTGTTGTAAAAGTGACAATATGGATGTGTTGGACAGCACTCAATTTGCTAAACAACCCTGGTAATAGATGAATAATAAGTGCATCCAAAAAGCATGTAGTCAATAGGTTTATTCTCCAATATATTCTGAAACTTTGAAGTCAAATATCAAATGTCTTCTTTTCAAAAGCATTAGCTACCATAAATAACACATGCTTACCAAAATTACCTGTACTGTAAGCTACTTCAACTGGTAGTCAACTTTGTTCTTAAAGCAATTCTGACAACAGAAACGATATTCTAGGTAATCAGTGACCTGCATTTCCACCTTCCCATTATTTGGCTGAAAACAAGTCCAGCTCACTAGCGGATTCCAGAGGAACACTTTTCAATTCATCTGCTACAGATCAAATTAAAGAAGATAGCAGCAATTTGTCTCATCTTGTCATGAAAGCACATCGAGCAAGTACACCGAAGAATGGTGGGGATAAAAGATTCTGAGCTTTGTAGAGTTTCAGCAAATGGTGAAAATGGCCGCTCCAATTATTTTGTAAACAGAGAAGAATCTTATTTCATGTATTTGTTCATGTGTCACACATAAAATTTGCTGAGCTCACATGCATTTTATGAACTACTGAAAATCACAAGCATAGTTAGAAAAAAGACATAAGTAAAAAGGCTAATACATAAATACACCATTTCTTTTTTTACATCACTTTAGACGTATGTCTAATTTGCCTCCTAATGCCTGCCAAGTAGACCACACTTTTTGTTTTGCTACAAAATGGGCATGTGCAAGTAGGTGGCGTTTAACCCCTTTGTGATGCATGGTGCTTGCGTCCCAAATGACGCAAGCACCAAAACGTCACGATTTGTTCCTGGCCACCGATCACAAGGTGATTGGTAGCCAGGAACACGATGGCAGAGACCCGATCAGCGCCCCAGCCCCCAACACAGGATGTACTATGCCATCCCAACGCCTTTTAGGCACTTAAAATCACGAAGGGGTTAAGGCATTCTGAAATACAACCTGTACACTTATTATATCTCCATCACTTAACATAACGTTAAGCACCAAAAAAAAGAGTTTTTTTGTTTCTTGTGCACAATATGACCAGTAGCCCGAGACAGAGACAGTTATCCTAACTGATCTTTGGAATGTCACTTATGATGTCAGGGAGGGGAACCCAAAACTGGAAGTTCCGGCACGGAGCAATTTTAACCGGTGTTCAGTTTGAGTGATGGTTACATTTTCCCTGTCAGAACGAGTACAATCAAAGCGATGAGCTTTTAAACATAGGACATTCTATGCCAGGGGTCCTCAAACTTTTTAAACAGGGGGCCAGTTCACTGTCCCTCAGACCGTTGGAGGGCCGGACTATAGTAAAAACAAAAACTATGAACAAATTCCTATGCACACTGCATATATCTTATTTTGAAGTGAAGAAACAAAACGGGAACAAATACAATATTTAAAATGAAGTAAAGTTAAATCAACAAACTTACCAGTATTTCAATGGGAATAGTGTGCCAGTCAGATGCCCAGGGATATTATGCCAGTCAGAGTCCAGTAATATTATGCCAGTCAGAGCCCAGTAATATTATGCCAGTCAGAGCCCAGTAATATTGTGCCAGTCAGATGCCAAGGAATAGTATGCCAGTCAGAGCCCAGGAATATTATGCCAGTTAGATTCCCAGGAATATTATGCCAGTCAGATGCCCAGGAATATGATGCCAGTCAGATGCCCAGGAATATTATGCCAGTCAGATGCCCAGGAATATTTTGCCATTCAGATGCCCAGGAATATTATGCCAGTCAGATGGCCAGGAATATTATGCCAGTCAGATGCCTAGGAATAGTCTGCCTGTCAGATGCCCAGGAATATTATGCCATTCAGATGCCCAGGAATATTATGCCATTCAGATGCCCAGGAATATTATGCCATTCAGATGCCCAGGAATAGAGTGCCAGTAAGAGCCCAGGAATATTATGCCAGTCAGATGCCCAGGAATATTATGCCAGTCAGAGCCCAAGAAAATTATGCCAGTCAGATGCCCAGGAATAGTGTGCCAGTCAGATGCCCAGGAATAGTGTGCCAGTCAGATGCCCAGGAATATTATGCCATTCAGATGCCCAGGAATAGTGTGCCAGTCAGAGCCCAGGAATAGTGTGCCAGATGCCCAGGAATATTATGCCAGTCAGATGCCCAGGAATAGTGTGCCTGTCAGATGCCCAGGAATATTATGCCATTCAGATGCCCAGGAATATTATGCCATTCAGATGCCCAGGAATAGTGTGCCAGTCAGATGCCCAGGAATATTATGCCATTCAGATGCCCAGGAATATTATGCCAGTCAGATGCCCAGGAATAGTGTGCCAGTCAGATGCCCAGGAATAGTGTGCCTGTCAGATGGCCAGGAATATTATGCCATTCAGATGCCCAGGAATATTATGCCATTCAGATGCCCAGGAATAGTGTGCCAGTCAGATGCTCAGGAATATTATGCCAGTCAGATGCCCAGGAATAGTGTGCCAGTCAGATGGCCAGGAATAGTGTGCCTGTCAGATGGCCAGGAATATTATGCCATTCAGATGCCCAGGAATATTATGCCATTCAGATGCCCAGGAATAGTATGCCAGTCAGATGCCCAGGAATATTATGCCATTCAGATGCCCAGGAATAGAGTGCCAGTAAGAGCCCAGGAATATTATGCCAGTCAGATGCCCAGGAATAGTGTGCCAGTCAGATGCCCAGGAATAGTGTGCCTGTCAGATGCCCAGGAATATTATGCCATTCATATGTCCAGGAATATTATGCCATTCAGATGCCCAGGAATATTATGCCATTCAGATGCCCAGGAATATTATGCCATTCAGATGCCCAGGAATAGAGTGCCAGTAAGATCCCAGGAATATTATGCCAGTCAGATGCCCAGGAATATTATGCCATTCAGATGCCCAGGAATATTATGCCAGTCAGAGCCCAAGAAAAGTATGCCAGTCAGATGCCCAGGAATAGTGTGCCATTCAGATGCCCAGGAATAGTGTGCCATTCAGATGCCCAGGAATATTATGCCATTCAGATGCCCAGGAATAGTACAGTGCTTGTTATACCTGCGCCCTCCCCCTCCTTCCCCATCACTTACCTCCAGCTGCTGTGTCCCCGGCCGGACGTCTCGCGCAGTGTTCCCTCCTCCCTGCACGGAGGAGGGAAACAGTTACCGGGTCCGGATGTGATGAAACGTCACATCCGGTCGCGGTGATTTTTTTTTTTTCGTTTTCCTGCAGCCGCATCTTCTGCGGCTGCAAGAAAAAAAAAAAGGTAAACAGCGGGGAGCGGGGGGTGCCGGCAGCACCCCCCGCGGGCCGGATAAATGTGCTCGGCGGGCCGCATGTGGCCCGCGGGCCGTAGTTTGAGGACCCCTGTTCTATGCCATCCTAAGTCCCTGCACTTTAGTACAGCGGGAAGGGGTGAGGTATTGGTGAATATAATTGTATTTTTGTCACCAATTAGATAGATGTTTTTTAAAGGAACATTGCAAGCGAGGGTTAAAAAAACATGTCCTGTGCTTTGAAGAAAACCCGACTTGTATCTTAAGAGATGCATGTGGGTTTACTCTCTGCTGTGTCTCACTACTGAGACACAGCAGTTCCTATTTGTCATTGTGAGCACGTACACTGCCACGTGCAGCCACACTCAGACTACTGAATGCAAGGGTCTTGCATGTTATCAGCACGAGGGATCTAGTTAAGGTCCCGCTGCTGATCCTGCGCTAGCAGAGAGAGCCAGTTGCCAACCAGATGGCTTCCTGCTTCTTATGGAAGCATGGCAGCTGTCGGTCAGAGGATAAACTGGTGTGTACTATCAAAAGTACATGCCAGTTTATACACACAATGGGAATAACTAACATTTCACTTGTGCTTCTCTATTAGAAGCACAAGTGAAATCTAAAGGTAAGTGTTTCTTTTAAGTGAGGTACAACATGTTGTATATCTGTCACAAAAAAAGTTAAGAAAATACACAGCTAGTATGTGCATGGTTGAAGTTAACTATAGGCAAGGTAGGTGCCAAACTAGATCTGCTGGAGGTGTCCTGTCCCCCAGCAGCGTCTGTGGGGCTTTTGCACATTTTTAAAAGAGCCTCAGTGCTGTGAAACATCTGTGTTTACTTTGGTCTGCTTTTATGCATCATAGCTGTGCATGAAGTCACATTTGCATTAATTTCCTATGACCTTGGTATTTTTCTGTTATTTCCTGCTGTCAGGTTCCACACTGGGAGGTTTTTCTGTAGAAGAAAAAAACATAGGTTCTGTGAAAAAGAAGCAAAGTCTGTGCAGTGGTGTGTGAACATTACCCTTATTGGCTAGTTAGCCAAACCGGTAATTGAATCAGCAGTAGGAGGGGTCACATTTTGCGTGGTTTGGCTGTGCTGAACTGCGGAGGATTGATGTAGATGGTGTGATATGTTGGGCACTTTGTTTGTTGATTGATAGTCAACTTGGTGCATAAGAGCAGCCTTGGTGTGTGGCATTGTGATGGTCCTCCATTTGCCATACTGCACTATCTCTGACAGAAGAAAGTAAGAAACATGGAAACAGAAATCCAGCAATTTCCAATTGGGAAAAATATGTGATAAAAACATTTAAGGGGTTCCAATATGTTGTACAAAATATAAAAGGGTACCATGACTACATTTAATTGGGAAAGGCTTCAGGATCATCCATCATTGCACCAACACTGAGTATGTATATTAATTATTAGTTATTCTTCTTATTAACAGCAATTCCTGTTTGACTCATCTGTCTTATACCAGGATCTTATTTTCCACTAGAAAAATAGGGGATGGTGTATAAGTGAATACAGTATATGTTCCCTCATATTCCTTTCGCTATAGTTATTGACAAAAATGCAGTGTTTGATGTCCATTGACTTCGACCTATGCCTAGCATGTCATTAACTATAACCTCACCAGTTCCCTGCATGATCTACAAACATTCTAAAGATGCCCCCATTTCCTTAAAGGGCACCATCATCTAAAGATTGTATACAGCAGGAATGCAAAGTGTAAATAATGTACATGTTACCAAAATTACAAGGAAATGGATAAACTATGTGAAATTGTGCTGGTTCCTATTTATGACATTACCAAGCCACAAGGTGATTGCACAGAAAACAGCACAGACTCAGCTAATAAACAATATTCTTTTAGTATGTTCTTTTTGGGGGGGTTTATGCTCTACATTCAACAGTACAAATATTGTTTAGGTTGATAGAGAACCTATAGTATGTGACCTAAACTGATTTGTTTGTTTTTATAGCAGCGTGGTATTGAATATTTTTTCAATTATGACAAGGTGTAACTTTACATCCAATATGATTGTTTTCTACACATTGTAGAAAATTGGTAACAAATACATATATAAAGTTAATTTTAGATATGTTTTTTTCAATTTTCCTATGACCAGAAAAGACCCCCTCCGTGCCAAGAGCATGCAGATAAATACTCCAAACATGGCCACTGAAATACAGTTCTTCTATATACCTTCTGAAAATATATAATTTCAGCCCCACAATATATAATTTAATGAGTCACATATAAAATAATATGTATCTTTTCAAACATATATTTCACAAAATTTTCTGTCTTTTAATACAAGCAATAGACAGGAACATTGCAAGAAAAATACTAAATAGGATTGAAGCAGCAGATCCAACTCTGCATGATCAGTGATTGATGAGAAGTGAGTAATGGGTCCGTTTCTTGCTATTTAATTTAACTGGGTCTCTCTAGAGACCAGCATTAACTATATTAACACACTCTACTCCCATGAGTCTGGGCACTTCAGAACAGCCTCAACAGAAGTGAGCGCTCATAAAAAGACATCAATTACAAGCTGTTTTAAGGGTTTTAAATGTAATCCAGCAGTGCTGCTTAACTAAATGATTCCACAGAAATGATCTCCAGTGTATTCATAGAGCAGTGTGAGGAGAGCTCACTATGAATCTGACTTAATGACTGAAGAAGATCAAATTAATTACAAACATCCATAGGGAGTTTGATAGGAAGTGGTTCTATCTTATCCGCTTAACTTCAATTTACTTCTTTGCTTACAGTACCAAGACTGCTTAGTACACTTCTTCCAGACTGCAGTCACTACAAAAAAAAAAAACAGTTCAAACACAACAGGAAGCATCTACTAATAGAACAAGACAAAATCATGTTTTTACAGTCTAAACACTTTACCCTTTCGTTTTGTAGTACAGCAATACCGACTGTGAAATAGTCATATTATGTATCTGTGCCCAGTTCAGCACCTACACATGAGCTGTGCACTACTAAGGATTAAAACAATGTAGACAGCGAGAATGGACAAAAACTGAAATAGCCAGCCCTATAGGATGTAACCTACTGGGGAGAGGGATCACCATTTTTTGCTTGCTTGCACCATTACAGAGGAAACCTCTCCATTAGCACATCAGACTGGTCCCACCCAAAAGGGCAGTCCAGATTCAAATTGTCTGGCAGGTCTCCTCTGCACGAGGAACACAGCAACCATACCCCAATAACTCATTGAGAAAAAAAAAAAATTGTGGGATGCCTCACAGCGAGAATGGTAAAAATCTGAAATAGCCAGCCCTATGGGATGTAACCTACTTGGGAGAGGAATCACCTGTTTTTTAGTGATGCGCGCAAAGTAATGCTCACATCACCCTGAAATGAACACCAGGAGTCTGGCTGGATTTTAAAATTTGCTACAGTATTTAACAAGTTAAATACTGTCTCGAACAAGATTTATTTATTTAACATAACCATTGTATAACATAACCATTGAATCAACACAACAATAATGTTACTTAATAACAAAGTGCTTAATGAATTAAAGCCTATCTAGGAATTTTGGGATCCAAGTAACATTTATTTATAAAATATCTGACCAAAAACTAGGCTCCGGCATAGACCACCAGCTGCAACCGATACAGGCACTGAGTGTTGGCTCCTCCTAACCTCTACAACAGTCTCCAAAACTGATCACTTGATTAACTACTTTCAGGGAACTAGCCCCCTTCCCCACAAACATTTGTGGTGAAATATTGGATCAATCAATCCCAGGTAAAAGTGACCATAAGTACAGCATATCACATTGTATATTCCTAGGATGCTCCTTATATGGATTGGAACACAAAGCATTCCCCCAGCATGGAGAAATAGAATATGCAGGGGGCCTACTAAAGATGCTATATGGGAAACCAAATGGAGAACTCCCTAACACCGAACACCAGCCATGTAACCTGAACGTCAAGAGACCGAAAACTAAGCTGCCCACTGTTAGGCCAAACCGAGGGATGCTGGTCTGCCCTGAAGACAAAAGATTCTCCCACTATCCAGATGACTCAGGGAGGAGCTGTGGAAAGAAATGGATGAAGTTAAGAAAAGAACAGAAAACCAGTGAGCCATTGAAAAAGAACAATAGAAATAACCTTAGTAAACTGTACATGCAGCATCAGCTAACGACATACAAGATAACTCAACATTACATCAAATTATATATATATATTTTTTTGTGTCCTGGTGAAGGATATAGCTATGGAATCTCATTTATTCCCATCCTCTGATGATAATCTCCTAAGTCCCCATCTAGCTGCTTCTGTGGTGGGTAACCAGTGGCCAAAGAAGAACTGGCCATTGCAAGTACACCCTAAGGAAACATGACAGGTTGACCAGTCTTACCAGATTAGGCATAAGCGGAATGGCAAATGGGCCAACCATACTCCCCAACTAGACCTCCTTATTTAACTTGTCTCTGACAATAGATGGAAAAGAAAGTGCAGACTTAAGGTTTTAAAGTGCATGGAAATTTCTTGCATCAGGAAAGGGATCCAGAAAAGCAGTCCTCAAGTAAGCTGGTTGCCTCTTGATCCTTTTACCGCTGAAGCCACAGGTGTGATGCGTTTACGCTCACTGGAATCCTCCCCTTTGCTGTTACTAATGCCATGTTTTCCACTAGTGTCAACCATAGAAACCCATAAGTTTCTGCCGATAAGAACTCCATACCGAAGCCAAAGGTATCAGTCTCTACAGATCTACTGCACAGATGTGAAGGGGGATCACTATGTCCACCTTGGAGAACCTGTTACAGTATAGGAAGGTAGCTGTGTACATGTAATAGTTGTGGGATTAGAATCCATACAATTGTCCTGGGTCTATGGCTGGAACCTTCCAGCAATTCTGATGACATGGACCCTCCTCTTGAAGTCCTGCCTGCTGTTATGCCTCTCCCCTGAAGAGCTGATCATGTACTCATCTGCTCCTCCTATCACTCCTCTTAGAAGACCTGGAGCTAGAATGAGGGTGACACTTATGCTGAGAATGTACAGAACCCTGATCGCTGATAACCATGGGGCTGTTTAATTAATACTAACAATTTATTTTACCAACATAAAACTAGAGATTACAACTGTCTTCATAACCAGAAAAAAGTTGGGAAGTGGTAATGTGTTCTGAACTTGAGTTTACTTTCAATAACTGTTTGCAATCATTTCATAAAGTTAAAGACTTAGGTAAAAGAGCATCATTCTTAACTATTTATTCTGCCTTTTTGTTGTTCCCTTTTTAAAAACTGAAGAAAGATTAACTCACGCGTGTATCTTTGGAGCTCTCATTGTCTTGCCCTGACAGAGCTAGGGGTACATGCTCACCACAGTTCACCCTAAGTGTCATATGTGTAAGAAGCACACTGAGAGAACATTACCAACCCTTTGATGGCATCCACTGGTGTTCTCTTTCATCAAACACAAAATGATGCTCCTGACTCTACTACTGTTCCTGGCTCTACAATTGTTCCTAACCCTTTTCTTACTTGGGAGCCTATCCTTGCTTCAAAGTCATTCCTGCTCATTGGCATGCTCCTGTTCATATGTCCACTTTTGTGTGTATATTTTATCAAATTGTTTTACATGTACTCTTTCAGCCACATCATCTTCATGACATCACTATATAGCCATTTTGCTAAGATTTTAAATATTTAAATAATATTAATAATAGTAGATATGTATGATCACAATAGGGTGAAGTCAATTGACTTAATATATATATATATATATATATATATATATATATATATATACATTTCGAAATTCCAGCTGAATGCAGATTTCTTTTATGCCTGACATGTATACTGATATAAAGATATTTTATTAAAATGTTATTATTATTTAAATATATTAATAGCTCTTTTGTTTACTATATCTAAATAATACCTTCTGTGGTTTGCTATATTTAAATGGGACATTTTGACATATATAAAAAATATATGGATATTTGTACTGTAGTAGATCTATAAAACACATGCTTTTGGGGACACTTATCATAGTGGTGAAAGTATTGTAATGTATTGTATTACAATTTGTTAAATAAAGACTCCACAGTTGCACAGTGCAAGATTACCATGGATTGAGCCCTTCGGCCCACCTCCATTCAAAAAGGAATACATATTGTGAAGAAAATAAGCAACAGCAAGTGATTCCAAACTGTTTCAGCACATGGGTCAGTATCCCATTAATAGTCAATTGGGAAAACACATCTGCAATTAATTATAGTCCATAAAGAATCTTACAGCCTCATGTCTACTTCATTTTGTAATGCACTTAAAGTTTATTTGACATACTCGTGTTCAACCAACTCTTGGAATAATTCTTACATAAATAATGCACATAAGACTCTTTATTTTCAATTTTTGTTTAATATCCAACATTTTTGACATCTCCTCTACACAATGTTGACATATGTCAACAGAATGCAGAGCTGGCTGGCAGTAATCTGCAACACATTTAGTTTTATGAATATAAAATGTGTTTAAAGTGGCAATCCTCTCCCATATCATGAGTTTGTTTTTACTGCCGAGCTAAATGACATCTATTAATATTTCAGTAAACATGTCCTTTGCAGAACCCAACTGCGAATATTCTGCACAATCACAATTCTTTATTCAATATGACTTCTGTGGCATGGATTTGAGCAGTGCACCTTAAGAAAACCACTGTGTTGCCACAGTTAAAACCTCACATTATGGTGATGGGAACTTCTCTGTACATAATACTTTACATTCTAACAGCCTAAGCTTTGAAAGTGTTGATTAACTGTATGGCATATAAATAACAAAATGTGACAATTGTTCAAATTGGATATATTTTGACTTAAACAAATGTCTGGCATTGAACTCAACTTTCATATTTAAACTGATCAGTAGACATGTGCAAAACTAAAATTTTCATTTAGTTTTCGTCCATTTGGACGAAAATTTTATTTACTTCGTCCAAAACGAATTTCGTTCATTACTGCATTCGTTTCACATGAAATTTGGACGAATTGACCTATTTTAACCTCTCTTTCGGTTTATAGACTTTCGGTTTATGAAATGCATGTAATGCGGTTGATATTCTATAGACTGAAATAGAGTCCCCATTCATACAAATTGACCTATTCGGATGACTGGGGACTCTATTTCGTTTTATAGAAAGCCAATAGCATTACATACATTCCATAAACCAAAAGTCTATAAACCGAAAGAGATTCGGTTTATAGACATTCGGTTTATGGAATGCATGTAATGCTATTGGCTTTCTATAAACCGAAATAGAGTCCCCATTCATACAAATTGACCTATTTCAACTATATTTCGGTTTATAGAATACCAATAGCATTACATACATTCCATAAACCGAAAGTCGTTCATTATGTCGGTTTATGGAATGTATGTAATGCTATTGGCTTTCTATAAACCGAAAGAGAGTCGGTTTATAGAATACCTATAGCATTACACCTATTCCATAAACCGAAAGTATGTTGGTTTATGGAATGTATGTAATGCTATTGGTATTCCATAAACCGACTCTATTTCGGTTTATAGAATGCCAATAGCACGAATGGACGAATGATTTTCATTTATTAACCATTCGTTCATTAGGCTTTTGTTAGGGTAGCATCCTCGTTATTTTTTTTTCGGACGAATGGACGAAAATGCTATTTTTGCCGAAAATACATTCGTCCAAAAACGAATGCACAAGTCTACTGATCAGCCATAACATTATGACCTCTGACAGGAGGCAAGCTGGTTAAGGCAGAGTGATGCTTTGCACAATGTTCTGATGGGAAATCTTAGGTTCTGCATTCATGTGAATGGTACTTTGACATGTACGACCTACCTATGCATTGTTGCAGACCATGTTTACCCTTTCATGGAAATGGTACCTGATGTTGTTGGCCTCTTTTAACAGGATAATGCACCCTGACATAAAGCAAAAATGGTTCAGGATTGGTTTGAGGAACACAACAATGAGTTTAAGGTGTTGACCTCAAAATTCCCCAGATAGCAATCCAATCGAGCACCTGTGGGAAGTACTGAACATCCATGGAGGCCCCACCTCACAATTTACAGGACTACTAGTTTTATTTATCTGGGTTTTTGCTGACCAGACTTTTATAGCAATTTAAAATCAACAAATTCATATTTACATTAAGGGAACTCAGCTAAGCAAATCTATTACTTATTCAGACAATTGTGTGTGCCATGGGCCACAAGAAGTAATTTTGATAACAACAGATTTAATGCATATTAACATTAAGTTCAACTTGACAAGCTATATCATTTTAACGCGCATGACCGTGTTTAACCACTTTAATCAACATTTAAATTGCATTCATACTTTGTGTGCATGGCTGTAATTTTTCTCAAACTAATTTATTTTCTTTTTTTTTGTGGGCTTGAGAAATTTTATCAACTAAAGTATCTACAAAGTATGAAATATGCCTTTTTCAACTTCATATTTTAAGCATAATTGTAAGAAGAAATATTATTTTCTCATGTTTCAGATTTGCATCCTTTAATGTTTATTTGCTAAAGGTTCAATATAATATTTCAAGCGTAGCCATATTGTGTCACTAGGAACCTTTTTTTGAAAATATATAACATTTACATTTTATATAAAACTTGGGGTGTATGTTTCATAAACAGCTGACTTGTTGTTCAAAATTTTATAAAAACAGTTTTACCACAAACATCAGGGAATCTACTTCAGAAATGGTATGATAGAACAAAAACATTCTTGCTCCATAAAGATTGTCTGAAAAATAGCTAATCATTGGAATAATAGTGGGGAAAATACTACTATTGTAAAATGTTATAGAGAACATATGTGTTTCACCTACACAAAGCTGTCTCAGAAATGTAAGTATATTAATTCATACATTGTAGTGCATATTCAGGGGTTTAGGGACAGTTGACACCATGGCAATCGTTGGAAGAGTAACCAAAAGTTGTAGCTTTAAATGAGGTAGCATCAATGATAATCACAGAAAATTTAGATCTGTTCAGACCATACAGTCAATAGTGACTAACTAGAGATCCAACAATCAAATCAAAGATGGAAA
The DNA here is from genome assembly GCA_036172795.1 of Pelodytes ibericus. NCBI lineage: Eukaryota > Metazoa > Chordata > Amphibia > Anura > Pelodytidae > Pelodytes > Pelodytes ibericus. The sequence goes on along the minus strand of CM069859.1, from coordinate 155,152,523 downwards.
ATGACCATGACAAATTGCACCAGCAATAGTCCTGCAATACATATAGGGATATAATAAATGTGGCAATGAAAACTACAGTGTCTGGTGCACTAAGCCACTCTTGTCTTAACATCACCTAGGACTGCTTATTTGCAGTGTCGTAGCTATAGATTTTGCTGCCCACAGGGTGGTTCCAGAATTTGCTGCTCCTCTCAATAAATACTGCGACACATGGTATGTGCGTCCTCGAAGAAGCAAGTAGCGAAACACAGTTTTTGTGTTCCTAGCCCCGATCACAACATGACTGGAAGCCAGGGACACAGTGGCAGAGACATGATCCGGGTCTTAATAGAGCCTATGGGGCACTGATAAAAACTGGAGAGACCTAGTGATGTCACTTGGGATGTCAGAGAGGTATGTCCAAACCCAAAAGTTCTGGCATGTCGCATTTTAGCAAAATAAAGCTTGTGACAAGAAGTCTAAGAGCTCAGATAATACCAGCAAGTGAACAAAAAGTCCAGGGACTCACACCTTGAGTGATCTTGCGTGATCACTTAAATCACACTCTGAGTGATCGCACACAAGCTCAGTTCATTCAAATCACTTGACTTGGGTGGGTCACTTGCGAGATCCTTCAAAGTGTGATCACTCAAAGATCTGAGATCCAGGGCTTTTTGTCAGAACTGCGGATCCTGCTTTGAGCGTTGGCTACATTTTCCAGATCAGACTAAGACCACTTTAAAGTGACCTCACCTGACAGGTGGGATCCCATCCGCATGTGGCAGTCATTATCACATGTGCAATATTATCAGTTCAGATTCCTAGCTATACTTGATAGAGCTAATACATGTGTTACATAAACTACAGGTATGAATTTAGTGTGATATAGCTTGCTGCCTATGGTGTATATGTATTTTAAATACACTTACCTTTTCTTCACCACCTCCTCAGACTTGTTATTTACACCAACTGCATTAAGTGCATCCACAATCTGCTGCCAGATTTTATTTTTCTTCCTTTGGCTTGTTTTGAATTTTTTTTTTTTTCCTTCTTTTCTTTTTCCTTTTTTTTTTTTCCTCTTTCCTTCTTTCATATAATCTTTATTATTTTCTCAAATATAATATAAAAAAGACAAACAATCAAATGACATACATTACATTCTCAGTAGAGCTCGTATTATAATTAGCCCTTAATAGATTATATCCAAATAGCATAGGATGACACATACCATAGTCGGTCCCCCAACCTCCCTGTCCACCACTCCACATTAACCCCACAGGGGTAGTGTCCCCACTGTGGGGCGGGGAATCCGTATAGTTTGAATTACCAGATTCGGGCTCTGCATACCCATTGTGGGGAACATCGTTCATACTCATATCATTCAGCCAAACAGAACAAATCATCACCCAACAAGCATTCATACCCATCCTACCGCGACGGTTCTCAGGGGGGCGGGAGGGGGGTTTAGGAGCTACATACCTTACTGACCTCACACCGTTTTCTTATATCTTGTCGGAATCCAGCTTGAAATCACAAGGATTGCATTAAACCAGAAAGAGAGGGGAGGCACACTATTTACTTACGATTAGTCCAGGGATGCGAACCAGCGTGCCCAGATTTTTCGGTATTTACATCTATTGGGCTCATGATTAGGGTTTAGGTAGAAATATTTTTCAGATTCCGCCTGGAATTTTATCTGCTCCTTAATCTCTGAACATTGGGGGATCTCCACTTTCCTCCAGTACCTAGCGAGGCAGATTTTAAAGGCCGCCAAGATATTTATGATTAACGCTCTTCTATTAGGATCTTGGTCAGGCAATTCCAGGTGGAACAGAACATTTTTGTGGGGTAAGTTTATTTTTTCCCCCGGTGACCCAGTCCACTTACTCAGACACCTTTTGTTTTATCGGCTGTAAAAGGTCACAATCCCACCATATGTGAAATTGGGATTCTAATGATTTTTGGCATCGCCAGCAAAGGATGTAACACTTGGGTCAAATTTTGCCATACGAGCCGGGACTAAATACTTGTTTTGACTTTTCAACAGACTTGTTGATCCATCTTGTAGCAGTGCACAATTAGAGTCATACCTCTATTTCCTCAGTAGTTGTGTTGCTCCATTGGGAAAGATATAATGTAGAGAGGTGAAAATATTTCCACTGACCTACAAATGCCAACCGTAGAACCTTTGAAACCTATAACATTAGGTCTTTGGGATAGAAATCAAATTTTCTGTCACGAGATTTCTATCCCAAAGACATTATGTTATAGCATCCATACCAACCCTCTTGCCAACCTTTTTTACTTTTTGTTTAAACTAGTTGCATTTGTCAATCTTTGTGGGAAAAAAGCTATGCACCTGTGCATGTATGAAAAAATAACAGATTAGCAGTACAATAGATGGAGGGGGTGGGCTGCGGACACTTTCTTGGGCGCGGCACTTCCATAACTTTTCTTGTCATGTCCATAAAAGAAGAATATTATTGTTATCTTAAAAATATTTATAATCTTAGCCATCAAATAGAAAATATCTGTTTGTTTGTTTGAAACGCAAAAACCATAGAACTCTAGACATTTGTACAGCTTATGCAATAGTGGAATTTGTGTGTCAACATGACTATTTTCAGCTCTCTAAGTTGTTCCTTTCCTGCGTTATGAGTTAATTGATTTTTGAGTTTAATCGAATGGACATTGGAGATGGACAACAAGAGGCATCACCAGTGATGTTATGCTCTCCTGCTAAGCCATGCCTACTTTCTTCCTAAATACTGTATGTTATATGACTAGGGTTGCAACCTTTCATTTCAATAAATAGTAACATAGTAACATAGTAATTTAGGTTGAAAAAAGACACAAGTCCATCAAGTTCAACCCTTCTACCTATCATTTCAGCGTTTTGATCCAAAAGAAGGCAAAAAAAACCCCTAAGGAAGCTTTTTCGAATGTTGCCTCCTAGGGGGAAAAAAATTTATTCTTGATTCCAAAAGGGCAATCAGATTTCTCCTTGGATCAAAAAGGTCTATTATGAATGCTCATTCTATTATTAATACCCCTGTATGTTCTGCTTTTCTAAAAAAACATCCAGACCATTTTTAAATGCATCTATTGTGGTTGATAGCACTACCTCTCTTGGCAGTGAGTTCCATAATTTTATTGTCCTTACCGTAAAGAATCCCTTCCTTTGCTGCCTATGAAATCTTTGCTCTTCCAGTCTCAGGGGGTGACCTCTTGTTCTTTGTACATTTCTATTAATGAACAGGTCCCTGGAGAGCTCCTTATATTGGCCCTGCACATATTTATATAATGTTATCATATCCCCTCTAAGACGCCTTTTTTCTAAAGTAAATAAATGCAATTTTTTAAGTCTCTCTTCATAACTAAGATCCTCCAATCCCCTTATTAATTTTGTAGCTCTTCTTTGCACTTTTTCTAGTTCCTTAAAATCCTTTTTAAGGACTGGTGCCCAGAATTGTACTGCATATTCAAGGTGAGGTCTTACCATTGATTTGTAAAGAGGCAAGATGATGTCCTCCTCCCGTGAATCTATACCTTGTTTTATACATGCCAATATCTTATTGGCCCTTGCAGCTGCTGACTGGCATTGGGCACTGTTGCCAAGTTTGTTATCTACAATGATTCCTAAATACTTTTCGTTAGTAGTTTTTCCCAGGGTATATACCATTTAACGTATATGTTGCTTTGTTATTATTTTTCCCATAATGCATAACTTTACATTTGTCTATATTGAACCTCATTTGCCACTTTCTTGCCCAGTTCCCTACTCTGTCCAAATCTTATGTGTAAAGAAAAAACATCAAGATTAGTCTTTATTACCTTACCTAATTTTGTGTCATCCGCAAACACTGAGACATGGCACTCAGCACAACGTGGGAGATCATTAATAAACAGATTAAAAAGAAGAGGTCCCAAAACAGACCCCTGAGGTACTCCGCTCACTACCCTGGTCCAATTTGAAGCTTTACCATTTACAACAACCCTCTTTGTTGTGTTCTATCTTTTAGCCAATTTTCAATCCAAATACATACATTTGCCCCCAATCCTATTTCTCTCAATTTGTAGAATAACCTTTTGTGTGGAACTGTATCAAATGCTTTAGCAAAATCCAAATAGATCACATCAACTGCCACACCTAGATCTATATTTTTACTGACCTCTTCATAGAATGTTATTAAGTTTGTTTGACAAGACCTGTCTTTCACAAAACCATGTTGACTTTTACTAATTATATTCTGATTCAAGATGTATTCTTGAGTGTACACCTTTAGCAATCCTTCAAATAATTTCCCCACTACAGATGTCAAGCTCACTGGCCATGCAATCTCCTCCACACTTAGCATTGGCCTCAAGTTAATTTTGTACACATCCTTACATGTGCCAGATAAATTTCAAGTATTTCTAGACATTTCTCAGGAACTATGAAGCAAAGTAAATTGAATCTGTATAAAATCAATGTAGAAACTAGAGAAGGCATTTTCAGTGTACAAACCAAAAGATCCTACATTATGGGACATCCTATGTTGCAGAATTATGATAAATTTTTGGTTGATAAGAAAACAATTATATTCTTATTTTATGGGCATGACAAGCACATTTATGGATATAAGAAATAGACAATTCTTTATGTGCTTTAAATCCTAAATATACATTTTAATGTAAATTCTTATCTAAACTTCAATATAATGATAGTTTTAGAGCCCACTAATAAATAGTGGAACATTTTAACTATGAATGAATAATGGAATCTATTGATTTGTTATGAAAAGCAAATGTAGGCAGAGGAGGATGAATAGGGGTTTTGAAGGTCCCTGAGGATGATTATCACATCCATATACATGGAAAAGTGGTGATAAAGATCACTTTATCTTCTCTTCACAAATGTCCCATGGGATATCCAAACAACAGTAATGCCTGTTGAGTGTATGGCTAAAGTATCCATTTTTCCTCTTTTTTGTGTGTATTTTTTTATACAAAGCTTAGTATAAGTTGGCTATATTTAAAATGCCAGTAAGGCAAATTTCTCTTTATATTTCAGAGTAGGAGGTAACAAAATACTTTGAAACTGCAGCATAACAAATTAATAAAATCAATTGCCTAGTTCAGTAAAGTAAGATAACTCTTGATAGTTTTTATAATTGATAGATATGTTTAACCCCTACGTGACGTTAGGACGTACTATGCCGTCCTGACTTTAAGTGCCTTAAAGTCGTTAGGACGGCATAGTACGTCCTGTACTAAACAGCTCATCGCGGCTCCCCGCGATGAGCTGTTTTCGGATCCCGCTGCAGGAACTTACAGCGGGATCCCCCCTGTCAGATGAGGCCACTTTGAGTGGCCTCAGTCTGACAGGGAAAATATAGCTGGTGCTCAAAGCGAGTACCGGCTACATTTTGCTAAATCGCACTGTGCCCGAACTTCCGGGTTCGGGCACGCCTCCGTGACGTCACACGTGACGTCCGGAGGTCTTGCGATTTTTTGGCAGGGACCCACAGGGTCTATTAAGACCCTGATCAGGTCTCTGCCAGAGTGTTCCTGGCTACCGATCACCTTGTGATCGGTGGCCAGGAACAAATCATGACGTTTTGGTGCTTGCGTTGTTTGGGACATAAGCACCATGCGTCACAAAGGGGTTAAGCTATTTACTACTTGTTTGACTGCATCTTTGTTTTATTGAATTCTCTGAATGTAGTCAAACATAAAAATTAATTGTGAATATGGCTACACAGAAAAACGTTCCCAAATTTTACAATGACCATATAAACAAAAAATATTGTCTACACATATTTATAGATTGTAGTGCATGTGTTTAAAAAGATGTTTCTATGATATGTTGGTAAGATATTTAAACCTGCCAATCAACTGTAGCGGAACCCCTTTTTGGCTGTCTCATTCCCTTTTATTGATTGTTGGCCCTGCAGAGATTTTCCTATGCCTGGAGTACACAAAACTCTAAGTAACGGTGTATGGCACTTTAAGAACATATTTGGGGCATGGTGAAAATGCCCCAAAAAGCCAACGTTTGAACGACTGGGTGGAATTGTTTGATTTTTAGTTATGTTCATATTTAAAGTATGCTGATTCTGAAAATGTATGTTTTATGTGAATGTGATGCATATTTTGAAAGTTATTAATATTGTGTAAAACCTGTATATTTTAGCTTGGAGATAATTGAGCTGATACAAAGGTTAACTCAATTATCTCCCAAGCAGAGGAATGTACTGTAATTACTAGGATCCAAGTCTTTGTCCTATTCACTGTGCTTTCCTCAAGTTAAGATTGGATCCTATCCTTGAATACCCGTCATTATTGTCCCCTTTCCCTTTGTCTTTATGTAAGTCATTTAGTTTTACTGTGTGTATCTGAACTGGGCACCTTTGTATCCTGAAAGGTGTGAGGCAGGATTTCCCTTTGTATGTCCTTTGGTTAAACTTTAATCCTGTTATAGTTCCTTTGTCTAATCTGGTTTGTCAAGATGTTTAACGGTATATATTCTCGGTTTCTACATCAATAAACAGTTCTGGTCAGTTCTACTCCTGATACTGTGTGTCGTCTAGTGATTGGGGAAAGTGATGGGATATTATTGGACTGTAATGCTGATTGTGCTGGATATTCTCTTGGATTTATTACTTGTTCATGCATCCTCTTAAAGTACTTGGTGGAGTTTAGCTGTGAGAAATCAGCTCTCCGCTACATCAACCATTTAAACTACCCTGTAGTTTTATCAATTTATAGTATGCCCATAATTACCCTCATTGCCACTGTAATATGGTATAATACAACCTTATGGCTGGCTACGTGTTAATGGTATTATGGAGTGTATCCACATAACAGGGGCAATAACGTTAAATGCACTTTTGAAGTGTGATCACAATAAACAAATTAAATATCCCAAGATCAGATGAAAGAACTGGGACAGCCAGTTTACATGTTTTGTTGTAATATCTTGCTGGCTTTGAGATGTGAAGAAGGATTTGGGGATAACTTGCCACACAAATGTTTAATAAGTGCATAATTATCATATAGAGTTGAACATAAAGTAATGTGTGGTAATATTCAGCAGAATCAGCCAAACATGCAGCCAAATGTTATTATATGTATCTCAAAACACGAGATTAAATTAATTTGACTGTTTTCAGAATTCACATTCGAACATTACTGAAACTGCCCTGTACAAATACAGCATAGTTCACCACCACAATATGGTGAAGGAGTTCAAGTATGTATGGGGTAGGCATAATGCTATCCTAGATAAAAGATACGGCCATGAACTTTTACAAATATTCAGATTTAAAAATATATATATTTTAAATTAGACAGAAATTGGAAAGACTAGATGGGACAAATGGCTGGTATCTGCTGGCACATTCTATGTTTCTAATCAGCTTTTTTCAACATTTCTGAAAAACTAGTGTGATTTCAAAAAATGCTCAGCATGTCTCAAGCAAAAAACATAATTTTCACAATTAAATGTGATCAATAAGTTTGTTAGTACATATTTAAAATCATATATTTAAAATACTTGGATTGATCATAGCTAGTATTTGTCCATAGGATGGTAAAACATTGGGTTGAGGCCAGCATGACAAAGAAAAACATCTCTATCCTTTCCACGGCATATTTTGCCATCAGGAATGTGGAATTAATACTTTATATCAGAAGTGCCCCCATTTTTGTCTAGTTTCCCCATAGAATAAACTTCATATGACTCTCTACGGCCTTAATTTTCCTTGTATTGTTTCTGGATATGCCTTTGCTGGCCTTTAAAGGATGTAATAATGTTTTGATGTAATTATGCACATACATTCATTATAAAACCATAAGTAGCTCTTACATGCTCTCAATGATATCGTGAACATGTGAAAATGAGTTGTAGAACTAAATATGATTATTTTATTTTTTTTAAATTTGAAATGTTTTGATTGATTTCAAAGCTATAGTGCTTAGTTATCTTTTATGGTGCATACTTAACTTTATTTCATGCAGAACGATATTTTCAAGTAATATAAAATTATTTCTTAAATTGTATGTGCTTGTGGTATTCTTCCATCACCCCTCCAATAGAATTTTTTTTTAAAAATACACTATATCGTGTTATTACAAGAAAGCATAGGGAACATAAAGAAGAACCTAAAAGATGAAGGCCGGGTTTGAAGCACGGTTTCATTAATAGTGGATGGCAGGAAAGCAGCCAAGACCTAGATAATGAGGAAGGAGTTGCATTTTTTTTTCTATAGCTATCTAGAGACAGAGAAAACAAAAATGACATCCAGCTGACGAATAAGCAGAGTTTGACCTAGCCTTTCGACCCCTGACAATCAATCTTACCTGCTACTTCATAAAGAATTATAGTCATGTCACTCACATTTGACTTTGGAATTCTACAATTCCCATTTTGTGCTTCTTTATCCTATTTAATACATGGACTAAGAAGATAAATGCCTGTGAACATAAGATTGCACCGAACAGAAGCTACACTTGAACGTAAGAGAACAAATGTGAAATGTGAACACTCACTATTCTATTGTCTGCAATATTTTAGTTTGACGGATGATAAGATGTGAATAAGATGAGTGGCATGCATCTTCTCTTCATCTGTTTGCTTATTTTGTGTATTTAGGCAACAGCATTATTCACTATGAGAAAAATAAATATTGAAACATCACATGCCTTCATTTTATAATGAAATAAAATATTTTGTTATTTTGTTATTTTGGTTATTTTGTTTCCTACCTTGTGTCTCCGGGAGCTATTTACTAAAAGTAAGGTGTAGGTCATCATCTCACTGATTCAACTATGCATTGTAAAGGCCCAAACCTGTATTTTACTGGCAAGCCGGGAAAAAAAAGGCTTGCTGCCAATGTTAAGTCTATGTGGAGGCAATAGCAAGGCCGGTATGTTTTTGTGGAAAAAGTGGCAACCCTAATGGTATACAAAATGAATAAGTAGGGAAGCTAAATAATTAGCATTATATTGTCAGTGATACTGAGGGTTTCCACCTATTCTTTCGAAAAATACCGGCCATGCTAGTCCCTCCATAGACTTAACATTGGCCTCAAGCCAATTTTTTTACCGCCGTGGCAACCCTAGTGATATTAAGGAGTAGCTATATTATATATAACTTGTGTTAATATAGAAGTTTTGCTATACAGTTTCATCGATAGGACAATGGGGGTTATGTAGAAATAGTTTAGTTTTAATTCTGATTCAGATTTGTGCTCCCATGCCTCTATAGTACATATAAAGCTGTCTGAATTGGTTATATACCAACAAAAATCCTTTTTGATTCTCAATATGCAATTTTTTATTTTATCGTCGCAACTTCAAAATATAATTAGCACAGAATTTTAATGCAATAAAGTTATCCAAAATTGGCTCAATTTTTGCAATTGTTGCTCTTTTCTGACAGTAATTATACTATGCATAAATACAGACATTAATTGTTTTGCAAGTACAAACATTTTTTGAAATAAATACCTTTATACATGACTGTAAAATACATAAAATAATAACCAAAAGGGAAATATAGCAGTTACAAAAGGGAAAAGAGAGGAAAGTTGAAAATGTGAAATATGTTGGAGAGGAGAATCCTTTGTGAGCCACCTCTGAATATTGAATAGAGTCAGGTATCAAGTGTCCAGTATCAGGTTCCAGGGCTAAGGAAACAGCTTTTTCTGTCATGCTCATTCCTCACACACCCATACACACTCACACACACATCGTGTTGTTATACTGTTGCCCATCTACAAAACTAAACAGGAAATAACAGTGCCCCACTCAACTCACAGAGGGAGAATTTTCCAACTTTGGTCATCATGGGAATTGTAGTTAACTGTAGTGAGGCTGTGGAGAGGCCTACTGCTTTTGGCTTTATTCCTAAAAGAGGGAATTGAGAGGGGAATTTAACACTTAAGGTCAAAGTAGCCTAGTTGGAAACATTTTACAATTCAGCTTAATAAGAGAATTTTTTTAATTCAGTTACTTCTCCAACTCAGCTTAAGTTTTACTTTCCCTTGTCAATTCCCTCTTTCATCAATTAAGCCTAAGGGCCAAAGTAGCCAAGCTCTAAGGGCTGTACTTATTAAAGAACAAGGGAATGAGTTTTTGGTAAATAAGCAGGAAAATCAGCAGTGAAACAGAGTCCTTCTATCAATAAATAAGACATTATCTTTATGATGAAACTGACAATGTCTACAGCCAGTAGATATTAGAAATTCAGTTAAAATGGGTATCTTAATAAATAGTAAAATGACACTGAACTTTAGTTGAATGATCTTTTTGATATTGCTCTTTGAGTTATCTGGTTTGCTTTTCTTTTTATTGTCTTGGTAGGTTCACTTTAAAATCCTAAAGCTGACTTTATTGTACTGCAGTTCACAAGCTACAGAGCTGACCACAGGGAGTTTTTCTAACCTTTATAGAGAAAATATTTTTAGTGACTATGTCTGAGGGTTGGCAACGGCTGCAGTGTTGCAGCAAGAAAATAAATTAGATAGAAACATATTGCTGGAAAGATGTTTTCTTGGGTAAAGAATACAGAAGTCAAAGGGACTTATTTTATTGAAGGATACTCTGGGAAAATATTGATAACAGAATGTGAGCTCCACTATGTGTAAAGCAATATACTGGTTTCCATTTTTTTCTTCCTACTCTCCTAAATCAAGAGTTGATATTGGGTTAAAAGTGATGTTTTTTTTTTTAAAACTGGAATGTTTTGCTAAAGTAGATTAAGGAACATACAATTTTGATTCACTTTTAGAATGCTGAGTTTCGAGCAAATAAATGACAGTTTTTACCACTATGTCATTCTATGCACTAAAGAGATAGTGAAGCAAAATGTTTGAAGAGAAAAAAGAACCAAATGAAAGTGTAATAGGTTAACAAGAAAAACAAAATCGGCAGACAAATTACTATGGAACCTGATCTTTAAGAAAAATGCAACATGTTTTTGAGTGTCCTGAACCCTTTATTTATTATATATAATATTCGGTCATGTTAGCAACACCCATTATAGTATAAATAGGCTTAGGTAAGTTCTTCTATCCCAGCTTATTTTTTGACCAAGTTGCTGGCTTTAGCATAACCCCATTGCAGGGACTTCATAAATTGCAGGCCATTTTAGTATATGTGTGGAAGCAATACAGTTGAAGAGTTTAAAACCCTTTCAAGCCGCGCTGTTTCACTTTGAAACCACATTTTTTGTGCTTCACCTACTAGTTTTGGAATATGTTGACATATTGATGGGTGGAGAATTTAATGGTCAAATAATATGACCACATCTCAAATATGCATTTTTATGACTGTAAGCTGTATGAAACTGTTTAGTGCATGTACTGATGGGTTTATCTATTTAATAAGAAGAGGAGTACTAGGACACACTATACATTGGCCACTTCTTGTTCTCCTAATGGACAATACCTAAGAGCCAAAGCTCCTAGAATGACTTTTAGGGCATGTAATGCAGATTTCAACTGATACCCTCATTCCTGGCCACCCAGCAACCTTAAACTGGCTCTTATAACTGTTTATCCTAAAACAAATACTTTGACATGCTGACCTCCATATTTTCATCAAACAAATGGAACACATATGACATTGAATAGAATCTTTATTGCAGAAAAAAGACGAAATCCATCTGTACCAAATACAATAATATTGCTGCTTTTTCTCTAAGGTGCCCCAGTTTTGTGACCGATTTGGGAATGCACATATGAAACAACGCGTATTGTGTGGAAGCTATATAAATAAACAGGTGTATTAATCTTCTGTCAAATTCTGCTATTGGGAATTCTATTCCACAAATACCAGAGGAATGCTTAGAGTATTATATGTGCATATTGAAAGTTTCAACCAGCAGGGAATTTACAAAACTTGAAAATTATAGTGATGATATGTCTAATATTCCAAAATAAGCTACACAGGGTGAAAGTGAGCCACCCAATTATATTGTTGGGAGATTATTATTTACATTGACTATCTATTGGAGGCAGTACCATGCCTGACTAAAAATATATAGCTAGTATTGTCATGTGAATCCTAAACATCTAATAAGCCCACATGGGGTCTATTGCTGCTCCCCATGAAATCTAAGGTTGCCTTTCATTGTCATCAATCTTGTTATGCAATGTAGCTGGAAACAAACCAATATTACTAGGTGTACTTTATCACTGTCATGATCTAACACCGTATTTATTAATTGGTGGACACTGAATACATTATTAATTTATTTAGTTTGGAGGGGAATAGTTTTTGATGAGAGTTGTTGCTATTAAATGATAAACAGCATCACTGTTGTTATGGCCATGCTGTCCTCGAACATGAGTGGCAAAATTATATATAATTTATAAGGAGGTTTTACAGCAGGCCTCAATACTAGTGAACAGAAACCACCACAAAAGTATAGTAGTTATATGTGAGGGGTGTATTTAATATGACTTAACTGCAAAGGACTTAAAATAGGTATCTTACAGATGTCCAAGAAGAAAACAGTATCTAAAAGTATAATTGAACTATGGTGACCCTGCAAAGAACACAATAATAGCACTGAAGCACGTGTCATTTACTTTTTGTGGTGTGTGTCAGATGCTGTAAAGCCATACTGAGCTAAGTAAACCAAATTTTATATACTGTGTTAACACATAATAGCAGCCAAAAGGTCACTGACAGAGAACCCAAGCTATTCTTTGCTATTTATTTGTAACAGTGTCTGATTAAAATTATTCTTATTAGCAGCAGGTGGGACAGATCAAAATTAAAATCTGTTTTTGCAAGACTAAATAGTTGAAAATATGTTTTTTTTATTACATCAATGATAGAAAGCCATACTAGCTGACCATCATGGCAGTTATAGGTAACTATAGATTGCCAGTGCCGAGAGTATGCTACACTCAAAGCAGTCCTGGATAAAAAAAATAGTGCTGGAAACAATTGTATAGCAGCCCCATAGCATTGTATTATTATATCAGACCCATATCATTGCACTATTACATGATAGGACATAAGGATTGCATGTAAAATGCAAATTATGGTACACAGTGGTAAAAGTTTAGCAATCAGCAGGAATTAGCCAGCCCAAGACGTCCTACTGAAAAATGTCCCAGTAGCCTGTGCTATACTACATATAAACTTTTTGTTAACTACAACTCTTGTGATATTCAGTTAGCCATATTGATGTCTGAACATTATGGCTTTGGGGGGCTGGGATGCAAAATATTACCTTTTTCTTAGTTAAGTGATAACTATTAAGGGATAACGATGAAATGTTAAAAGATAACATAGCCCCAAAACACAAGCAGGGAAAAGACCCTCAGAGTGTGGCAAACTATCGTCCGATTGCCTTAATGAGTGTAGATCAAAATATATGCTTCTGTGTTGGCCTATGGATTGTCAGGAGTCATATCAAACCTGATTCCTAGAGATCAAACCAGCTTCATACAGGGAAGGTCTTCAGTAGATAGCATTAGGAAGGTTATAGAAATACTTGTCTTGGTTTATGAGTCGGGGACTCATTAGATGCAGAAAAAGCATTTGACAGTGTAGGATGGGGATACATGAAAAAAAGTTTGAGAGCTTTTGGTATTACAGATGGTTTTTTAAAAGCAGTCATGCTGCTATACACCAACCCATCAGCAAGAACAGTTGGCTAGGGAATATTCTCAAGCTGGTTCCAGATATCTAATGGAACGAGACAGGGATGCCCGCTGTCCTCTCTTCTCCATACCCTCGCCCTGGAGCCATTGGCAAAGAGAATAAGAGATTACCAAGAAATAAAAGGTTTCTGAAGGGAGAACCTAAAATTAAAATTAAGTCTGTACGCTGATGAAGTACTTTTGACATTAGAAAATCCTGCTAGTTTGTTGGAATCGGTTGTCCTTTTAATTAATGAATATAGTAAGATCTCGAATTATAAATTGAACATTAATAAGACAGTCGCCATGGTGATTGGGGTAGAGGAGGGACATCTAAAGGCAAAATATAATCATGCCAGGTCCCATAGAGAAATGTAATATTTAGGAATAAAACTGTGCCCTGAGCCAGCTAAAATAATATAAAATAATTTTCTGCCTCTTCCGAAGGATACGAACCGCATGCTTAAAAGATTGAAATAAAGTGAAATCTCATGGATTGGATGTATTAATAACATCAAGTCTTACATATTACCCAAGTGATTGTATGTATTTAGATTAATACCTCTGATGGTTCCGATGTACTGGATGAAAATTGTACAGACTTCATTTTCAAATTTTGTATGGCAATGGAAAAGGTCTAGAATGTCACTAGAGATACTGGGAACAAGTAAATCAAAAGGAGGAGTTGCTATCCCTATCATTATGGATTATTACAGGGCAAGTACCCTCGGCCATATTGGGAATATGCAACTAGAGGGAAAGACGCAAGAGGGTTGGTACCAATTAGAAACAAAAATGATTAAGAAGCAAGACTTGTCAACCTTTATTTGGACTACAAATGCTAAACTGAATATTAAAACATGTTTTGTAATGAAAAATCTGATCAATGAATGGGACAATTTAAGAACTAGGTAAGGTTTTAAAAATAAAATCATACATGAAGTACTTTTTAAATTCTTAGAAATAGAAATAAAATATTTGGATTTAGCTGAGTGGCACAATGGAGGAATACCTAAAATAGGAGATCTATTTGAGGGAGAGAAAAAAAATGTAATAAATTGCAACAACAAGATGGAGTAGAGCAATTGGAAATATCAACCAATCAATTCATCGTCTGTCATTGTCAGAAACATTCTATAAAATAATAAATAGACTATATTTGGTGCCAAGTAAAAATATATCCAAATTCCTCTTCGATTTGCTGGAGATGTGAGAAAGAACAGGGTAATTATCTACATATCTGGTGACATTGTGACCTTATCAAACCACTATGGCAGGAGAAAAGATATAAAATACAAAAATTAACTGTCATCCTACTGGATTTTGACCCTGTCATCCTACTTCTGTGTATGAATTCCCCCCCCCCCCCCCCATGACTAAAACACAGAAAACAATAAGCGTCCACATTCTTTTAAGTGCAATTACTGCAATAGCCAGGAATTGGAATTCCAAACACCATATACCCTGGTCTCTGATACTTCCCCAATTGACATTTCAATGGAAGATGGAAAAGAGTAGGATAAAACAGCTCAAGGAGTTGAAATATGAAGTCATTGATTGGGATATATGTATAGAGAAACTGAGGTCTAGGGAAATACTAGAAATTATATTTACTAGTTGATCATTTAAACTAACCTCCCCCCATCCCCCGAGAGTGGCCAGATTTTGTTAGTCTCTATGCAAATGATAAAGTCACTGTCACTCTAAGGACCTATAAGTCCCTTAATATCAGAATAAGAATGGCTAGTATACTTGATGTATTTGCACTTTATATGTTTGTAATGTATTGTTTATACATTGGATTAAAATATTAAAAGAAAAAAAAAACAACTATTAAGTGATAATATTTGCTCTTCCCAAAATGGAATCTGTCTTCTGGCATTTTGTGGTATTTATAAATATTTGGACAATTTATGAATGATAATTATATAACAAAATTATGAATCAGAATGTTATATGAAATAAAGAGAACTTCCATGTACATAACTGATATTTTGATGGCTGCTGAAATAAAAAATAGTAAACATTGGAGCCTATGTAAAGAGGGTACAGAGGCAGCTGCTATTGGCCCATGTACCATATGAGGGCCAATGACATTTGCACCTTTTGTCCTGCCTTAAAGATGACCATGATTAGGTATTTGATAATGATATATCATTAGTTGTTTTCACGATATGGTCTGTCACCCGGCACTGCCTATTGTCTCAATGCAAATCATTCTCAAATGAAATAGATATAAATAAAGAAGTTATACTGGATACTGGGCAAGAGATTTAAGAACATGTTACTAAAAGAAAAAGAATTGCAATAAGAAACATAATTAATTGTTTTCTGGAAGTGTCTAAAATGATATCTGCCTCTTGTGAAATGTAATCATCTAAAACCCATTAAAGAAAAAACTATACTATATATTTTAGATGAATAGCACTGTGTTCAAAATTGAGTCTTCAAAGCTAGTCTCCAAGGGCTTGATTGTGTAAAGTTCAAACAGGTTTGTAAATTTTGTGTGCTTATTATTGCTAAAAGATGATATTACCTAAATGTGATCATTAGAAGCAACACCATTGAATTAATGGTTTCATGACTTAAACCATGTCATAGTTCGTATTGATCAATGGTAAATACAGCATATAGCAAAGAATTTTAGGTTCATTAATTAATTTAGATTTACAAATACAATTTTCTAATCCTGGCACTAAAACTGAGTCTTTATATGGCAATGTCAAACTAAAAATAAAGTAGAGTAAGGCTAATCACTAGATCTCAGCACTGTTCATTTCCTGGCTACTTAATATTTGCATGAGTATAAATCAAATGGTGATGCCCCGCCTGAGTAGGTTACATCCTATGGAGATTTTGCCCGTTCTCTGTGAGGGGGATCCCAATTCTTTGTTTGTCTCCATGAGTTATAAGGGTATGCCCAGACCAAATGTGGCCAACATATATGTCTGTGGCTGCTGTGTTCCTCGGGCAGAGAAGACCGGCCAGGCATTTTGGATCTGGACAGTCCTTGTAGGTGGGACCAGTCTTTGTTTGTCATCATTTTCAATAGCAAAGCAGTATGCTGTGAGGTGATCCAATGACTATGGGGTCTATTCACTAAAAGGTAAGTAACAGGTGAGTTGAGGTGAGATGTATATTTAGTCTCATCAATTTAGCTATCCATTGTGCAGGTTCAATGCTGGTGAGTTTGCTTAGCTGGGGATACTCATCATGTTTGTCCCTGCACAATGTATAGTTAAAATGGTGAGATAAAATGTTCAGATCACCTCAGCTCACCTCATCTCACCTGCAGCTCACCTGTAAGTGAATAGACTGCTATAAGTCTTTTATAATAGAAGGTTGACTTTTTTAATATTGGTTCTTCTAAATAGCCATTCTGGATGTGTTTATTTTAAAGGCATTCTTAAAATTTTGTTATATTCTTACCCCTTATATATTCAGTGGTACAGGTATTCTATAAACCGAAAGTCTATAAACCGAATGTCTTTTGGTTTATAGACTTTCGGCTTATAGAATACATGTAATGCTATTGGCTATTCTATAAACCGAAAGTCTATAAACCGAATGACTTTCGGTTTAAAGACTTTCGGTTTATAGCCGAACCTCGAACTCCAACCCGAACATAAAGTGAAATGTCCGGGTTCGGGTTCGTGGCACGGACACCGTATTGTTCGGTACGAACCCGAACAGTGTGATTCGGGTTCGCTCAACACTATTCAGTGGTTATGTTTTGCACGGGTCTGCTCGTGACTGGGTCTTGTGTGAAATCACTTGTCCGCTTGCTCCAGAACTACTTTGTACAGCTTTGTTTTAAGACATTCAGTTCACAAAACATTATTTATGGGGAACCATTTTAAGTACAGCCAAGCAGCACATCAAATGGTGGACCACACTAGTAAGAAGCCTAGATATATAGTGTTGATAGCTGTAATATTTTGCTTTAACCACAAATGTAGTCATATTTTTTATCATATACATTAATTGTTAATTGTATTGTATTGCACAGATTTAACTGAGGTATATTCCATTTTGTTCCCTTTGAATGCAGCTACCTCATCCTTGAATACACAGCTTCAGCAACTTCAGCATCTTCAGCAGTTGCAGCACCATCACCACCACCATCATCAACAACAGCAGCAACAGCATGGTCAACAACAGCAACCACAGCAACATTCTGCAGCTCAACATCAGCAATCATCCCAACAAGCACCCCAGCCACTTCTGCCACAGCAGGCACAGCAACAGAATCAACATCAGCAACAACAGCAGAACCAAACACAGACACAGAGCCAGAACCAACTATCTACAAGCCAGCATCCCTCCAGTTCTCCGCAAAAGCCCAATCAATCACCAGGACATGGCCTTCCTTCTCCAATAACACCACCAAATCCTCTGCAGGTAGGTTCTTCCAATACAATTTTGCAATGATCAAACATTAACTATAAGAACTACTCAGGGAATAAGAACTAAATGCAGAGAATTCAGACTGGAAATTCAAACTTAAGGCCAAACTAGCTGGAAAAAAATCTCCCATTCAGTTGGAGAATTTTTCGAACATTGTTCTAAAGTTTTTTTAAATTTCCATCTCAATTCTCTCTGTATTGAGTAGACTCTTTAATGGAAAATGTAATAGCTCCATTTTTCATTCATCTTTTCAGTGGGATATGAACTATTTGTAGAATTTAAAAACTGTACAGGCAAACATAGTAACTTCACATAAGCCCCACTAGAGCAGTA
Source organism: Pelodytes ibericus (assembly GCA_036172795.1). Classification (NCBI taxonomy): domain Eukaryota; kingdom Metazoa; phylum Chordata; class Amphibia; order Anura; family Pelodytidae; genus Pelodytes; species Pelodytes ibericus. The sequence continues at coordinate 155,134,161 of CM069859.1, read as the reverse complement.
TAAATGGAATTGCGATGTGATTTAAGAGACCTCACTAACTCCATGGGTGCCATCAGTGCACCCAGGGCCGGCCTTAGGGGTGTGCGACCTGTGCGATCGCACAGGGTGCAACACTCCAGGGTGCGCCTGCCCGGCAGTTGAAATAAAATAAAAAAAGTAAAAAAAAAAAAAAGCCGGTAGTGGCACTGGCTGGGGGAGATCAAAAGATCCCCCCTCACCAGCCCTCTACTCGGCATGCAGTGCTGGGTCCGGGGAGGGGGCGGAGCTAACCGGCTAAGTGGTGTAGCTCCGCCCCCACCCTGTGAAGCAGAGCAGCGTCTGCTTCACAGGGAGCCACAGACAGCAATAGAAAGTGCTGCTCGGCTCCCCATGCTTAATGCAAGCATGGGGAGCAGAGCAGCACTTTCTATTGCTGACTGTGGCTCCCTGTGAAGCAGACGCTGCTCTGCTTCACAGGGTGGGGGCGGAGCTACACCGCTGAGCCGTTTAGCTCCGCCCCCTCCCTTGAACCACATTTGCAGGCAAAGGGGGGGGGGGGAGACAACAGAAGGTGAGAGGCAGAACAGGGGAAGGGGGAGAGAGAGAGACAGAACAGGGGGATGGGGGAGAGAGAGACAGAACAGGGGGAGGGGGGAGAGAGAGACAGAACAGGGGGAGGGGGAGAGAGAGACAGAACAGGGGGAGGGGGGAGAGAAGGACAGAACAGGGGGTGAGAGAAGGACAGAACAGGGGGTGAGAGGCAGAACAGGGGGAGAGGGGAGAGAGAGGCCGAACAGGGGATGTGAGAAGGACAGAACAGGGGGTGAGAGAAGGACAGAACAGGGGGGAGAGAGAGACAGAACAGGGGGAGGGGGGGGGGGAGAGAGAGACAGAACAGAGGGAAGGGGGGGGAGAGAGAGAGACAGAACAGAGGGAAGGGGGGGGAGAGAGAGAGACAGAACAGTGGGAAGGGGGGGAGAGAGAGACAGAACAGCGAGAGACAGAACAGGTGGAGGGGGGATAGAGAAACAGAACAAGCGAGCAAGCGAGGGGGAAGAGAGAGAGAGACAGGAGGTGAGAGAGAGACAGAAGAGGTGGAGGGGGGGGGAGAGACAGACATGGCAAGGAAGAAGAATGGGACACATACATAGGGGGGTGAAAGACGGGGGGGGGTTGCGCCATGGGGGAAGCCCGCACAGTCCCGCCGGAACACTTAAGGCCGGCCCTGAGTGCACCGCATTATAACTCAAAGCAGAACAGGAACGCATTGCATTATAAAGGGTATAAGCCAGGGCTGAGTGATATTCACACAGGTCACCATAAGATATTCAATAGCTAACCGTACTTTAAAATAGTTGAGTTTAGCCATGGGAAAACAAGAAACAAGTAGAGTTAAAATACTGAGAGTGTGATTGCAAGCTTTCAGGACCATGTAACAAGGTCCCTTCTTCAGGCATTAATAAAGCTACAACAAAATGTCTTAAAGTGGACCTAAACTTTATTTGCAATGCATGTATGTTTGAGCCACTATATCAGGGTCATAATGGGAGCTGTTTGCATGTTATCTGTCTGTGTGACTTGCTAAATCTGGCTGCCATTTTGGTTCTTCAGCAGACTTCTTCTCTATGGCATGCTCCTGTGTACCAGGATGGACAGCAAATTTGGCTGCCATCTTGTTTCTTTAGTAGCCTTCTATTCACCCCCAGATTTTCTGATTCACTTTCCTCATGTGTCTCCATAAAGAAGCATTGGGATATGAAGTTAAATTGTCAAGAAATTAGTATGACACTCACATGTGTGCACCTACACATCTGTGGACTTTAGATTGCACTGCATCAGGGGAAACTTAGTTTAGTCAATTGTCCTTTACTAATTGTGGTGCACACTCAATGTATTAATATTACATGCACCTGCACATGAACCCTTTCAATGGACGGCCATTTTAATAAGAAGTGACCAGAGGGAGATGACAGAGAAGAATTGTACACTTAATATGGCAAAACAGCACCAGTACTGTTGGTGACAGTTCTGACCCCGGAAATCCATACAGGGGTCATGTAGGTAATGTGGGAGGGAGAGGGAACATAATCAGTAATGTTTACAATCTATTTAATTGACTAAAATGTTGTAAAAGGGATTTAGTGGGTTGACTTAATCACTTAGTCTTGTGAAGACTACGTTGAATCTTTTTTTACACAGCTTTAAAAAAGACAAAATAAATACAAAGGTACAAAAAGGGACCTAGTAACTTTATTTTAAAAGAAAGTGAAGTTACAAACGTATCTTTACTACCACGTACTAGATAAATCTGAATTGGCTTCATTATTATATAATAAAATAAAAAAAAGGTTTACAAAAGCCTTGCTTGCAACTGCTTGTGATAGTTTGCTGGAATATTAAGAGAATGACAACCAAGTTTAAAATCTGACAGCTTAAATTTCATTTAAGTATTTTTGATTTCTTTTTTGTTATCTGTGGGTTTTATCCTTTTACATTATTCAGAATCTGTCTGAAGGATATTAGTTTAGAGCAATGCAAAGATTGTCAAGAAGAGACAGTAATTCAGAACGATGATGTTGTTTGTTTCAAAAACTCTGAAGGATAACAACAATTATTTTCAAGAAAGATACAGACACTGTTGTTTCTTCAGAAAGGAAATTAAATGAAAGTGACTTGCCTAGGTGCAGAGACTTAAAATTCCACAATATGAACAAATATGAACAATACCAAATACCTAACAACATACTGTGATTTATAAACTGTTCCTTGTCATATTTTTATTGAATATAAATTTTATAACAGTTCATATTCAATTCCATGAATTGTGTTTTATTTAAGAGAAAAATATCCTAGTAAAGCTAACCTTGATCTATTGATTTCCTGTGCTCTGTCTTGTCAATTAGGGGGGAATTTTGTAGCAGGGTCTACATTTTTTTATGCTCATGGCATCACTTTGTCTGGGATCAGAAGACTTAATGCAGAAAGGTTAGATAGAGTAGAATAACTCTGTTCAGTTACTAGGAGATGGATTATTGTTATTTGCCAATAAATTAAAATAACCCAAGTGATTCTTATACAAATGTGTTGTTGTTGTATTATTATTTATTTAATCCTATATCAAAAATACAAATGGCAGAAGAGGTGTGGCCAAAGAGAGTATTATGCAGGAACAATGGTATGGTATGTGAGTTAGCATATTCACCCTGAGGTAGAAATAAGGGATAGAACTATAAGGGACAAAGATGTGGAAAAGGGATAGACAAAATACTGTTCCTAAACAAAGGCATAGGAAGGAAAGCAAGGTAAATATAAAACCCTTTAACCCTTCCCACAAATAGGCTTAAAGGGACTGTATCACCTAAAATTAAATTTCTCGACTCAGGCAGTCCAAAAACTTTGAGATTCCTGCAATTGCTTATCTAACTTGTAATGTTTTGCCCTCACTCATTATACCAGGATTTGGCACATTTCGACCAGTGTGTTCCTATTGCCATATTTTATTCACCTAAACATTACTTTTACTGTAACTGTAGAGAATACAAAATTATTAAAAATGATCTATAAATTGTATTAGCAAAACTGGTAGCAAATTTCTAAATTAGGATAAAAATTAGTTTTAAATGTGTTCGTGGAGACTTCTGCTTCTGACATCACCTGTGGCCTGATGTGCAAATTACACATTTCCCATTTTTTTGAACGGCTGCCTAGCCTACACATCGGGGTATTTGGACGTGAAAAGGTGAGCTATTGAGTCAGCTTAAGGAGCAGCCCGCTCGAGGTAAAAAAAATCACCCCTCTTGCAAGCCCTCAACTGGTCAAAAGACTCTTCCTAAATAGACCATTACAGGGAGTGCAGAATTATTAGGCAAATGAGTATTTTGACCACATCATCCTCTTTATTCATGTTGTCTTACTCCAAGCTGTATAGGCTCGAAAGCCTACTACCAATTAAGCATATTAGGTGATGTGTATCTCTGTAATGAGAAGGGGTGTGATCTAATGACATCAACACCCTGTATCAGGTGTGCATAATTATTAGGCAACTTCCTTTCCTTTGGCACAATGGGTCAAAAGAAGCACTTGACAGGCTCAGAAAAGTCAAAAATAGTGAGATATCTTGCAGAAGGATGCAGCACTCTTAAAATTGCAAAGCTTCTGAAGCGTGATCATCGAACAATCAAGCGTTTCATTCAAAATAGTCAACAGGGTCGCAAGAAGCGTGTGGCAAAACCAAGGCGCAAAATAACTGCCCATGAACTGAGAAAAGTCAAGCGTGCAGCTGCCACGATGCCACTTGCCACCAGTTTGGCCATATTTCAGAGCTGCAACATCACTGGAGTGCCCAAAAGCACAAGGTGTGCAATACTTAGAGACATGGCCAAGGTAAGAAAGGCTGAAAGACGACCACCACTGAACAAGACACACAAGCTGAAACGTCAAGACTGGGCCAAGAAATATCTCAAGACTGATTTTTCTAAGGTTTTATGGACTGATGAATTGAGAGTGAGTCTTGATGGGCCAGATGGATGGGCCCGTGGCTGGATTGGTAAAGGGCAGAGAGCTCCAGTCCGACTCAGACGCCAGCAAGGTGGAGGTGGAGTACTGGTTTGGGCTGGTATCATCAAAGATGAGCTTGTGGGGCCTTTTCGGGTTGAGGATGGAGTCAAGCTCAACTCCCAGTCCTACTGCCAGTTCCTGGAAGACACCTTCTTCAAGCAGTGGTACAGGAAGAAGTCTGCATCCTTCAAGAAAAACATGATTTTCATGCAGGACAATGCTCCATCACACGCGTCCAAGTACTCCACAGCGTGCCTGGCAAGAAAGGGTATAAAAGAAGAAAATCTAATGACATGGCCTCCTTGTTCACCTGATCTGAACCCCATGGAGAACCTGTGGTCCATCATCAAATGTGAGATTTACAAGGAGGGAAAACAGTACACCTCTCTGAACAGTGTCTGGGAGGCTGTGGTTGCTGCTGCACGCAATGTTGATGGTGAACAGATCAAAACACTGACAGAATCCATGGATGGCAGGCTTTTGAGTGTCCTTGCAAAGAAAGGTGGCTATATTGGTCACTGATTTGTTTTTGTTTTGTTTTTGAATGTCAGAAATGTATATTTATGAATGTTGAGATGTTATATTGGTTTCACTGGTAAAAATAAATAATTGAAATGGGTATATATTTGTTTTTTGTTAAGTTGCCTAATAATTATGCACAGTAATAGTCACCTGCACGCACAGATATCCCCCTAAAATAGCTAAAACTAAAAACAAACTAAAAACTACTTCCAAAAATATTCAGCTTTGATATTAATGAGTTTTTTGGGTTCATTGAGAACATGGTTGTTGTTCAATAATAAAATTAATCCTCAAAAATACAACTTGCCTAATAATTCTGCACTCCCTGTATTACCAAACAAAATATCAAGTCCAGCATCATTAAGCATGTGATGGACCCTAGCACCCTGTTAGCAGGCATCATTTTTATCATGGAAGAAGCAGGCTATACGCCCAGGAAAGGCATTCCTGCTTTTAGGTTTATAGTTATTGTTATGACTTCTTGTTGATGCCACGTGCAGGTTACTCCAGAATTAAAGAATAGTTGATGTCACCTCCACAAATTACAACAGCTCAAGCATAGCCACCAGCACATACAGACCTCAAACTTAACCTTAACCTGCATGTGTACTGAATGGGTCTGTGAAGGGTTAGTGTTTATTATTCCCTCTTCAATGGATCCACTAATTTAAGAGTAATTTTTAAAACATACCTAAAATTGTAATTTGCCTCCACTAAGCTGGCAACTGAAACAGATATGTGCACACCTAACCTCCAGTGAATGATATCAGCAGAATTGTGGGATATGATGTCATCATATCGGGGTGGGAGAATATTGTGTGCAGTCAACTTTGCCGTTTTTACTGTAAATCCTTTGTGAGAAAGCACGCTGTAGAAAATGTTTTCCTAATAAAAAAATGTATAATATATATTTGCTATCATTTTGGCTATAACAGTATATTGGAATTCATTTATTACCTATAATGTGATATCATGTCTTTTTGGAGCTATAGGTACACTTTTTTGACAGAATGTAACTGCCTTATGTAGCCTTGACTGTCTGTCTTTACTCACCAAAAAGTCATATGTAAAAAGTTACAAGTAAGTATAATGGTTAAACACATTGACATGTGAAATCTATTCATAAGTTACATCTTTAAACAAGTATATTGTAGAATTCTCTAAACAGGCTGTGGATTTTCTTGATCACATCCTGATCCTATGACTATCACAGACCACACCGATCTCATTTTAGGCACCATTGAGTAAGGACAGCATCCTGATAACATTTGTTCAGTTTCAGGACAAATCGATTGGAAAAGATGGCATTTAATTCCCCCCCAGCTCTAAAATCTAATGACTATTAGAATTGCCATGAAAGCGTTTGGCTGTTTGACTCAGCTACGCATGCACACAGCTGTGATCATATACAAATAATAAGAGACTTTTTTCTATTGCCAGAATGTTTTGAGAGAATGACTAAAGAGTTCAGGAGAATGTGAAATTTGCTTAGGTATTAATGGGTTGATTGCGGAGTTAAAACCTTGCTACGTTTTTTTCCCCTCTACAATTTGATTGATTAATGCCTCCGGTCTTCACACTCCAAGCTTGAATTTGACTCGAAAATTCTGCCAAGTCTTTTACTCTGAAATTTATCTTAATTAGATCTGAAAGACCTGTCACAGCAGAACAGTCGCACCGATTAAAATGAAAAACAGGAGAAATTACTGATCAAATTAATCATAATGTCGGGGTTACAGCTGTAGGTCTGATGTAATTTGCCACTCCAGTGAGTTACATCAGCGCAGGCGGAGGAAAGGGAGCTGTTTTCTGGTTGATCCGTAACACAAGCCAGCTTTGGGCAGCTCATCAGGAAGCTTATTCCACCCTTTCTTTTGGCTTTTTTCCAGTGGCCAAGAATTTATGGTACTACATGTGCTAGTAGCATACACTTTACAATACTCCACTTGCTGCAGCTTACATTTAACCTGATAACTGTTGATATAAAAAAAAATGAAAATGTATATAGTAGTCTTTGTTTTACATAGAATATATGATTAACTGTTTAACAAGTAATGTGTGCCATCAACTCAATCTGACTCCTAAATATCCTATTCTGGCAAATTCAACTGTAACTAGGAACCACAGGATAAAAATACTCCATTCCCTCCGACATGTCCCTGAACAGCCTACCTGTGCCACTGTAACCCCCAGCCATCTTTACCACTCAAACAGCCCATCTATGCCATCATTGCCCCAATTTGTTTCTTTTTGAACTTTCTTTTCTTTGACTTACATTTTTTTTTTCTACTATTTTCTGCCAGGAAAGGGATTTAGAGGCTCCATGTGCAAAAATAGTGACACTCATCTCAGTAAGGGAAAGCAAATCCAGGAGCGCACCAGATGGTCCACAGGCACTCAATGAAGAGATAAAAGTGGTAAACTCGACCACATGATGATAAAAACATCCACTTTAAAAAAAAACAGTTAAAACATTTATAAAAATGCTCTGTTCCAGTGTAAGAAGATGAGCGAGACATATGGTTTAGTGCAAGTAGAAATTAATTGTAGTCTTTTAACTGTTTTTCAATACAAATGTGGATGTTTTTTTATCATCATCTGGTCAAGTTCACCACTGTATTGCAATTTTTTTTAAGTGCGTTATGTAGAATAGTGAAGGTTTATACATAACTCCCATTGATTTATTCTGTTTCTTAGTAATATTTTAGTGTAATTGTTATTATGTACTTTTTTATTGATATTTGTGGATGTCTTAGGTTTGCTGAAGGTTCTCCAACAATTTTCAGGCACTGAAAAATACTTGTTTTTGTATACATGAGCTGCGCTGACTATAAGGCACCATCTTAATGATTGCCTTCTCCATATATACCGTATTTGCTTGATTATAAGACAAGGTTTTTTTCAGGAAACAATTTCCAAAAAATCCCCCTTGTCTTATAATCGAGGTCGTCTTATAATCTGACCTCAAATTGAGGTCAGATTATAAGACAGCGATCCAGGTCCCCAGCAGAGCTGCAGGGGACCTGGATCCCCCTCTCTAACAGCAGGGGATGTCTGCGCGATGAGCACAGACACCCCTGCTGCCGCCCGGCACGACCGCCGGGACTTCTGTGATGAAGCCGGGTACTTCCGGCTTCGTCACAGAAGTCCCGGCGGTCGTGCCTGGTGGCAGCAGGGGAGGTCTGCGCTCATCGCACAGACATCCTCCACTGCCCCTCTAGCCACCAGGGAGAATCGGGCAGATGGGGGATGTCTGCACGATACGTCTAGCTGTCCATCATAATAGACTGCCGTGTCGGGCAGCATGGAGGATGTCTGCACGTATCGTGCAGACATCCCCTGCTGCCCCCACTAGCCCCCAGGGATCTAGTTACATTTAAGGGGGAGGGAGGGGGGCAGGGAAACAGGGGGAGGGAGGGGGGCAGAGAGACGGGGGGGCAGAGCAACAAGGGAAGGGAGGGGGGAAGAGACAGAGCAACAAGGGGAGGGAGGGGGGAAGAGACAGGGGGAGGGGGGGACAGAGCAACAAGGGGAGGGAGGGGGGGAAGAGACAGAGGGAGGTGGGGGGGACAGAGCAACAAGGGGAGGGAGGGCGAAGAGAGAAACAAGGTAGGGGGAAGAGACAGAGGCAAGGGGGGAGTCAAAGGGAGGGGGAGAGAGACAAAGCTGGGGGAAAGGGAAAGAGAGAGGCAGCAATGGCACATAAAATAAATAAAAACAAGAAATGCATTTTTTTATATAATTTATTTTATTAAAAAATCAATTTACATGTGAATATATACAAGTTTAACTTTTTTCCTATAGGGTAGTCTTATATTCAGGCTTTTAGTTTTTTTCCTAAAGGAATATCCAAAGTTTGGGGGGTCGTCTTATAATCAGGGTCGTCTTATAATCGAGCAAATACGGTAACTCCCATGGTGTTCACATTTAAGTAATTTTCAGATGTTCTGATTATTAAAATGGGATCCATTAATTTATGCAAAGCAATTTCACAGTTTATTTCACCACTAAAGGAAAGAGATGAGCCCACAGGGTATCGTGAACCTGTTCCTGCCCATAATGTTTTTTATTTAATAATAAAATAAGATTAGTTGTTTTTATCATAGTAAGTGAGAGAAATTGTAGTATTATAATACATGGTGCACATATATATTTATTATTTGACTATTTAGCCATCAAATGTGCTTTAATGTCGTCAGTAGCATTACTAATGTGCTATTTCTTAGACCCATTAAAATTCATCCTTATACTTGAGTACCATTGTGATATTAAAAGTAAGACAGGTATTAACTGGTGATGGTTTAATTGTCATTCTGCCAGCAACAGGAGTTCTTACATAACTTCATAAAGGAAGTCATGTTTTTATATATTTATATGTATTACAAACACTGTGGCACACCAGCTGCTGCAGAACTACAGACCCCATAATTCCCCACTTGCTTTGTAGAATGGCAGGGAATTATGGTAGTTCTGGTACAGAAACAGGTGGAGGGATTTTGTCAGATGCCTAGGCATGAGATAAGAACTCTCAGAACTTTTACTTACTGTTTTAAACATTATTTTCAATTACATAAGAATTACATTTTCTCTCTTTATCTCATGACTCTGGGATGTGAAAAGACAACAACAAGGGCTCATGGATAGTAAGATGATAGGCCCTTACAAGAAAATATAAGAAAATATGCATTTAAAAGCTGCACTTTTAAATCTGAGGGTGCTGTTACCATAACCAGGTATTTGATTACCAAATAAAACATATACACAAATATTTGGCAAAGATTGGGGTGAGTTGGGGTGAGTAGGTGAATTGCGGTGAAATCCACAATTCAGGCCAATAATTTTGTTGTCTTTGGTCCAGGGAACTTGGCGTAGTATCCACAGTATTCCGCTTTATTCTTATCGATTTTACTCTAATATCAGGCTTTCAATCTTCCAAATATTATTTTTGAATTGAACAATTAAGGACCAAAAAGTACAAAAGTAAAAAAGTGTTGCCTTTGGTGTCTCGTATATGGTGTGGGTATTCTAAGTAGTCAGCTACTCATCACATATCAGAAGGAATCACATAGTTATCTAGTTGACTACATTCCACTGCAGGGTCCATGTTCAAGTAGTTCCTTTAACAAAGCAAAGCTTTAGCTTGGTGGAGTTGGCACCACACCCTATCGTGGAAGACCATATATGCTACATATCATCCTGTTTCTATCCTGAAACATAATTAACAAGGTTGAACCTATCAGGTACCAAAGTCCATTTTGTTTCAGCTGACAGGATCGCTGAAACATGTAAGCCCGCAATGACAAGTAACAGCACAAGCAGATTGGAGCATAGTAAAGGTTTAGTAGAGACACCATGGTCACTTTATGAATTTTATTCAGAGTCTATCTGTCATATCAGAAGCCAAATACACTTTCAATTCATAGCCAAATACACAGCGAGTGCTTTTGAAACCGAATGCACACTTCAGTGTGCTTTTGGTTTCTAAAGCACTCAGTGTCACCAATCCAAGGGGCAACGATAAGCATCTAAATCCTGGGTAGGTAGTTTTATAATAATTATTGTGTGTTCCGCATTAATATTTGTTTAGACGTAAACAAAAAAAACAAGGAAGGTCTACTGTTAATGCTCTGTTCCCCACCCACCAGCTTTAAGAATCCCTTGAAGTGTGCATAGGGTTGCCAGCCAACCAGCATTTTACCAGCAGACTGGTAAAAACTGGCTTGTAACCAATGTCAAATCAATGGAGCCAAAAACATGACTGGTATTTTTTTGAAGAAAAGACATTCCTAAGGTGTGCGTGAAAGACAGGATGGGCATAGAAGAGTATGGAGGCATAAATTAACTTTTAAGTCTAATCACCAATAATCAGGAAGATAGACCAGTCTTGTTGTTTAAACAATGGTCTCTTTTTGAAAGTGGAAAATGCTATATTTTTCCCTTTATCCAAGTAACTTGTGCATATGTGTGTTTTATATGTGACTAAAATATATATTGTTAAGGAACATAGACCATGTTCCCATATGCAAACATTTATTTTAAAACTTAATAATGTATTTATTTTACAATATAGGCAAACACTTTATTTTCTTTAGAAAAACAAGAGAAATTGTGCTGTTTTTTTTTATTTGAGTTTTTATACTTTAAAACTGCTCTTGGTGTTTGAGTTGGAAAACTGTAATTGTATATAAAATGCAGAAAATATGAGTCACTTAGGAGCATATACACAAATCATTTTTGCAGAATATTCCCTGCATACCTATATCATATTGCGGCTATAATAACATACCTTTTAAGAAACTGGAGTTTTTGGTTAGCAAAGGTAATACATCCACTGTCAAGTAGCAATTGCCTTTACTGGGACATATCCATATTATTTGTGCTGCATGGCTCTGTGTAATGAGTGAGTCTGGCATAAGATTGTTATTAAACATATACACATTTAATGTGAATTGCACATATATACATTGCTTTTGTGTTGTTTATTTTTAATCTTCAAATGTGTCATGATTATTTTGGCTTAAAAGCTTTATTGATTCAGAAACTTACATGTAGGGACACATTTGATCTGTAATGGCATGTGCACTTCCACTTGGATGTGTCATCCATATGATATGGCTCATTTTTATGGTGTGTTTTCTGTTTCTAGAATGCAAATATTTACTGTATTTGCTCGATTATAAGACAACCCTGATTATAAGATGACCCCCCAAACTTTGGATATTCCTTTAGGAAAAAAACTAAAAGCCTGAATATAAGACTACCATATAGGAAAAAAGTTCAACTTGTATATGTTAACATGTAAATTGCTTTTTTAATAACAAAAATTATATCAAAAAATGCATTTATTGTTTTTATTTCCTTTTATGTGCCAATGCTGCCTCTATTATAATAGACGGAGGTGTCGGGCAGCATGGAGGATGTCTGCACGTATCGTGCAGACATCCCCCGGCTGCCCCCACTAGCCACCAGGGTAAGAAACAAGGTTAGGGGGAGGGGGGGAGACGCACAGAGACGGGGAGGAGGGGAGACACACACAGACAAGGGGAGGGAGGGAGGGGGGAGACACACACAGACAAGGGGAGGGAGGGGGGAAACACACACAGACAAGGGGAGGGAGGGAGGTGGGAGACACACACAGACAAGGGGAGGGAGGGAGGGAGGGAGGGGAGAGACACACATAGACAAGGGGAGGGGGGGAGACACAAACAGACAATGGAGGGAGAGGGGAGACACAGACAAGGGGAGGGAGGGGGGACAGAGAGAGACAAGGGGGGGATAGAGAGAGACAAGAGGGGATAGAGAGAGACAAGGGGAGTGGGGAAGACAGACAAGGGGAGGGGGGAAGGCAGACAAGGGGAGGGGGGAAGACAGACAAGGGGAGGGGGGAAGAGAGGAGGGAGGTGGAGAGAGAGAGAGAGAAGTTTGGGGGGGAGGGAGAGAGAGACAACGCTGGGGGGGGGAGAGAGACAGCTGGGGGAGGGGGAGAGAGGCCGCATTGGCACATAAAAGGAAATAAAAACAAGAAATGCATTTTTTGATATAATTTTTTTTATTAAAAAAGTAATTTACATGTTAATATATACAAGTTGAACTTTTTTCCTATAGGGTAGTCTTATATTCAGGCTTTTATTTTTTTTCCTAAAGGAATATAGAAAGTTTGGGGGGTCGTCTTATAATCAGGGTTGTCTTATAATCGAGCAAATACGGTATAAGCTGGAGTCACATGAGCTCTTCTTAGTGTAGGGAGAGGATGCTGCAGCTGTGAGGGACAGATTAAAAAAATTCTGGTGTTGAATCTGCAAACTACATTGATTATTCAAACTACAGCGATTATTCAAATTACAGTGATTATTTTAGTGGGTGCTATACTACATATTTGTACCCTGCCCTGAGTCCAGTGCCACAGAGAGTGCAGTGCACTTGCAACTGCATGTGTGCCAGGCACATGACTTTAATCCTGTTCTTTTAGCTCAGTGGGCAACATCTAGGCATTTTTAAATACTGCAATTTGGTGGTGTTAAATATTACATTAATGTCCTGCACTTCATATCTGAGAGTCAAATAGCACCGTCAAATACTGTGCTTACAGCGCACTTTGAAAAATTCTAATTGTTTTGGGTGCTAAATAGTACATTTGCGTCTTGCGGTGCACTTCATATCTGAGAGTCAAATAGAACAGTCCAATACTGTGCTTATAGCGCACTTTGAAAAATTCTAATTGTTGTGCTAAATAGTACATTTACGGCCTGCACTTCATATCTGAGAGTCAAATAGAACCGTCAAATACTGTGCTTACAGCCCACTTTGAAAAATTCGAATTGTTTTGGGTGCTAAATAGTACATTTGCTTCTTGCGGTGCACTTCATATCTGAGAGTCAAATAGAACAGTCCAATACTGTGCTTACAGCGCACTTTGAAAAATTCTAATTGTTTTGGGTGCTAAATAGTACATTTGCTTCTTGCGGTGCACTTCATATCTGAGAGTCAAATAGAACAGTCCAATACTGTGCTTACATCGCACTTTGAAAAATTCTAATTGTTGTGGGTGCTAAATAGTACATTTTCGTCTTGCGGTGCACTTCATATCTGAGAGTCAAATAGAACAGTCCAATACTGTGCTTATAGCGCACTTTGAAAAATTCTAATTGTTGTGCTAAATAGTACATTTACGGCCTGCACTTCATATCTGAGAGTCAAATAGAACCGTCAAATACTGTGCTTACAGTGCACTTTGAAAAATTCTAATTGTTTTGGGTGCTAAATAGTACATTTGCTTCTTGCGGTGCACTTCATATCTGAGAGTCAAATAGAACAGTCCAATACTGTGCTTACAGCGCAGTTTGAAAAATTCTAATTGTTGTGCTAAATAGTACATTTACGGTCTGCACTTCATATCTGAGAGTCAAATAGAAAAGTCCAATACTTTGCTTACAGCGACTTTGAAAAATTCGAATTGTTGTGCTAAATAGTACATTTATGTCTTGCGGTGCATTTTTTGCAGTCCAATAAACAAAAAAAACAAAAAAATACAAATAAAAAACAGTGTTGGCTACCTCCTCCTCCTCCTCCAGCGCCGCTTCCACCTACACCGCCACGGTCACCGCCTCCTCAACCTATGGGTCACTTAGTATAAACTGAAAGAGAATACCCTCTCTCAAATGGATAATTCTGTTGATACTCCTGGCAGCCATGCTTTAGATTTAGATTTATGTTCCAAAGCTAAAATCAAAGATTCCATCTAGTGCTATTTTATGGCTCAGCTGTATTTGTAATTTGTATGTATTTTATGTTATTTTAAGTTATTTCCCTATCCACATTTCCTTGCAGGGCACTTGTCCTACTCTTACCCACATTTTACTTCATTTTGCAGCCCTCTAGCCCTTTCCAGGAATTTTTTAGAGGCATTTTAGTAACCAAAAGTTCGTGTCCACATTGACTTCAATGGGGTTGGGGTTCGGAGTCAAGTTCGGGGTCAAGTTCGAGCACGGACCCGGACATCTTTTCGAAGTTCGGCCGAACCTGCCGAACCCGAACATCCAGGTGTCTGCTCAACTCTAAATACAAGCCAACAAAGGTAGGGAGGCCTCTAGAAGAGAAAGGTGGTATATAAGCAGAGAAATTAGGACTTTTATACATACATGAGTCAGGAGGTCAGGGTAGAACCCTGACAGTAATGTTTGTCACCATGGAGTAGCTGGTAGTCGGCCTGTAGGCCCGCCATCAGGGGCTGACGGGTGATACTGACATCCCAGGCACTGTGGGCGTAGGTCGTGCCAGAAGAAAAAAAATGTTCTTTATTGTAGCTGCGTGGCTTCAATAAAGTAAAAACAAAATGCAACCGGAGTTTCCTTCCTCCGTGCAGGAGGGTAGACTGCACGGAGGAGATGACTGGGAGACAGAGCAGCAAGAAGGTAAGTACCGGGGAAGGGGGAGGAGGGTGGCATAAAACGAGCAAGCTATTGGCATACTGAGTGACAAAATCATACTGACATACTGACTGTCAATATACTGGAATACTGAGTGGCAAAATACTGACTTATAGAGTGGCAAAATATTACTGGCATATTGAGTGGCAAAATATTACTGGCATATTGAGTGGCAAAATATTACTGGCATTTTAAATGGCTAAATACTGGCATATTGAGTGACAAAATAATGGCATATTAAATGGGTAATTACTGGCATATTGAGTAGCAAAATATTTCTGGCACATTGAGTGGCAAAATATTACTGGCATATTGAGTGTCAAAATACTGGCATATTAACCAACTGCTCCCAACCACCCTCCATATTACACTAGACCTGGATAATATGCTTGTGAAGATAGGTGAGGCGAGTGGGAGATATTGGTGCGGGGGTAGGGGGCCCAGAAAATTAGTACAGTAAAGGGCCCTGAAATTCCTGGTGGTGGCCCTGTCGGCCTGTGGTGCTGTGGTTGCATGACCTGGTAGCTTTCTATCATTGAGGATATGTATTTGCCTGTAAATAACTCACTTAAAACCAGACTGTGGGGTAAAACAACGGCCACAGCACTTTATTTAAATAGCCATTGCATTTACAACCATATACACATATATATATATATCCATAATTAATACAATGACTAAACATAAACATAAAACATTAAATATTCCATATACAAGAAAACCAACCAAGCTTGCAAGAGTATCCAGGTGGCTGCCGAAGTCCATGTTCTGGGCATATCTTAATGCCCCCAATACCTGAGGTTCGAGGTACCACTTTCCCCTCGAACCGCCCACCAGAGTCCCGATTGACTCTCCCCAATCCAAATCTTCCATTAACCCTCCTGGATACCCTGCAAGCTTCCGCCAACGCTGTGACATGTGATAAATAAATACAATTAAATAAGGCTCATTAACCATAAAATAAGGGAGGGTGGGTGGGACAACAGGTACTGGGGAAAAATTTTCCTAAAATGGCCCCTAAACTTCCTGTTCCTATCTTTTATACTATCCCAACTCCTCCCACTAATCCCACTATAGGCTGACATATCCTCTCAGCACCCTGTCATGATTGCCCCTCCCCGACCTTGTCTGGGGGCTACAGGAATGTTGTTAGGAAACTCTGATTGAGCCTCTTGATCCTCATCCAAGTTTCTGTGTGCAGTGGCAGAACACCAGACAGAACCAGACCAAAGGGTCCCAGTATCATTTGCTGGGAGAATAGGGGTGAAAAATTCAGCCCTCCACTGGGAATAGGGGTACATGGAAAGGCACCAAGGAGGGAGAGAGACGAAGACAACCATGACTGTGACTGGGGCTGTAGCGGCATTGTAAGCATCTTCATCAAAAGAGCCATATATAACTGGGCGAGGTCTCCTTTCTTGATCCCTCTGAGGTGAGCGCATTAAAGCAGGTGGGGGGGAATAGGCCTCCTCTTCAGTGCCATCCTGAGCTACTATACTTGTATTTTTGGAGTGAGGCCTGCATGCCGCACTCCCTGAGGCCCAGAGATGGACTGGAGCTGATGGGGGGATACAAGGTTGAAGGTTTCCCTGCAGAGGACGCCCAGGATACCCCCGGCCAAGACACACTGCTGCCCACATTGAGAAGTCTGAGCAAGGATGGAGTTGGACGTGAAAGGTGCACAGTGCATATCTTGAGAGGATGACTTGCAGATGTTGCATGCAGGGCCACTTTAACCAATGGGCAAAGTGGGCACTTGCTCAGGGTCCACTGGTTAGGGGGGCCCCCGCTGGCCCAATGTAAAAAAAAACAAATAAATCATTGCGACCGGATATGACAGTACTTCATATCCGGTTGCTGTACTTCCCTCCACCGTGCAGGAGGGAAGACTGCATGGAGGAGGCCGCCGGGGACAGTAGATACTGCAGTAGCTTGGCGTTGTAATTGAGAAAAATGCTCTCTAATAGCCCTGTCACCGTCTAAGGCCTCATCAACCCCAAAAGCAGCACAAGTCTGCTCAAAATCCATCTCTGGCTATATAAATTACCTCAGTCAGTGAAGGAAGTTTTAGCTAATGGGAGATAAAATGATCAACGCTATGTTTGAGACTAAGTCACACACAGGTGCCGGAATAAGTCTCAAAAATAGCCTTGATCATTTCACCTCCCTTTACTTTCAATGGGGAAGATTTGAACTTGGGTTTCTTTTCTTAGTCAACTCAGGTGACGAATTTGACCCACAAATAAATATCAATTTTACCCACAATCATATATGTACCCTGTTCATTATGTTTCACCACACTCCCAGGAAAGAGCATAGGCACAAGTAGATAACCTTTTGTATTTTAATTACATTTTTTATATTCATATGAAAATTACAAGAAAATAACATAAATATGTTTACTTGATAATCTCAGAACAGATACACTAAGATTTTTCATAAATTAAACAGAATCACAGTACTACATTGGTCTGTCAGGCAATGAAAGGGTTGAACAAAATATGAGTTCAAGTACATAAAACTAAGAGAGAGTATCCTGGCAGATACATCTAGCAGAAGATCAATAGTAAAGCAGTTTTTTCATGATTTATTTTCTCTCGTCCTTAGCTGTAATTTCTTGACTTTATAAAACAAATTGCCCATTCAGGAAAGGCGCAATCTTCTTCCACAGTTTTTTTTTTTATCTGAATTATGAGTTATCAAGCATAATTGGACCAATCAATCAACTTTTTACGGCTATGAAAACTTCCTATGCCATAACTAAAAGGACATATATAGTTTTTTGACAAATGACAACCATAAATATACCAGAATAAATAAATTTTCGCTATTGTTTAGCCACATTTGTATCTCAAGAGGAGAGCTGGATAACTAGCTTTTGATGAAATCAAATTGTCACCATTGTTAGCTATATTAGAATAGCATCTCTCTTTTTAAATATATTCTTTTAGCAGCTTTGTTTAGAACATGCTAATTAGCATAGCTTGAACATGCTGATTTGCATAGTTTGAGACAAAATGGTGGCTCACTGACATCTAAGTGAACTTGATTATTGTATTACAATGTTAAAAAATACATTTCCCCACATCATACACGTTATTACAACTAAAGTAATAGCCCACATGATTTTTTTCACTGCTATATATACTACTGTGTATTTATTGCTGTGCCAGTTGCTGTACATAATACATTTCCACTGGATAACAAAAAACATGCAAGCCTGACAACTGTCACGCCAATCATGTATTAATAGCAAAATTATGTCCAAAATCATAGCCAAGAATAGTCACATTATAGGTGCTATTCTGCATAGCATGACTCCATAAAAGTGCTGCATCATCTAAAAGTAAGCTCAAGAAACATCGCTAATATTTTATTTTGTTGCCTAATGCACCCTGTCTTTAAAAAAATAAATAAATAAATTATAGAACATTCCTGTGGTGTCTTAGCAATATAGTCCTGACATTCATCCAAATCTCTACTCTACCTGTGACATCACTGCAAGGAAACCTCCTACAACCCCTCCCTCCAGTCATCCCATGTTAGCGCACATGAAATCGTAAAGCCCATATACAATTCTTTCACAATGATGGCCATATGAGTGAGTTTGCTCTGATGGATCTGTGTAATCAGCTTCATAAATGAACACATTTCAATGCCAGTTTAGGAGCTCCGCTCACCCATCTCCCATCTCTTGATCACAACTAGCTCTGCCCCTGCATTGTTAATTATACTCGATGACATTAACTGTTCAGAAAATAATTAGTAAAAGTCATCATGGTTTTGTGAAAGACAGGTCTTGTCAAACAAACTTAATGACATTCTATGAAGATGTAAGTAAAAATATAGATCTTGGTTTGGCAGTTGATGTGATTTATTTAGACTTTACTAAAGCATGTGATACAGTTCCACACAAAAGGTTACTCTACAAATTGAGAGAAATAGATTGGGGGTAAATGTATGTATGTGGATTGAAAATTGGCTAATAGATAGAATGCAGAAGGTTGTTGTAAATGGAAAATCCTCAAATTGGACCAGGGTATTAAGCGGAGTACCTCAGGTGTCTGTTTTAGGCCCTCTTCTTTTTAATTTGTTTATTAATGATCTAAGTTGTGTTTAGAGCCATGTCTCAGTGTTAAAAAATTAGGTAAGGTAATACAGACTAACCTTGATTGTGTTATTTACAGGAAGATTTGGAAAGAGTGGGGGTCTGGGCAATTAAGTAGCAAATGAGGTTCAATATAGACAAATATAAAGTTATGCATTATCGGAAAAATAATAACAATGCAACATATACTTTAAATGGTATTTCCCTGGGAACAACAACTAATGAAAAGGATTTAGGAATATTTTTAGATAACAGACTTGGCAATAGTGCTTAATGCCAGTCAGCAGCTGCAGGGCCAATAAGATATTGGCATGTATAAAACAAAGTATAGATTCACAGGAGGAGAATATCTCTTTACAAGTCAATGGTAAGACCTCACTTTGAATATGCTGTACAATTCTGGCCATTATGGAACTAGAGAAAATGTAAAGGAGGGCTACACAATTAATGAGGGGATTGGAGAATCTTAGGTATGAAGAGATACTTAAAAAAAATTGTTTATAAACGTTAGAAAAAAGGCATCTCTGAGGGGATATGATAACATTATATACATATGTGCAGGGCCAATATAAAGAGCTCTCCAGTGACCTGTTCATTAACAGAAATGTACAGAACAAGATGTCACCCCATGAGACTGGAAGAGCAAAGATTTCATAGACAGCAAAGGAAGGGAATCTTTACAGTAAGGACAATAAAGTTATGGAACTAACTGCCAAGAGAGATGGTGCTATCAACTACAATAGGTGAATTTAAAAATGGTCTAGATGTTTTTTGTTTTTTAATAAAAGCAGAAAATACAGGGCTATTAATAATAAAATAAGCATTGATAATATAGCTTCTTGATCCAAGGAGAAATCTGATTGTCCTTTGGAGTCAAGAAGGAATTTTCTCCCTAGGAGAAAAAAATTAGAAAATTAAATAGCTTTGTCAAGAACAACCGTGACTCTGGGAGCTGGCAGGCAAAAGTATGTTAAACTTTGAATGTAATACCCAGTGTCCCCATGTTTGCCCAGTTTTAATACCTCCCCAAAAGTGCACATCACTGTGTTTTCCCTGCCCCCTTGTGCCACAACCTTCAGACCAAGGGGAAAAGGTAGGCACCCATTTCATTAGCCAGGAGTTTAAAGCTCCCCAAAGTTAAAAGGATTAACTACTTTTCCTAGTACTTTTCCTAGTGTATTCTCATTGGTTTCCTCCCCAGACTGGCACCAGATTTAATTGTATTATCCATTGTGTAAAAGTTAATCCCTTTAAGTGTATTGTTCAATCTCCCCTCTTCTCAAGATATTATACTGTATAAATGTGCTGTCTTGTCCACAATAAATTGTTCTTGCTTTTGACAAACCTTGTGGATTGCTGTATTTTGATGTCCAGGGGGTTGGCGAGGACACTCTTTTCCAAAGGATTTGGGCTGAGGAGATATTGAATCCTGAGAAGTAACATCTGTGCTAACTAGCCTTCTTGTCACAAACTTCCTTAGGATTTTTTTGCCTTCTTTTTGATCAAAAGTGGAAATGAAAAATAGAAGGGTTGAACTTGATAGACGTGTCTTTTTTCAACCTAAATTACTATATAATGTGGCCATTTAGCTGAATACCAAAACCTTGTGTGTTTCGCCAGCAAGAAGACTAGAGAAGACATGCATGTATGTTAAATGTCTCAAGATGTCAGTGGACTTCTGTCTAGATTAAAAGTTGATTTGGAGGCTTTATCATAATTTTCAAGGTTATTGGGGACTCCAGGCATTGTAGCACACTGATAGTTAGAGAGTATCACTTTTTTGGATTGCATCTGCCATACAAATATTCTTGTTGGAGTTATATATTCAGGACTTGCAGATAGGTGAATACAAATTTCTGTGATGTGACAAAAACCTATTACAGGATCACATATTATTTTTCCACCTGCCTACAGTTACTCTGAAAGTTTGCTTTGAAATATGCACATGCTTTTCCTTAATCATCAGGAATACTCTTATGATACGGAATGAAATGCACTAACGTAAGCTTAATTTCCTTCTTTTAATAGAATAACAACATTTGTTTGCTTGAGAAATTCCATCCATGGAAACTAGAATCAGATGCTTAATCCTAAAATTAAATGTTATTGCATGCAAGGGAAAATAATTACATGCTAATAGTAATAAAAAAGTGTTATTTTCCCCAATCCTAATGTCTAGGTATTTATGAAATTAAAGATTAATCAAGCTTGAATGCTGCTGTCTAAACCATAAAATTAGATGGTCGTGAACGCATATTGTGATGTAAATATGGTTTGTGTCTTATTATTAAATACCCAGAAAAAAGATACCTTTACCAGATTAAAAGCAAACAGTATTAGATAAATATGCATCAGTGTGTGCAACACAGGAAAAATAACCATAAAAAAACATAATTTCATATTAATAATGTACTTTATGGTGGAAGAGTTTAAATATAAATATGTATAAATTAATTTTCCTGCTTCTCACTTTCTTCTCTAAATGGTTTGACTACTTTTTTTCAAACCTTAAATAGAAGATGAATTTTGCATGGTGGCCATATTACTGATATGCCCATGTATTTGCTTTTGCAGAGACTAGTGGAGAATATCTTTGGAATTGTGAACAATTCAAATTAGACTTTTAAAGAAAATAAAATTATAGTAACCTATTTAACAAATCTGCTTATGCCATTGTGTATTGTATGCTTTGCCACCTTGCCATTTGAAAATATAATTAAGACTTTTCAGTATAAACCAACAGTCTTAACAGTATAAACCAATATAAAGTAAAAATATTATATGAATACAAATAGCTTTAATAGTGGACATGGTGGATGCTAAGCATAACATAGAAAGATAAATAGAAACATATAATGTGTCTTCAGATAAGAACCATTTGGCCTATCTAGTCTACCAAATGTTCTAAATATTTGTATTAGTCCCTGGCCCTATCATATATCTAGGATAGCCATGTGCCTATCCCACACATGCTTAAACTCCCTTACTGTGTTTACTACTTCCGCTGGAAGGCTATTCCATGCGTCCACTACCCTCTCAGTAGTTAATCTTGAATTCCCATTTCCATAAGGTATTTAGTAGAAAAAACAGTCCACACTGTCAAAGGTTGTTGCTATGATGAGAGGGCTTTATTTTTGCTAGGTCTTCTAAGAGTCAGATGGGTCTATTCACTAAAAGGTGAGTTGCAGGTGAGTTGAGGTGAGATGAACATTTCATCTCACCATTTTCAATATGACTTGTGCAGGGACAAACTTGGTGAGTTTGATCAGAGGAGAAGCTCACCAGGTTCCTTCCTGCACAATAAATAGTTAATCTGGTGAGATTAAATGTTCATCTCACCTCAACTCACCTGCATCTCACCTTTTAGTGAATAGCCTCTACAGAAGCCCCACAAAATATGCCACATACAGGAGTCCCACAAAATATGCCACATACAGAAGCCCCACAAAATATGCCACACACAGGAGCCCCATTAATTATGCCACACACAAGAGCCCCATAGTTATGCCACACACAAGAGCCCCATAGCTATGCCACACACAAGAGCCCCATAGTTATGCCACACAAAAGAGCCCAGCGAGGTGATGATTGTACAATTATAAAACAATACATATCTAAACACATCTCTCGCACTAGTTGCATTTATACTTATATGATCCTTTTAAATGTTATATTTAACTATTTTCATTTGTATTAAAAAAGTTATTGAAAAAATGCATTTCTTGTTTTTATTCCCATCCGCTGCACCCACATCGCACCTAAAGGACTTAACACAGCAACTATATTGCACCCACAGCACTTGGCATGCTCTCATATTGCACACACACAATTTGGCATGCCATCGTGTAAATTTTCCCCACAGAACATGCCACAACATCACTTTGGCAATTAAAATAAGCCACTATCAGGTACCAATTAACATACCACAGTCACGTTCTCATTAACATATGGAACATATGCCATTTAAAATATGCCACTGTTCAAATATGCCATAGCCAGTTTGCCACTAATAAGCCACCAACAATTTTCCCACTAATAAGCCATAGACGATTTGCCCATTAATATGCCAATATTATTTTGCCATTAATATGCCACAGCCAAATTGCCCAATAATATGCCAGTATTATTTTGCCATTAATAAGCACAAACCATTTTGCCAAATAAAATGCCAGTATTATTTTGCCATTATTATGCCACAGCTAATTTGCCCAGTTATATGCCATTATTATTTTGCCATTATTATGCCACAGCTAATTTGCCCAGTTATATGCCAGTATTATTTTGCCATTGTTATGCCCAGCCAATTTGCCCAATAAAATGCCAGTACTATTTTGCCATTATTATGCCCCCAGACAATTTGCCCAGTAATATGCCAGTATTTTTTTGCCATTATTATGCCCCAGACAATTTGCCCAGTAACATGCCAGTATCATTTTACCATTATTATGCCATAGCCAATTTGCCCAGTAATATGCCAGTATTATTTTACCATTTAATATGCCCCAGCCAATTTGCCTAGTAATATGCCAGTATTATTTTGTCATTATTATGCCCCAGCCAATTTGCCCAGTAATATGCCAGTATTATTTTGCCATTATTATGCCCCAGCCAATTTGCCCAGTAATATGCCAGTATTATTTTACGATTTAATATGCCCCAGCCAATTTGCCCAGTAATATGTCAGTATTATTTTGTCATTAATATTGGCCCCAATTTTGCCCAGTAATATGCCAGTATTATTTACCATTAATTTTGGCCCCAGCCAATTTGCCCAGTAATATGCCAGTATTATTTTGTCATTATTATGCCCCAGCCAATTTGCCCAGTAATATGCCAGTATTATTTTACCATTTAATATGCCCCAGCCAATTTGCCCAGTAATATGCTAGTATTATTTTACCATTTAATATGTCCCAGACAATTTCCCCAGTAATATGCCAGTGTTATTTTGCCATTGTTATTCCCCAGCCAACTTACCCATTAATGTGCCACCCCCCTTCCCTAGTACTCACCTCTTGGCTTTCTCCTCTGTGCAGTCTTCCTCCTGCATGGAGATAAAAACATTCACCTGTGTTTTTATTTTATCGGGTGAACCGCTGCTGAGCTTTTTTAATTATTTTTTTTTTGGTAGCAGCATCCCCACTGGGGGTGTCACCCAGTGCAGTCTGCACCCCCCACACCTCCCTCGGGACACCAGTGTTGCTATTATCGCCATAGATTTACCAAAAGGCTCAAGTAAATGTTTTAGTTGCCTGCCGATTTTACAAAGGTTTCTTGTTTTTAAGGTTTCTTCAAAACACTCATATTGGACTCATTTGCACCAGTAAAACATATATCACAGTGAATTCTGTCACAAAAAACCTTCAGCTTTAGATATCAGCTAATAACTCAAAATAAATTAGAATAGTTTTAATTGGTTCATATATAATTCATATAATTCATAGCCTTCATCAATAAAACTACCTTTTTTCTAAATATCCAATATAGCTGAAATAGCCCTTTCAGTAATTCACCTAATACGTATCTTTGGTCTTGGTCCATTTAGCTGGAACACTATACTTACCTTTGTCTGGACCAGGTCCGTTTTTTAATGAAGTATTTTGCGTAATTACAGGACTATTTCAACATGACAAAATTAAGCCATAACATTATGACCATCTGCCTAATATTGTGTAGGCCCACTTTTGACACCAAAACAGCCCTGACCTGTTGAGGCATGGACTCCACTAGACCTCTGAAGGTGTGCTGTGATATCTGGCACCAAGACGTTAGCATCAGATCCTTTAAGGTGAGACCTCTATGAATAGAACTTGTTAGTCTAGCACATCCCACAGATGCTCGATTGGATTGAGAGAAACAACTTGAATTTGTTGTTGTGTTCCTCAAACCATTCCTGAACAGTTTTTAATTTGTGGCAGGGTATATAAGCCAGCTTAAAAAGGCCACTTCCACAATGGAACACCATTTCCATGAAAGGGTGTACATGGTTTGAAACAATTCTTAGGTAGGTGATGCATGTCACATGTAAAATCTCCCTTAGCAAGTCTGAATTCAGAGTGAGGAGGCAGTGTCTATGTCTCTTGTAGGTCCAGCCACTTCCTGTTCTTCCTTTTCATGTTACCACCCTACATTTAGAGTCACAGTCCTGGATTTCACATGACATCCTGGTTCTCTGACTCAGACATGTTTAAGAACCCTTAAAAAGGGGGGGGGGGGTGATTTTGCATGATTTTTGTCAATGGGACTGGAATTAAGGACCAGAACATAGGTGTAATGTATCATTTTGGCAAATATTTTGTGAAAACACTTGTTATTAGTGTGTGCAGGAGCCTCGTTGTGTGCTATTTTATTGTGTAAGGTACTAGGGAGTGAGCAAAGCAATATGTTACATATGTGTCACAACCAAAGTTGAGGCAGAGCTTTGGTGCAGGGCACATGGTGGAGTCTGTCTGTACCCAACAATGAATGATTTTTTATTTTTTCCTCTTTTCCTTTTTTTTTTCTCCTTTGAGAAAGTTGAATGATTGATAACAGACAGGGCTGGATGATGCAGACAGGCTGATTCATACAGGCAGGGATGGTAGCTGCAGGCTGCAGTGGAGTGTTCTGACAGTACTGGTAAGTACACACGGGCTTGCAGCTACAGGCAAGGCTAGTTCATATAGTCAAGACTGAAGGCAGGGGCAGTCTTTTAATGGGGCAGACTGGGGCAGCTGCCCCAGGCGGCACCCTGGCAGAGGCGGCACTTTGCTGCTCCATGCAGCAGTCATTTTCTTTTTTTTGTGTGTGTCTGGAGAGCTTGATAGAAGGAGGTCTCAGCCAATCAGGTGATTGTCTCAGTCCCTCCTGCGCACTAGGAGCTCAAAGCAAAGATATGCCTTCAGCGGGTAAGTTAAACAGTTAGACATTCGCAATCACGAATCGACATGATAATAGGTGACTTAGCATTGGTAAGAAAAGTTAAGAAAATGGAGATCAAACCTTTTATATGGTCAGACCACGATATAATAAGCATGGATCTGACAGAAGCCAAAATTAGACACCCAATGACGACATGAAAAATAAATGATGAAATACTAAATGACAAAGAAAATAGTGAATTTCTGAAAAATATGATAGAATGTTTTTTTAAAGAAAATTTATCAACGGAAGTTAGTGAAGTTACAGTGTGGTGTGCCTATAAGGCAGTGATGAGAGGTCATTGCATACAATTAAAGAAGAGAATGAGGCAACAAGCGGGCCTGCAGTTATCAGAGTTATATATCCATCTCTACAGTATACTCAGAGAAAACAAGAATAATCCATCACAGAATTGCAAAGTAAAATAGGGAATATAAAAAAACAAATCAAAGAGAAAATAATTAACAGAATTAATAAAAACATGACTATACTAAAGATGAAATTCTATCACCGACAAAATAGAGCAGACAAACTACTAACGAACAAATTAAAAAAACAAAGGGGAGACAACCAAATAGAAAAAATAATAGAGGAGGGGACAATAAATAGAACACCAGAGGATATAGGTAGAGTCTTTGGTAATTACTATAAAAATTTGTATAATCTATCTGAAAATAAGGAAAAACAAAACATCTATGACCAGGAGCGGGCTGGGCCGGGGGGCAGGGAGGCAATTGCCCCCCAGGCCGCCCTAATGTTTGTAAAACACGGCCGCTGGGCCAGTGTTTAAAAAAAAAAAAAACGCGCTTGCTGGCAGAGACGGAGGTGAGAAGGGATCTCACCTCCGCTCTGCCTGCAAAACTGCACGAGGAGCCGAACAGGCAGCACAGAGAAACCTCCGTGCTGCCTGTTCGGCTCCCCGTGCAGTGTGACACGGAAGTGCCAACAGTCACGTGATCGGCGCTCTGACGTCAGACGCGCGCTGATCACGTGACCTGTCGGCACATCCGCCGGGAGGCCGAACAGGCAGCATGGAGGGACCATGCTGCCTGCCACCAGGGAAGTCCTCCTGCCACTAGCCACCAGGGAAGTCCTGCCACTAGCCACCAGGGAAGTCCTCCTGCCACTAGCCACCAGGGAAGTCCTGCCACTAGCCACCAGGGAAGTCCTCCTGCCACTAGCCACCAGGGAAGTCCTGCCACTAGCCACCAGGGAAAAGGTAAGAGATGGGAAAGGGGGAGGGGGGCAAAAAACACTGGCATATTATTGGGCAAATTGGCTGGGGAATATTACATGGCAAATAAGACTGGCATATTATTGGGCAAATTGGCTGGGGAATATTACATGGCAAATAAGACTGGCATATTATTGGGCAAATTGGCTGGGGAATATTACATGGCAAATAAGACTGACATATTATTGGGCAAATTGGCTGGGGAATATTACATGGCAAATAAGACTGGCATATTATTGGGCAAATTGGCTGGGGAATATTACATGTCAAATAAGACTGGCATATTTTTGGGCAAATTGGCTGGGAAATATTACATGGCAAATAAGAATGGCATATTATTGGGCAAATTGGCTGGGGAATATTACATGGCTAATAACACTGGCATATTATTGGGCAAATTGGCTGGGGAATATTACATGGCAAATAACACTGGCATATTATTGGGCAAATTGGCTGGGGAATATTACATGGCAAATAAGACTGGCATATTATTGGGCAAATTGGCTGGGGAATATTACATGGCTAATAACACTGGCATATTATTGGGCAAATTGGCTGGGGAATATTACATGGCAAATAACACTGGCATATTATTGGGCAAATTGGCTGGGGAATATTACATGGCAAATAAGACTGGCATATTGGGCAAAATGGCTGGGGAATATTAAATGGCAATTAACACTGGCATATTGGGCAAATTAGCAGGGGCATATTAAATGGCAGATAACCTTGGAATATTATTGGGCAAATTGGCTGGGAAATATTAATGGCAAATAATATTGGAAATGTGTATGTAATGGGGTGATGGAGGCATGTAAATGTGGTGATGGGGCATGTCCTGGTGTGCAACGTGGGTTATGGGTCATGTCGTAGGTGTGCAACGTGGGTAGGGGGGGTGCCCAAATTTTGGGATATTGGGTGTCTAAATCCTGGCATATTAAGGGGCATAATCCTGGCATATTGAGGGGAAAATCCTGGCATATTGAGGGGGCATCATCTTGGCATTTTGAGGGGAAAATCCTGGCATATTGGGTGTCTAAATCCTGGCATATTGAGGGGCATAATCCTGGCATATTGAGGGGCATAATCCTGGCATACTGAGGGGCATAATCCTGGCATTTTGTAAGGGAAAATTCTAGCAATAGTAAATGTCAAATCCTGCCATATTGTGGGGGAAAATCCTGGCAATATTCGTTATAAAACAAGGAAAAGATGGCCGTGGATGGGGAGGCGATTCGATGGTGCAATGGGCCACTTGACTGGATTTGCCCCCAAGGCCTAAGGCTGCAAGCCCTCCCCTGTCTATGACTATCTGTCTGAGGTAGACATCCCAGTCTTATCATCAGAGCTTTTAGACCCCATAAATGGTGAGTTTACCAGAGATATTGACAGATTAGCCAAATTCAAGACACCAGGACCAGATGGATTCAGTAATAATTTTTTCAAAGTAATGAAGCCCAACATTATAAATCACTTAACTGTAGCTTTCAACAAAATAGCAAGGACGGGCCAATTTCCTCAAGAAATGTTAAAAGCCAATATACTGCCGATACTGAAGCCAGGGAAGGATATATAAATGTTGCAGCATGCTCGTCTGTTTGCTTAGAGGCTGAAGAAGTTCCCCGAACGAAACACGTCCCTCCTGTTAAGTGAAGTTACCTGGCCAGGTTCTAAATTCTTCCTTCTTTACTGACCAGCACGTTTCTGTATCCATGTACTATTCTTGGTATTTTGCTAACCTAATCAGCAAGTGAGTAATTTGACACTCTGCCTGTGGTTACATTTGTATCTCTGTCTGCTCATTTGTATTTAAAGGCACATATCATTGTTTCTTGTTTTTAACAATTTGTCATTTGTTTGTTACATTTGTGTATATTTTTTCTATATGTATTTATATATTGCATTTGGTTTTATATATTATTAAATTTATATATTTTATATTAATTTACTATCTTTGGTTTTTTATATTGATTGACACTTACTCTGTTTAACTGCCAAGCGCTGTCTACTCACCTTCCCAATCTTAAGAAAATGTAAACATTTTGGCACATATGATACGCATGTAAGTCTGTCAATGGCCCGACTGGTGTATATTTTGTTCTGTATTTTGTACCTTGTCATTTTTATACTTGTATGAAAACACTAAAAAAAAAAAAAAACAGTTAGACAGTGTGTGTTTATGTCAGTGTGAGTGTGTGTGTGTCAGTGTGAGTGAGTGTGTCAGTGTGAGTGAGTGTGTGTCAGTGTGAGTGAGTGTTTGTGTATTTGAGTGTGTGTGTGAATGTCAGTGTGAGTGAGTATGTGTGTGTTTGTCAGTGTGAGTGAGTGTTTGTGTATATCAGTGTGAGTGAGTGTTTGTGTATATCAGTGTGAGTGTGTGTGTGTATGTCAGTGTGGGTGTGTATGTGTATGTCAGGGTGAGTGAGTGTGATTGTGTATGTCAGTGTGAGTGTGTGTGTGTGTGTATGTGTATGTCAGTGAGAGTGTGTGTGTATGTTAATGTGAGTGAAAATGTGTGTGTATGTCAGTGTGAGTGAGAGTGTGTGTACGTCAGTGTGAGTGAGTGTGTGTGTGTGTGTTTGTATGTCAGTGAGAGTGTGTGTGTATGTCAGTGTGACTGAGAGTGTGTGTGTGTGTATGTCAGTGTGAGTGAGTGTGTGTGTGGCTGTCTGTTCTTGTGTGCCAGTGAGTGTGTGGATAAAGGGGTTAACTCCTCTAATTCTGCCTCTATCTGTCTAGCCACCCAAGGGGTTAACTACTTTGACACTTCCTCTATCTGTTAAGCCACCCAAGGGTTAACTCATGTGACACTGCCTAGATCTGTCTAGCCACCAAGAGGTTAACTCCTCTGATACTGCCAATATCTGTCTAGCCACCAAGGGGATAACTACTCTGACACTGCCTATTTGACTAGCCATCCAGGGGTTAACTCATCTGACACTGCCTATATATGTCAAGCAATCCAGGGTTTAACTCCTCTGACACTAACTATATCTATGTGGATTGTGTTATAGGTCATTGGTCACATTATGTATTAGGGAATTGGACAGCGTATTATCATAATAATGTTTTACCATTACTCTCTTTTCACCTTATGGGTGGGCTTTAGTGGGCATATAAAAATAAAATATTATTTTGTAAGAGCTCAGCCACAAGGTGAAAAGAAAGTAATGTCTTGGGCCGGCCATGACTGGAGGATACTAACAGGACTGATTGACATGGCTAATTTGCACAGGCAGGGTAGAGTACTAAGGCAGGGCTGCAACTACAACCCGATGGGGCAGAACACACTAGAAGCTGACAGACAAGGCAAAAGCTATATAAACTTCAGAACCGGGTACTCGGCTGGATAGTCCTCAAACAGGGCACTTGATTTTATAGCCTGCAGACAGGACACTTGGCTGGATACTCTGCAGACAGGACACTTGGCTGGATACCCTGCAGACAGGGCCGGCCCAAGACATTGCACTGTCTGGGGCAGAGAATGAAAAGTTGCCCCCCCCCCCCCCCCCCCCCAGTGAAAGAAAAAGCCCACAGTCTTGATAATTCAAAATAAAATAAAACTTATCAGGAAGTGATCATTTAATGCAACAGCACCTTGTCTATTTGCTAAATTATATGAAATATGGTATTGGACAAGTATTGGCTGGCCATGATTCAAATGTGTGCCCTAAATGGTTGAGCATTTGAACTTAATGTATAATATTTGAATAAGTCATGTTATAGGTGGTCACATATTATGTTTTGGAGAATTGCACAGTCTATTTTCATAAACATTTTTTACCATTACTTTTTTTCACCTCGTGGGTGAGCTGTTAGAAAAAAATATTTTATTTTCCTATGCCCACTAAAGCACTTTTTATATACATAATAAAATATTTGTATCTTTTTTTAAAAAAAGCTTACCCATAAGGTGAAAAGAAAGTAATGGTAAAACATTATTATAATAATAGGCTGTGCAGTTCCCTAAAACATAATATGGGACCAGTGACCTACAACACAATGGGTGGCTAGATATAGGCAGTGTCAGATCAGTTAACCCCTGGGTGGCTAGATATAGGCAGTGTCAGAGCAGTTAACCCCTGGGTGGCTAGAAAGATATAGGCAGTGTCAGAGCAGTTAACCCCTGGGTTGCTAGACAGATATAGGCAGTGTCAGACCAGTTAACCCTTGAGTGGCAATACAGATATAGGCAGTGTAAGAGGAGTTAACCCCTTTATCCATTACAAAAAAAAAAAACTGTCTGTTACAATAATTTGTTGTCTAATAAAGTTGGCAAAAAATATATAAACATAATATAAATGAGAGGTGTTGGCTATATGAATTGGCCAAAGCATAATTAAATTCACCGCCACGTCAAGGCACACTCTCAATAGATTGAGAACCTACTCTCACCTGCTATCTAGTGGGAACACAATATATAACAGAAAAAGCAGAATGGCGCGAGAAGGTGGACACCTTAATTACAAAGTAATGGTGCAATATTATAAAACACCAAAAGTTCCAAAAGTTTATAATATTGCACCATTACTTTGTAATTAAGGTGTCCACCTTCTCGCGCCATTCTGCTTTTTCTGTTATATATTGTGTTTGGGCATTCGGAGAGTGCTTCGGAGGGCAGCGTTTTGTGTGTGATACCACCAGTACTATCACTGTTATTTATACTTTTCTAGGGCACTTTGTTTATTTGCACAGATCATTTTTTCATCTAGTGGGAACACAAAGCAGTTTATACTGCTACCTAAACCTTTTTAATGTGTTGGAAGGTGCAATTAAACCTCCTCCCAATTAACCCCTTGATCCCCTTGAACCCTTTATCCATTACACACACACTCACTCACACACACATACACAGACAGTCTGTCACTCACACATACACAGTCACACACACTCACTCACACACACAGAGACACACACTCACACTGACACCCACACACTGAAAGTTTGTACCTTACCTGGTGCAGAAATCTCTTGCTTTGAGCTCCATGTAAAGGAGGGACTGAGTCTATCAGGAGAGGCTTCTGAACTCTCAGCCACTCAAGAGATTTGAGAGGTCTCACATGATTGGTTGAGACCTTCTTCTATCAAAGCTCTCAATCCGGGACTTTGCATTGACCCTGACTAAGGTTGCCGACACAGAATCTTATTAATTGCCCAAGTGTTTTGACCAACACATACGGGCCAGAATATGCAATTTATTAATGTCAATAGTGGAATCATTTGAAAATATAGCAATTTGGATTGCTATAAAATACTTGTGCCAGTCCAGCATGTGTCCAAATACCCTATATTAAGCTCCTACATTGATTCAACTTGAGCAAACACAAGCAAACTCAGAGTTGCTAAAAAAATAAATGTAATAATTTGTAATTCTGTAAGTCAGAAATTGCCCTGTATATTGTGACTAAAATGTCTGTGACAGAAGCACAAGTGGAAATACAAAATATTACTGGCTCTTTAAATTGCATTAAAAAATGCTGATAATTCAACTTCTAGAATGTTTCCTCAAAACAGAGCATTAAATATAAACCCCAAAGTCTTCAAACAACAATGATGGCTTGAGGACTTATGCGAAATGTCAGCTTGTTATAAGCTATTTATCTGCAACACAATAATAGCTATAAAAATAAATACAGTAGCAAAAATGATTGTGAATATGATGTGGAAACCTAAACATCCCTCCATTACTGCTCAGCATGGGCTCAGCATGTGAATGGCTTGTCATAAAATGAGAACAAACAAAAGCTATTTTAAAACTAAAATATGTATTTACTTAATGGTAAAAACAAAGAGCTATCTGGACAGCAATAATAAGTGCTATAAAATGTATTACTGTCATATCCCAGTGCATTTACCATCTGACTACCTTGCCACTAGATGCAATAGTCCATGTAATCTACAGAATGAAAAAAATAGGCTGAAAGTGCCAAATGGACACCTAGGTTATACTATCAGGTAAAACAAGCATATTATCCCATGCGCAAAAAAATAAATAATCCTCACCTAAAATTTTTAGAAAAACACTGAGAAATTCCACTCATTTCTCATTACTCTGAAGGTCAACCTTGCTGGGAAAATTGTTTCTGCTTTTACAATTCCCCAAACTATAGAAAGCAGTTAGAGTTCTGGTCAAAAAGTAATGTTGCATTCAAAGGTGAAAAAGAGGCTGATACGGCAGGCAGCAATAATAAGAGATTTTTTTTACTCTTTCCACTTCCTCGTGAACCTAATCAACTGTGACATGAGAAAATATACTGGGCTCACCCAGCCAGAATCGGACTGTCACCTGAATATGTCCTCAATATTCCACTATTTGGGACTCTACAATGATCCTTCCAACATCAATTTTGTACATGTACATCAAAATGCCATTAGAAATGCTTACAAACACCTCCTGCTCACAGTTTTGCTCTCAGACTCAAATCGAAGCCCGTCTGTAAAGACTCCCAAGTGATTTACTAAAGGTTTCTTTCGTTTACTAATTTGAAAGCATTTGCTAATGGATAGTTGTCTTGTGAGATCTAAAGCTCTGGATGTCAGGATTTCATTAGATGCAATATTTTTATACTCAACGTTCTGTAAATCCTTTCAAAACAAGTCAATATTATTTATTGACCTACCAAATAATCTTTGCTAAATTAATGGTTTGTGCTAATTGGAATATACTGCAAGGAGAACAGGATTTCAACATACAAAAGGTTAATGTAGTAAATAAATGTGAGCTAAAGCCTCTGGTGACAATTATAGAGCAACATACATTACTTCCATTTTGCATGGATAATTGAATACCATGTATAATTTGTCGCGTAACACTGATACTGATGTGTATGGTCTTAATGATGTCTCACATGACAACATTATTGTTGAATATTTTGTTACTGCACGATTTAATTTATTCATAAGGGTATGTTATATGTTACATATGGTTAGATGCTAGAAATACATTCCAATAAAAAAAGTTATGGCATTGTACCAATCCAGCTGTGTCATTATTTTTGTTTTCAACTTATCCAAAATCTACCCACCTGAATGTTATGCATCTTAAAGTACACGGTCATCTGAAAAAAGGACAATTACCCAGTGTTGTGAACAGTTGCTCATATGCTAAGGCAACGTGAAGCGTTATATGTCATGATTTCTAAAACTTTTGTCAGCCAATCAGTAAAAGAAGGGTACGTGCACTTAACACTTATATGATATATGATATACATGATATATACTGGTAGATGATATATACTAGTATATATACTAGTGGTGTAGGTTGGCTTTATAATATTCTTAGTTAACATACAGTTAATCAACTTCCTTACACATAAAAAGGAAAAATGTGGTTTGTACTCCAAAACAAAGCTAAAAAAATAAAATATGTGAGCTATATTTTCAACAAACCATGAAAGATTATAAACAGGAAGACTTACAAAATGTTGTACATCTGCCTGTATTTAACTTTAGTAACTTTATTGTATGTACCTTCACGTAACACACAATGCGCACAAAACAGAAAAAAGAAAAATTCATAACATAGTAACATAGAAACATAGAATTTGTTGGCAGATAATACCACCTGTCCCATCTGGTCTGCCCAATTTTCTGTGCCTTGTCCCACTCCTGCTTAAACTCCTTCAAAAAATAAAAATAGATTGCATGTGCCAGTCAAGAATCTGCTGGGAAAAAAATACTTCTCCATAAAATTAGAATGTCTATTAATTAAGCTGTCATTTTTTTTTTACCTTAATAGTCAAAGGTGATACAAAAGAGGTAATAATCTGGCATTTTGAATTTGGTTTTCCAATATTCGTCAATGAGCAGTATAAAAATAAAATAGGAATTTGCGCAAATTTTGCTTACTGAACTTCGTCCACATTTTGTAATAACAATTTAGTTATTGTTACAGAAAAATTGAATAGGAATATTGGCACAAACATATCTGAGGGAAAAACAAGACGGGGAGAGAAAGTCTAAGTTTAAATGAAACCCATGCAGCAATGGGTTCATATTTATTGCCAAGACTTAGAAAAGGAAAATATGATTAAAGATACATGAGTACTGGATATTAAATATAAAATAATAAGCACAGAAGAGCACAGTTTGTATTGGCTTGTATCATGTATCAATACCATTTCTTGGGTAACTTTTTTGAATATTATTATTTTTTTTAATTATTTTTTAAAAGTAGAAAAAAACACATACAGGATATACAAACCAGGAAATAAATACATAGTCAATTAGGGATATCTCAATAAAAATTTAATTTTTATACATTAATTGCACTGAAGACAAAAGTGTCTAAATGTTTAAATAGCTACCAATAAGATGATACAGAAACATATCCCATTAAATTTTAACCACCTATATCCTAACTCTTAAAAACATTCATACTCGCAATCATCCAAAAACGTACAACTCATGGTGCTCGGTGGTTAGCCCCTGCCATGGAAAGGGAGAGTGGGAGGGGGGAGGCAGTGGAGACGGGGAACTCAAGCGAATCGATCAAGCCATGGGGACCACATTTCATAAACATGTTTTTTTCCATTTGGCTTTGATAAGTGATCTGAGTGACTATTTGATGCCATTGAGGAATCTCTTCTCCAAAATTGAGCAAGATATATATTTGTTGCTGCAAGTATATGTGCCAATAATTTTAACTGTGCTTTATGGAACTTTGGGGGATCTACCAAGAATAGGAAGAGTGAGGGAGTCAAATGATCTATCACAAAAAAGGGTCTGAAGTAGAGTTTGCAAATTGTTCTTAATCTCATCTATTTTTTCGCAATCCACCATATATGAAATACTGTTCCAGCAGACCCCCAGCACCAATAAAAATCTGAAATAGTCTGCTGAAATTTCTATATACCATCTGTTTAAAATCTTATAAAATACCTCTTGAAGTGTAACAGAATGTATGGCAGTTCTATTTAAATCTATAGCTTTGAAACATAATTCTGGGGGATATGATTTATCCAAATCTCTGTCCCACTTTAAGATGGGAGAAGGTAAGGGGAGATCCTGGCGTGAATCAAGAAAGTGGGTTAGTTTTGTTATTAATTGTTTATCATCTCCTCTAGATATGAATTCTACTAAATCAGTTGAAGGTGCTGACTCTTTTATTTTAGAAAAGTCTGGATAAATAAAAGTCTACTATATGTAAATTTCTCTGAAGCTGGCAACCCGAAATTCTCCTATAACGTCTTGAAAGACATTATTTCCTCCAGTTGATACATCTGGGTTGTTATTCCTCTATTGATCCAACTCGACAGGTTTAAATCTA
The DNA here is from genome assembly GCA_036172795.1 of Pelodytes ibericus. Classification (NCBI taxonomy): domain Eukaryota; kingdom Metazoa; phylum Chordata; class Amphibia; order Anura; family Pelodytidae; genus Pelodytes; species Pelodytes ibericus. The sequence continues at coordinate 155,097,667 of CM069859.1, read as the reverse complement.
AGAAGAATAGTGCTAGGAGGTCAATTGCAGCATTCCACCGGAAAGGTTCTAAGCCAAATTCTGATCTAAATGTATCCAAGTAATAGAACACATCCTTTATTGTAGGAGACGTTATTCCAATCTGTCTAACTTCCGAAGGTCTTAACCAATATAGGCAGAATGGGTTAAGGTTCTTAACCTGTACCGTTTCCAGCTGAAGCCATTTAGGGTTCCGCTCCTTTTTAATATTCCACTTCAGTGCATGGCGAAGCATGGTTAGTTGGTGTAGTTTTTTTAGGTCTGGGAGACGAAGACCTGCTTGTTTATTACTCCTACGGATATCTGCCCTAGGGTAACTTTTGGGTAACTTTTTTGAAGACAACAGACCATTACGTAATATGTATAACTACAAAACTAAAGCAATATTAAACTTGTCAATACTAGCTGGTAACAAAACAAATAACTGTTAGCAAGCAATGTGTAAAATACTAACATGAACCAACAAGTAAGGTTACCACCATTTCTTAACCCAAAGACAATACACGTACATGTATGGGCTCACGATTCAATGCGTTAATCAATGCCTGTACATGTACGTGGTAGTGTACTTACACTTCTAATCGCAGCATTTTCACCGCAATTGCCAGCATCTCCTGTTCCCTGCAAGCCAGTGAGACTAGATGGGGAAGAAATAAAAAAGTCTCTAGAACCACCCGATTGCTGTGGCAGCCAATCACAGCGGCCGGTGGTTTTAAATGACAGTCTGTCAATCACGCTCCCTAATGTTAATATTATTGCTTTGCTAAGCAGCAAAATTAGCCTCCCACAGATGCCATGGAGCTTAGGCAATTTGGGGCTCTTACTCTGTGTATGGGTATCATTAAGAAGCCCACAATGTGTTCCTATTGGAGCAAAGACATAGTCTTGTCTATACCTTTATTCACCTACGCAATGCCCAGGTTATATTGTGAAAATCTGTTAGGATTCCTACATTTCCAGTATGAAGCACTATATAAATTATGCCCTCTCATTACCCACTTTCAGGCCAGGTTCAATGAAGTATATACCCCCGAGCAGAGTGTGTGTCAGTTGATGAGTTTCTGATGAAGTTCAAAGGGGAGACTCCCATTTAAACAATATATACCCTCAAAAAGCTCCAGATATGGAATAAAATGTTATAAACTCTGCGAGAGTGGAACTGGGTATGTCCAGGAATTCCGGATCTATGAAGGCAAGGACAGCCAACATGACCCTCCTGGTTGCCCAGAGCATACGGGAACTAGTGATAAAATAGTGTGGGATCTTATATACCCCCTAATGAACAAAGCATACCATTTGCACCTGGACAATTTTTATACCAGCATCCCTTTATTCAGAATGCTGTTCTGCTTCGAGATGGTCGCCTGCGGTACTATCAGACATAACCGCAAGGGGTTCCCAACACACCTAGCACAGACCCGGTTAAGAAAGGGCAATTATTAGCTCTGTGCCAAATGGAGCTACTGTCAATTAAGATCCTGGACAGGAAGGACGTATACATGCTAAGCACCATACGTGATGGGAGCACTATGTCCCTTACCATGACAGAGCTGAGAGGACTAGGAAGCCAAAGTGCATCATGGCATATAATAGGTACAAGGGAGGTGTGGACCTGGCATACCAGCTGCTACAGCCATACCTTGTCATGAGAAAGTGCAAGGCCTGGTATAAAAAGGTTGCAATCTACATGATAATGCTTTCCTCCTATACAAGAAATTGCACCCCAGACCAAAAAATGTTTTGCAGTTTCAGCTCCAACTGATCTCGGCGGTGTTGACCTGTGATGCACATGGTACTATGGTTCCAGGAGTGGGCAGAAGTGGGGCAGATTCTCCCAAATTCCACAAAAAGGAACCCCCAAAAGTAGTGCAGAATGTGCAGAAGAAAAGGCAAAAGAAAGGACACTTCGTTTTATTGCCAATTTTACCCTTCCCAGTCTGTGTTGGCAACTGCTTCAGGGAGTACCATGCATCTACCAACATTGACCCCCCACAGCTGAGGATGATTGTAAACCCCATATGCTGCCACTATAAAAAAAAATACATTAAATTTAAAAGTTTATATAATTTGGGGACTGCCACAAGGTACCAAAACAGACATGGGTCCAGCAAATCAAATTGTAGAAATTCTACATTGAATAGGAGTACGTCCCCAATAGGGCCACATAACATCTGAAATACTTGGCACAGACATACATGGGGGGCACTGCTGCAATGGGGGGGATACAGCAGAATACAAAATGGGTGTTTTTGTGGCAGCAGGACCCTCCAGTCGTAAAAAAGAGACAAAAAAATTATGTCACCAACTACTTTGGAAGGAAATGGTTCAAAAATTACCACCTGAAGAGGCTCAAAAAGACACATAGCCTTGGGGGACTACTATTGCAAATGAACTGCCAAAATGGGTTAAATTGAATTTGGGGACTGCCACTAGGTCCCAAAACAGACATGGGCCTGGCAAATCAATTGGTCAAAATTCCATGTTTGAAAGCTTTTTTCACAGGCATAGGTATACATTGGGGTATTGCGGAACTCAGAAGAAACAGCTGAATACATGATAAGGGTCTTTACAGTGATATGACACATTAGGATTATGACATGTATGCCAAAAATGTATATATGTCTGAAAATTCTATAAAAACTTCATCAAAGTTTGTAAGAGATTATTGATAAAATAATATCATAAAAGGTGTCAAAATGGCCCTAGATATATACTCTCAGGTGTCACATGTTTATAAATATAAAATAATAATACAATACAGGCCTGCCAGTAAAATAACAACAGTAATTTATTTTTTCTATACAAACAAGTCCAAAAGGAAGCACTCACCTAAACAAGAATGTATTATAAGGGGGTGCTTCTGACGACCAAAGTCCCTGTGTGTGTGTTTGTGTGTATACACACATTTATGTGTGTGTATATGAGATATATAATATATATATATATATATATATATATATATATATATATATATTTATATATATTATATATATACACACATCAGTGTTATCCAATGTTTTAATAAAACATCAATAACATCAGACAATGTTAAATTAGTGATGTAAACAATAAAAACTATGGCGTTTCTGAATTAAAAATGTATGTGTTCATGATCTTTGTTCACCAAACGGCATAAAATGAAGTATAATCAATACGAATACACACCCACCTATGGATATAGTTAATATGATTTTTCATGCTATTTAATGTAAGGACAATGTCGCAAACCAGAATTGTAAAACCGGCATATGCACACACTCCAATAGTTGCAGTATGTGTGTTTATATATAATCCCCAGTGCAAATCTATAAAAAAAAAAAAGGTTATTGTCAAATGCCCAATATTAACATAAATTCATGTGACAGAGACTAAGTAGTTATCAAGTTATCACTGTGTGACAGACAGCTAGTTCTTCTATGGATATCAAAAGTTGTTTCTTCTCTTTACTAAAATAATTTGTTGTAGAAAAAAAAACCTTTTGAAAACAGGAGCCACCTGTCTATTATTCCTGTGATCCCTTAGGTAACTACGCACAGTAGGCGTCAATAGGAGTACTGTGTGTTTCTATACATGTCCCCTCATTAGAGCCTGCTGTGAGTTATTTGCCATGGTAAATTGTGCTTGCACATGATTTTCAAGTCTAGTATTATCAGGATAGAAAAATGTGATGGTGAAAGGAAACCATGTCAGTGGTAACAAAGAAGAGAGAGAGAGAGAGAGAGAGAGAGAGAGTAGCAGATACATGGGCAGAAGATTAAATATATACAGGACTGTGAAGAAATGATAAATGTTAACTCTTGAGGCTTGTAGGATTTTATCCAATGCCAAAAATTTCTCCTCATAGGGCATATATTGAAGACTTATTACTATTATTTTTGAACAGTCTATTCAAAGTAACACAAATGGAGGTGAATCTTTTAAAATTGCAAATGATTACAGGCAAATCTGGTATTTTCCTATTCAAAAAATCACAAAAGCTGGTAAACAAATTGTTGCATAAAAGTGTAAAGTTGCACAGGCACAATAGTCTGCAATGACAGGAAATACATGACCTACATATCTTTAAATAGTTATTTTAACAGAACAAACAAATTATTATAGGCAAGTGTTGTTTGGTGTAACTTGATAACATTCAGAATGGTACTGCAGATATGATATAGAGAAGGCTGATTTTCAAATTGTCTTTGCACTTTTCCCTTCATGTAATTCTTGGCAGCAGCAATACTGAACACCTTCAGCTCTACATAGCACTGGTAAAAAAAAATTTAAAAAAATTGCTTAATTCCATTACACCTTTTAAACAGGTGTATCTGTTGTTGTTTTTTTTTGTTAGGATTAATAGTGTGTTGATGGGAATGAAACTGGTTGTATAAAGCTTGGCTTGTTCCTCACACATAAATTGTTGTAGGGCATTTCACACACATTAGGTATACCACATTAAAGGATTTGACATAAACCAACCATTGTTCTTCATGTTGCACATGTGAGGTTGGTATTTTATCTGTGCTGTAGATGTGAGCACAGGTCTCACATCTCTTTTGTTATCAGGGCGAAGTACCATTAACTGTTTCTCTGTGTAGGTGCTTCTGTGGTTAAAATTGTCTGTAGTTCCCTTGAGATTTTGTGCAGGACTTGTGGATTGTCAGTTACCACTAATGGTACTTAATCTCCTTTTTGGAGATTTTCTTTTGGGATTTTAGTGGCTTTCTGTATTTGCAAGTCTGTGACTTTTATACTGTAACCATTGTTGATGAACTCCTTCATGATGTTCTGAAGATGTTCATTGCGGTCTGTGGAATCCGAGCAGATGTGACTATATCTAATGGCTTGGCTAAAGGCCAAGGATTGAGTTTTTGGAATCTCTGGGATGGGAAATGTTGTGTTTTAGGGAGGTTGGTCTATCTGTTGGTTTTCCAAAGAGTGAAGTATGAATACAGTTGTTCTTTATGTAAATGGTAGTGTCCATGAGGTGGATGTTTGTGTGAGAGTACATCAGTTTCAAGTTTATATTTGGACTGAAGCCATTATAGTCTTCCGCAAATCTGAGGAGTCCCTCTTTGCTACCAATCCAAATTATTAGAATATCATCTATTCAGCGAAGGTATACTAGAGGTTAGCTCTGGCAGGTAGAGACGTATTCCTCCCCCAATTTGGCCATGGACAAATCCCAGCTGGAACCTGGATAAAGGTCATGATTTTATTTACAATGCTCCCTTTGGGCAGTGATTTTCAATGCCCACCCCCTGGCTCCCAAAAGGGTGATTTTATTTATAGGTTTCTGGGCTTATTTTATTAATATTTTTATTTATTATTATTTTTTATAGGGTTTGGGGCAGTGGCAGCCCAAAACCCCACTGGGGCATAGATCTATTTTGGCAGCTCTGAACCCTGTGTTTTATGGGTTCATGGCAACTGGCCCTCCGTGTATTTATTTTGTTTTGGTTTTCATTTCCATAATAGCCAAATTGATCCTGAAATTAGCCTCTATTATCCCATAGAAGTCTATGGGGATGATAGACGCTATATTCAGTTCAATGTATTTCTCTCAATTTCGGTTTCCAAAGCATTTGGTGTAAAATTGGCCATGATTTGCCTTTAGATATGATGCCGATGTATTCCAAATCTTTCTGACCTTCGGGCCAATTATGGGCTCGAAGTTTGGCATGTATTAAGTAGAATATCTTGCTATTTACTAAAGATAGCACACGAAAAACAAATGTATTCCATACGCCACTTAATAACCACAATAAAAGTTAGAGAATGGCCATGTACATATATATGTACATAGAATAACATATATTATTTTACACACCGCCATAACAGTTCTTGTGGTATAACAATACCAATGATGTCATAATATCTATAGGTTGGCATATCATTGACGTTATTACACAGTAGTTTAGGTTGAAAAAACATTTGCATCCATCAAGTTCACTGTCAATAGCTGTTAGGTTATATGTACCCTTCCACCATGATGTAACGTGTATCACAGGACCATTACATGTCCACAGTGTGGATAAGCAATGCACCATATTCCAATGTGGATGTGAAATGGTACAATTACATATGTGAGTGTGCTAGGCAGTGGTGTGAAGAAAAACCACCATGTCACAGTGGTAAGATTGCAAAGTGGCCCTCTGAGCATGTAGCACAGCACCACATTATCACACACCCCCACTGCCCATGCACCAGCTTTGTCCACACAGCACTTGTAAGTACAGGGGTTACAGGGGTCACCTGGGACATCTAGAGTTGCAGTTGCTGTGGAATTGTGTGGACAACACTGATATGTGTAGAGTGGGGGTGTACTGCATAATGGAGGCATCATGTGATATGTTGTCAGAGGGCGATGTGGCAAAACCCATAGTGTTTTGTGGGTACTATTTAATGAAGCGGCCAGTTGGGGACCTGTGAGTCATCTATTTCTCAAACAAATGTACACTGTAATGTACTTGTCTTCTTGCTCAGTTATGCACCGGGGCCTCTCACTTCTCTTTCTATTATGGTTAGAGTCGGTTTCCACTGTTCTGTGAAGCGAGTGTTACACAGCTGTGTATGAGATCTTCAGTTCCTTGACAATTTTTCACATGACGAGTTTCAAAAGACATTTCTTTGTTTTTAGTCATTCTGAGCCTGTGATCAAACCAACAGATGCTGATACTACACATTCTTAACTAGTTTAAAGAAGGCCAGTTTTATTGGTTCTTTAAGAACAACAGTTTTTAGTTGTGCTAACATAATTGTAAAAGGGTTTTCTAATGATCAGTTAGCCTTTTAAAATTGTACATTTTGATTAGCTAACACAATGTGTCACAGGACTAGTGTCCGCTAATAATGGGCCTCTGTACGCCTATGTAGATATTCCAGCTAAAATAGTCATTTACAACATTAACCATGTCTACATTGTATTTCTGATCCATCTGATGTTATTTTAATGAGCAAAATTTGCTTTTCTATCAAAACAAGGACATTTCTAAGTGACCCCAAACTCTTGAATGGTAGTATATTTTTTGGGTTACATTTATTTTTAAAGTATGACATATTTAGTAAAATCCACTTGAAGGATTATAGGTCATGACATGCCAGGACTGTGATTGGTAATAAACGCTTTATGTTATAGACATGTACATTAGTACGTGGATTGATCTAGTTTAAATTCCATGCTTCATTATGAAGATGCATATTCATTTTAATTTGACAAAAAAAAGCTACTTTTCTATGTTGACCCAATAAATGAAATGTTACTTTGTAGCGACAAACATGCAGATGTGTTTATGCACTCATGTGCTTGGTTTTCTTGTACATCTACATGAGGTGTGCTGTTGAGGTTAATAAAACTTCAAATAAACTCATGATGCAACGATATGCATATATCACCAATGTGAAGAGAATAAAATTGACTCTGCTTGGAGCAAGTTGGTTCACGCAGTGCATTGTGGATTATCTGTCTGGGTCTAAAACCTAGAGCAAAACAGTTAAAATTATCTGTCCTCTGCACACTGGTATCTTGCCAAACTTATAAAGGCATTAAGATAGCAATCTCAATGACCAACCGCCACACAAAAATGCACATCCAACTGTGAATAACGATGTCCTAAAATGCATTAATATGCTATTTGTTCTCGGCTCAAAGCTACTGCTAACACAATCTCCCTGTACCTGTCCCCATCAATGCAGGAACATCTTTGTCAATAAATAAACATATTGAATCTTTATTTTATTGAAACATTAAAACGTAACGGTTTGAGTTCTGTAATTCCTATAGTTTTAGTTACAGGTACAAAACAGTAACAAAAAAGAAAATAGTAGTAAAATATAAAAAAAATGATAGACAAATATTGTTTTGTGTTCTGAAGAACCTTCTGACTTATCATGATGGAGGTTGCGGTTAGGCTTCTATCAGAGGGATGTAAATGATCCAGCTCTTTTAATAGTGAATTAGTTTAAATGAGCCCATCGGTGCAAATCTATTTATACTATTACACCCATCCCACCACACAGACGAGTAGGGTAGAGAGGATATCAATCACGTTAGTTACCCTCAACTCTTATTTGCATATTATGAATGGAAAGGTAGGTGTAAGCATGTCAGCTTCTCTCAGGCTACTTAAGGATCTAAGGCCCCTCACACAATTTATTTATATTTATTTTGGGGCAGGAGTTGTTATTTAACAAAAAATAATTACTGTACCTTTGTAATAAGGGAATCACATGATAGTTAAATAGTTTTTTTGACACTGATCTAAGATATAGAGCACTTACACTTGGAACCTGTGATCAATGAAAAAAAGATACATTTAATCAAAACCAATATATGAAGAAAATTAGAGGTTACAACAAGTTCCTAATTTCATCCAAGGGTTTGCATCCTCTGATCTTTGATTTGGTTTACCAAACCATACGGGCTATACCCACCTGATGCTAGATATGATTTCCCTATTCATTATTCACTTCTCAAACCTACATATATTTACTTGTTAATAAAGAATACTAAATTGCATAGCAATTGTGCTAACTTGAGGATGGGGCACTTTGGTGGTTTAACAAATACAATGTCACCCTCAATGTCTTATGTGCTAATGCTAAATGTTTACTGTACAAAAATATCTTCGCTGCAACTTAGTGACTAGTAATCCCAGGTGCTCCTGACAGATACCAATTCCAAGTATATACTTTTGTTTGTTTTGAATTGTCTTTTTCCTGGAGGAAGCTTAACTTTTTTAAAATTAATTAAAAACATTTTGGTGTATATGTCTCTTCCAGGTTACTGTGGCTTGCAGCATGTTGACGGTTTGCATTTCAATCTATGAACTTGTTTTTGTTGCACTGAGTCATAGTGCATTTTGTCAGTACAACAGGCTGTGTTAGTGGCACAGTCATTATTACATTACATTTCTAAGTGCTTTATAAAAGATCACTGATTTAGAATAGGTTGGTGACTTTGGCACAGTGTAATTATATTTATATAAACTATCATTTTTTTGTTTTCATGTCTTTTTTCCAGATGGTCAGTAATCCTCTAGCAAATCAAGCAGCAGCGGCAGCAGCAGCAGCGGCAGCAGCAATGGGGTCATTAGCAAGTTCACAAGCCTTTGGAAATGCACTTTCCAGTCTCCAAGGGGTCACAGGTCAACTTGTCACGAATGCACAAGGACAGGTAATACATACATTATTATTTACATGTATCTGGTGCTCCGCAATATGAAAGCATTAGAATTTTCAATAACACTGAGATTTATAAGTAGCTGGTAAACTGGCTTACATTAAGAAGGAAACTGGATTAAAAGAAGGAAACTGGACTAACACACCATGCTGGACACCTATGTGTTCAAATACTGCATATCAAATCATCATTATTGAACACAATTTGATGATTATATGGATAATAAGAACATTTGATTGGCCATATTTCACCTACGGGTCCAGGGCTTTCTTCAACGCAGGGCAAAAGGGGCTCTGGCTCCAAGCACTCTACAGGAATGCCCATGCAGAGCATTTAGTGTCTCTCCTCTCATGCAGCATTTACCAGCAAGCTATTGGTAATTACTTTTAACCCTCTCAATAATTTATATATCTGTTAGCAGTGTTTGATTAGCAGTGTCTGAGGGTGTGTGATGACACAGTGAAGAGGAGATTTAGGACTTTATTAATTAAATAGAGAATTGAGAAGGGAACTGCAAACTTAAGACCAAAATAGCAGAGTTTGTGTTACAACCTTGGATAGCAGACCAGGGAGGAGCCTCGTTGCAGGGCAAGGTATGGGTTTTGTCTGCACCCCACAATGCATAACTAAGTACTAGATGGAACCTCAGACAGGACTGGTCATGGAGACTGGCAGCTAAGACAGCACCAGCAGCCCACTGAGCAGGGCACTGGACTAGTAACTGCGACTAGGCTGGTAGCTGCTGCAACAGGATAGAACACAGTACAGTGCTTTTTCACCTGAATGGTATTATACCTTATGGTTGAGCCGCAGGCAAATTACCACCCAGGACTTTAACACACTGACTGAGACTGCACACTGAAGCAGGACAAATACACACAGGAAAATACACAAAAATAGAATAGTCAGGGAGCTGGGTCATACAACGATAGAACGAGGTACAACAGAGATAAAACACTAAACAAAGTCACAAGACAGACAAATGGTTCAGGACATATGGCAAAAAGGCTTGGTCAATGGCAGGAAAAAATCAGCAACAGGAAAATGAAAAGAAAGAGTACAGGCATAGAGGCACTTTACAGGCTGTAACCAAAGCAATGCAAAGACACAGTTTACAATTAGCTGCGGGTTTAAATAGGGTAGGGCCATTGCTGGTGGAAGGATTTTTTGCTATACAGGCAAAAGTGCTTTTTGGTGCCTCCCCCCCCCCCCCCACCAATCCCACAACTCTTCCCATATCCCTTATCTATCCTCCCTCTTCCCATATCTTCTCTTTTCTCTCCCCCCTCCCCTGTTCTCTCCCTTTCCACCCCATCTCTGTTCTCTCTCCCCCCTCCCCGTTCTCTCTCCCCCTCCCCTTTTCACTCACCCCCTCTTCTCTCCTCCCCCCTCCTCTGTTCGCTCCCCCAGACAGACAGCTTAGTGATGATGCAGAGCATCGGATTTCCGATGTCCTGTATTATCACTCCACACAGGGAGCGAGAGCAGCACTCACCGTCACACAGAGCTCATGCTGCTCGGCTCCCAGTGAAGCAGACGCCGCTCTGCTTCATGGGGAGGGGGCGGACCCCTCCCAGGGTGCTCCACTCCAGCGGTGTAGAGGGCTGGTGAGGGGAGATCATCTCCCCAGCCAGTGCCTCTACTGGCATTTTTTTTCCCCTAGAGCTGGCCAAGCAGCCTCACTGTGGCCCGGCCCTGGGTAGGGCTAAGGTTAACGGCACAGCTGACACAACAGGAGGAGCATGGAAACACTAGAATGGCAGCCACTAGAGGCTGACGTGGAAACAGGGTTGAACTGTGACAGTTTGAAGTATAGCTCAATGGGAGAATTACTCCAACTCAGCTGCTTTGGCCTGTTCGAAATTCTCTGAAATACCCTCCTTCATGAATAAAGTCCTGCAGATAGTCAGGGGGGTTTTTCTTCTGCACATTTGATTTTGGGAGTATTGAGACATGGGGTGTAGGGGCAGAGTTCAATGCATAAGGTGGCAGTGGTGACACTTGAGACTAATGAGCTGTTTAGTTGTGGTTTGAGGTAAAGGATTTTAGGACCTGGTCATTGGTCGTTTACATTGCAGTAGGGGAGATTGTGATATATTATGGTGAGGTTAAATGTTTACACTGTGCATTCAAGTAGGGAACATGGTATGAAGCAATGTTTCTGTGGCACAGTTTGGTGATGTGAATTTCAGTTTTACTGATTCTTTTTTACCAAGTGGCACATTCTGTGTGAGAGAGAATTTGGGTGAATGTTAAGGCTTAGAAAGCATTTTAAAAAACTGTGTGTGGACAATGCGCTTGGATGGTACAGTAGAGGGAGGCACAAATAGATGGGCTGCATAGTGCACCCCACTAGTTTATTCGCTAAAACTGAGCTGCCAACTGAATTGCAAGTAAACTGCTAAAAGCAGGCAATAATGCCTAATTTTTCCAACTCTGCTATTAATACTTAACTTTTGAGGTTAACCTGTCAGTTCAAGTTTAGTGAAGACATTCAATAATCAGCGAGACGTGGGAGGGGTAGGAGGACAAAACACAAATGTGCAATTTTTTAACACTTGATATTCTTAATAAATGACACTGTAGGCAATTTCCTGCCTTGATCTATGAAGAAGATAAATGTGGTAATATATATATATATATATATATATATATATATATATATATATATGTGTGTTATTTATATATTTTCAATACCTTACTATATCATGTTTGTCTCACCAGATTTCTTGCACGTTTTTAAAGCAATCCTTGAAATTTGGGCATATTTGAGATGCCTTTTCTACTTAAATCACATTCCAATTAATTTCTTGCCATCTTAGGTACTGTAATAAGCTTATCTTTGGAGGCACATCTTCCTCTGCACTATTTATGTGGCACTACAGTTTTAATTATGCACATATGTTATATAGAATAGTCTATTAAAATGGCACAGTGATGCCTTGCAAATGATGATATGCAAATATAATAACTTACAGTGACTCTATGGTCGATGTGAGAATCCTCATTTTCTATAATGAATGTGTGTTCACAAGATGATTTGTAGTAATATAATACCATGTGTGTTCTGTTACAAAATCAACCTCTGATTACTGCATATCAAAGCAGTTACTATGTCAAATGCTATATATTATAATGTTATGGTTCAAAACATGCTCTATAATTGCAATTTAACCCTTGTATGTTAGGCACAGCCAGTGGTAGTGGAGATACTAGGGTGTGCTAAATGATCTGAAGACTTGAATCCCATATGAAAAGCCCATAATGCACAGTGCAGGCATTTGCATGGATTAATGTTCCCTTACTTGCATACAAGTAATTATGATGGGGGTGTACCTGGTGGTCTAGAAGTGCTATGGGAATCCCATGAGCACACCAACCAATTTGGAACCTCCAAACTTCTGCACCTAGAGAATCGGATGCTGGGGGGCAAAGCTTGGAGGTCATGTGTCAATGCTACTGGGCATGTGCAGTAGCGTTTCCACTCAAACTCTCAGCACTACTGCATCTCTGACACAGGAGAATTAGATTGGGACTTCAGTATTGCGGCCCAAATTCCACTATCCTGACATAAACTGGGACAGAGGTAGAGCTCAGCGAGAAAAGCCTTCCAGAATCATAACTGTCCTGTGCAAAGTGGAACACTTAGGAGGCATGGTGTACTATTTCCCATAATGCTCATAATTGTCAAAGGTCTCCAATAATGCTGGCTTAGTATAATGTGAAAGCAGTCCACAAAAGCAGGTGGAGTGTATAGTACAGTGCTCCACAGCAAAACAAATTCACAATAATGCGAGGTGTGTGTGTGTGTATGCATCACAGAGTTTCAGTGTAATGTGCAGTGTGGCAAAAAAATCACATTCATATAAACTGTGAGTTTTATTGTGGAGGAGCTCTGTAATACACTTATGTACACTGCTCATTAAATACTGTATCACAGAGCTCCACAGCACTCACACCTATGTGCAGTGTATAATCATGTATCACTAAGCACTACAGCTCAACCAGAGTAGCACCCAGGTAATGTGCTGGTTATTTTATTCTTTATTTATAAGGACACCTATTCAATATCTTCACATATGTGCCACATTCTCATATGTCTTTATCACAAAAAGATTTACGTAAAAATGAACAGTCTCGCAAATTAGCTTGCACCTGGTATTACAAATCCAAGAACTAGCCCTGCTTTACATATCTCTGCTATAGTAGACAGGCTTTAATAACTGGATTTAGCTTTTATTTGCAGTTTTTTCTCATCCTTTTCTTTCACACATGGTAAACAAAGATACATAAACGGCTGTGCTATACCCCTATTTAAAATACAGGGAAAGATGCTGACCTTGTCATATTTATAGGGTGGGTGCAAAATTGTTCCATCACCTTTCTAGGTGTTGAACGATGGAGCTTGTCAAAGTGAGACCTTATCTAATGAATCATCTTATCGCAGGTGCACACTGCACATATTAAAAGAGGATTGTATGAACAATGTGCCCTCTAAAGTAACCTTTCAATGTCTACTTTAACCCATCTTTCAATCCCTTTCATCAAACGATCATCTCATACAGCAGATCTTAAACAGCCTCTTCAAAGGCTTCTGTGATTCTTGGCCAGGTTGAATGTTGACAAGAAAGAAACCAAGGCGTGAAAGACTTGTAACTAGCCATCATTTTAACAGTTCACATAGGAAAATTATGATTTCTTATCTCAGCTTAGAAATAGATTACTTTCATCAACCTATCCCACCAGGATATTGCAAGTTTGCATTGATATTTTGTCTGAGAGCACATTCAAACATCTACAGTACAGATGACAATGCTTTGTTACACCATGTAATACTGTGAATTCATATGGAATCTTTATTTTGATTAAATTTCAGGATTTTGAAATCTATTTATCAGTGTCTGTTATTTATGGCTTGTGAGCTAAGTAAGATTAATCATTTTCTTTTTTATGGGACTTATTTTTAACAAATACTGTTGAAGATATAGCTTCATAATATAATCTAGATATAATGTTTTTTTTCCCTGTTTTTGATGACTATACCCTTTTTTATAACATTTGTGTGGTCTGTCAGTGCAATCTTTATATGTATTACCTGCAATATATACCATCTATTTCTATTTAGTATGTAAAACAACTGCTTATTGTCCATTATTCTATAGAACCCACAACAAAAGTACTAAACATATCCACTGACAGGTTATATTTAATGTACATGAAATGGTTTCTAATTGCATACCCCCCAACAGTCCCACTTTGCGTTGGCCAGTCCTGATTTGGGAGCTCTACCTCTGTCCCACTTTTTAGGAGAGAGATAGAGTAGGCGGAACAGCTGGATTCAGGATCACAATCCCTGACCCTGATCCCAGACACCAGAGGATGCCCACTGTGAATGCCAGCGTCAGTGAGGCTCACCTGCCAAGCTCAGTTGTAGCGACAGTCAGGAGCTTAATGCCATGAAATAGAAAAAGTTGTTTTATTGTGTTCAAAAACAGTAAAATTATTTAGTGAATAAAATTCTGACGAGGATGGCAGTGGTTGCTAGCATTACATACGCCATTCTGGTGCTCAAAATGCATCTTCCAAATTTTAATACATATTGATGTGCTTTCAAAGTACTTTTAAATGCACATTTTACATGTTTCATTGCTTAAAATATAAAATACTTACAGCTAGATGAAATTGTGAAATTACAGCAGTTTGCATGAAACCAGGACTGCCCACACTAGCTGAGCTGAGTACTTTTCTAGCTGAGTAAAAATCAATTTCCTTTTCTTTTTTTCTTTTTTTTTGCTGCTGGAGCCACTGAGAATAATTTAATTCAAATGAATGAAATCTCCTGTCTCTTTGGTGATGTCATCAGACAATGTGTTGCACTGTTAAGAAATCCTACTCTGTACACAAGCAAGTCTATTATAGTCCACATAATGTATCCATAATGTATACTTCCAGGAGTGCAGGAAGTGACTAAATGAAACACAACGTTATATCCTCAGTGTCTATATAATCAGTGTTGCCGCACCTGCAATAAACATACAGAGTATTCTCTGTGGCTGTGCTTGAGTCAAATATTAAAAATGTGATTTATTCAAAATGCCTGCATCAAATCACACTGGATAAAAAGCATTTGCACTATATAAGCAGTAATCTTCATCTTGCATCAAAGTGAGTTTGGGGACTAGACTTTCAATTTAACATGACTAGATGCACTAATTAAACATGTCTACTTATGCAAAATTACCCTTAAAGGAACTCTGTCAACCTAAACAATACTTATAAAAATATAAAAATGATTAACCCCTTAGTGTCATGTCTGTTTTGATTTTTTTATAACGTGTTTGACAATGGCTTTTTTAACATCTGTGGTATTTGTGTTTATCTTTAATTTTCCTCTTTCTCATTTAATATACCTACACATATTATGTACTGTTTTTTATTATCATAAAAATGATTTTGTTTGCACACCATTATTTTCACGATATCATATAATATGAAAAAATCATAAAATATGGCTTTGACCTTAAAAATCTTTTACACAATTAAAAAAAAACCATCTAAATAGTTTATAAATGTTTTCCTGAGTTTATAAATATGCATGGTTATATGTTTTTTCTGTTATTTTATAACATAGGGCAATAACCAAAAGTCATGATTTTTGTTTCGTAAACATTTTCTGTTACAATGACCTTTTGACCACAGCTCTAATCATAATCCTAACTGTAACCCTGAAATCTGATCACTTCCATTGTTGTTGGCAGGTATGGGCAAGCAGAATGCTGCTCTCCAATATAGCATCACCAATCACCAGCAAATTGTGGTGCTGCATGATACCGCGACATCGAGGCATCATAGCAACACCAGAAAAGCATAAGGATGGACCCACAGGGTCTGTAAAGACTCTGATGGGGTCTTTGCACATGTGTCCCTGGCTCCTGATCACTCTATAAGTTTGGGGTAGGACCACAAAGATGACAGCTTAAGGACCAAAGCACCAACTGGCACGAAGGGGTTAATATTAATAATATTTTAAAGAGGTGTAGCTGATGTGTAGTAATTGAACACATAGGGCTTTATTCATGAAAGAGGGAATTGCTAAGTGAATTTCAAACTTAAGCCAAAGTAGCTTGGAAAAATTCTCCTATTCAGCTGAACTCACTTGTCAGTTTTCTGCAATTACCTCTTTCATGAATAAAGCCAATAGTTGTTGAGGATGAGTGTCCTTGTTAAGATCTGTGATGGTCCATAGGGCATAATCATCATGGGCAATGCTCATCTTAGGTACTTTCATGTTTGTTATCAGGAAAATCCTTATACCATGACCTGTATCAAGAAAATCACTATACCATTTTTATTCATGCTTGATGTTTTGTTTAATAAATGTGTTAAATAAATTAGACTTCAAAGTCATTATTACCTTTAGTAGCGTTTCTGTAAACTTAAAAAAAATATTCTCTATTTCTGCAAATTGGACTTGTAGATGAGACTTAAGTTCTTGACCATTGCTCTGGGCATGTTAATGCACAATTAGCTGCCAATGCTAAGTAGGCGAAAAGGCTCTGTTGATCCAATTAGATAGTAAAATGAGAGTTTGTGTTCTCATTATTCTGATGAAGGAGTCACACATTTGCTTTAGAGTTTTTAGATAGTAAATTGTGTTAATGAGGCTTGATGGATTTTTTTACTACTAACAAGATTCAAAGACGAAAGAGTGATTGCATAGGAAATAGTTTTGATGGGATGAGGTGGCCTTTGTAGTATATCTGGTACTGACACTCTGTGACATAATCAGGTCACAAAGCTGGTCAAAACCATCAAAAATGCTATATCTTCTTCCCTCATTATTGAGGTACATTATTTAGTTGTATGCTTTAAACAAACTGCTGAGGGCTGTGTTGACCTTTCTTTCAGAAGCTTCACGTCTTATTAAGAGTGGTGATAATGAAATCCAAGCTTTCCCTTTAAATATGTCTTTAATTACGGCATTGTGTAAGAGTATGAATCTAAAAATAATCAGACTGAACAGATACAAAATAACAAATTACTCAGCAGGAAGAAAGCTCGCTGATTCTCATTCAGTTAGAACTGTGATGAAAGAGAGTTTTACAGCAGATGTCAATGTAAACGCTCCTCCATTTTTAAAAAAAAGTGGATGATTAAATTAGTTTAAAAAAATGGTAATCGGCAAAAAAAGTGGGGGTTCCCGGGAAAATGTGAGGGTATTGCAATACCCAGGTATTTTTTTTATGTTTATACATATATATATACAATAACTTCCAATCCCACCGTTCAGCAGTCCAATGCCAGTGTTCCGCTGGGGTGGGCATAACCATCTGCTTGTATCAATTTCTACATAGAAGCAGTGATGGATTTTAATATGATGAGGTAGCAACACATAGAAATGTGGAGGTGATACTAGCTGTCAACAAAGAGTGTAGATTGGTCAAGTTAGGTTATCCCAAGGACCAGGATTATTTTGAAAACCCATGTGACTTGTTCAAGGGAAGACTTTTTTTGCATTGTCAAATACTTGAACCTTTTAACATAAATGAAAGGTGTGTATAATTATCCAGAGCTAAAGTAAACGCCTGTTTACAAACACAACATTGAATATGTCCTAAATATTATGCTAGGTCTCTAAAAGATTAATTTAACTAGACGATAAGCAGTCAATCTGGTGCTACACTGAATATGTGATGATACATGATTGAATTCATGTGTCGCCCAGAATTTTAATTTTTAAAGTACTTTACATAATTTGAACACAAAACTTCCTTGCTAACGCTCATATTATAGTCTTCATTTGCTAACGCTCACTGGAATCCCAAAAAACAGAAAAAAAAACAGAAAAAAGGGTGTGGAGTGATCATGAACAACAATATTATAAAGCGAAGAAGCTAATGAAAGTACGCACATGAACATGCATGCTCATTTAAACTGTTTGTACAAACAGAAGTAGTCATGCATAATTTGCACAAGATTACATTAACATGTATTTATATAGCGCCAACAATTTACGTAGCGCTAGATACAGAGCTTAGAAAGTAACTACATACTAAGGGGGTCATGTACTAAGCAAGTGCAGTGATTAAAAAAGTAGTTAAAACAGGAGTAAGGAGCAATTTGCGACTATTTGTAGCATCTTGCGCTTGTTTTCCCTGATTTGCGCCTCTTTGGTTTATTTTTATTTACTTTGGTTCATTTTTATTTAGCGTGCATTTTTCCTGTTGCGATTTGCACATGCTAAAGAGTTTTGTGAATATTTTGTGAAAAATAATTCTTATTTGCGTGCGAAAATTACGCTAGCGTTTAGCAAATGCTATCAAAAGAAGTAGGAAAAATATTCGCAAAATTGCCTGTTTTTATTTGCAATTTGTGCGTATGTACTATTTGAGTGTTGAATGTTTAATACATTGCAATAGGGACATTTTCCGTAAGTTGGACAAACTAGAACAGACTTGTACGTGAGGTAGAGAGCTCTGCTCGCAAGCTTACAATCTAGATCGGTATAATTGAGTTTTGTACCATATATAGATATATCGACATGTGTTACAATTGGGATACTTTAATTAATGCAGTTTTGAAACACTTCAATGTTGCTTTTTTCTTCCATGCTAGGGTCAATATTGGTGAGCCTAATGGGCGAATTAATAAAGGTTGCAATGCTATTATTTGTGTATAAGCTAACCATATTCTGAATACAGATCTTCACATTTGAACAAATATATAATTATTTTATAATCAGTGAGATTTAACATGCATTATAAAAGGTGGATCATTTTCTAGTCAGAGAAGTCCTTTACAGACTTTCAGTTTTTCAAGTAAAACATTTAAATAAATCAGTGTTATTTTCACACTTTTGCTGTGAAGTGAGAAAGCAGGGATCACACTAGGTGTGTTAAGAACCAACATTAAAAACCATGCCTAACCTATTTAATAAAAATAAAAATTCCAGTTCTTAAAGTAATTTCCTCAAAGGAATTAACCAGGATCAGCATAATTCTCTGTTTCTTTTTAATATAATAGACTGTCAAACCAAGGAACATTAAAAAAAAAAAATGAAAACAGGAAATTGAAAATAGTATATCTATTCCAGAGAATGATAACTATTTGTTGATGAAACAAATAGAAAAATGTCAAGAAGCCTTGCCCAACAGTATCTATTTTTTTTATAAGACATTTTTACAGTAGAGCTATTTATACATCACCAACATCAGTTTTTTTGGGGGGTAAGAGCACTATATAGATAATAGAAACATAGAAACATAGAAACATAGAATGTGTCGGCAGATAAGAACCATTCGGTCCATCTAGTCTGCCCAATTTTTTTTTTGAGTACTTTTATTAGTCCCCCGTTTTCACGGTCTTATAGCTTGGGTAGCCTTGTGTCTATCCCACGCATGCTTAAAATCCTTGACTGTGTTTACCTTTACCACTTCTGCTGGCAGGCTATTCCATACATCCACTACCCTCTCAGTAAAGTAATACTTCCTGATATTACTTTTAAATCATTGCCCCTCTAATTTAAGACTATGTCCTCTAGTTGTGGTAGTTTTTCTTCTTTTAAATATACTCTCTTCCTTTCCTTTAATAGCAGCAAAAATGTAGACTCCAAAGCAAACGTTGTGTAACTATATGTCTACATAATGGCCTTTAAGGGTCTACTCAATCAAGAGAGAATTGCATGGAATTAAGATGGGAATTTCAAACTTTAGGCCAATGTAGCCAAGATGGAAAAATTATCTAATGCATCTAATTAGGAAAAAAAATTCCAACTCAGCTACTTCATTAATTAGACCCTTGTCAGTATAGGTTAGACTGTCTTTAGTGTTCACTGAAGAGAAGCTATACATTAGTTGATGTCAATCGTCTTAACTGATGCCATCCATGATCCAGGCACTATTCCTGCATGACCATACTCAGCCTCCCTCATCAGATCTCCATTTCAACCCCAAAGACAGCCATTTACATAAACACTGTGAGAGTTAAAGATGTGCTGAAGTCAAGTGAGACAGAGGGTCTTTGAAGTGCTGGGAAGAGGCTAAATATGAGTGATTGAGAGAATTTAATTTGAGAGTTTAAATGTCGAATTTGAGAAGTTGACTTTTTTAAATATATAAGTTAAGGTTTTGGCCTTGGCCTCCTAGGCATCATTTCAGATGAGGTGGCAGAGGTAGCAACCACATACTGAGTCACCTAAAAGAATACATAATTATTAGTGAATTTTCAAAAAGGCAGGGTCATCTTGAGGTATATTTAGACTTTTTACACAAGTATGTTTTCGGTATGTGCTTTTGTGCTCTCTTGATTGGGCTCACAGTGGCCAGATGTGTGGCCATAACTATATTACATGTTCCTCCTATTGAAATGAATGGCCATGTAGATATAACAGATGATTACTGCTATCTTAAACGCCTGTAAAGAGAAAGCTGTGTGGTTGGTCACATCGTTCCATGGAAAAAATAAATAAATTAACCTGAGATTTCCAGGTGACGTGCAGCATAGGCGGTGTTCTGCATAGCCACAGAATCAGTGAAATAAAAAATGCTCAGTAAGCCAGTGCAGTGCATGTGTTCGCCTTTCAGATAAATCCACAATTCAATGGAGTGTCAATATAAAATGGTAATTTATTGAAAGTAAGTAAAAAGCAATATCGGAGAGGATCACCATTTCGCCTTGATGCTGAATAATAGACGAAAAAGCATGAGACTGTTCCCCTACAATGTTGCATTTTACTTACTTTCAATAAATTACCATTTTATATCTTAAACTACTGACCATAACATGAGAGTACATATACTTTTATAATAAACAGATGTAGATCTGTCAACAATAGCAATGAATTGTGCAGCTCTTTGGATCATCACAAAATATCTGATTTTTAAAGACCCCTGTCATCATTTGTACCACTGTACCACCTTTTTTAGCATCTAAATTGTCTGTCCAAGCACTATGCTGTTTTTTTTTTAAATACTTAAAATCGATTTCAATCGATATTTGAAGTATATAAAACCCTCTTTTCAGGTTGTAAACATTTGCCATTGGTTACAGTATAATAAAGAATTATTATATATATATATATATATATATATATATATATATATATATGTGTGTGTGTGTGTGTGTGTGTGTGTGTGTGTGTGTGTGTGTGTGTGTGTGTGTGTAGGGAGACTCTCCAAAATAAATTGGGGGTCTCCAATTTATTCGCACTAGCATTGTTGCACTATGCTGTTTTGAGTTTCATTTCATTTTAGTGATGACAATATTTGGGACTCAAAACAACCAATCACAATGCTGGAGATGGCTGGATCAGTCCATGTGATTTACATTTTCAAATGTATTTCAATGAAGTGAAAGAGTTTTTACACAGTACATCGATAGTTTACTACTGTGTACTCTTGCTTTCCTGTGGGAATAGATAAGGCGCACATTTCCATAAGTTTTTTATATATGAAATCTTAGCACTTTTTTATATTTAATATTTCTTTAATTTGATTTTCAAGTTAATTATATAAAACATACACATGTGCACAAACATAGACATACATAGACTACTGACATTTGCGTTAAGTTCCGTTTAGGGATAAGTTAGTACAAAAATATGAAGAGATTCAATCTTAATTCAACAGCATATCCCAATCGTTATCCCTCATTTGCTGGGGGAGAAAAAGAGAAAAAAAAAATAAAAAAAGAAACAAGAACATACATACACAGTAAAAGAGAGAAGAGGAAAGGATAAAGAAAGGAAGAAGGGGGGAAAAAGAAGAAAAACAAACAAACAAAAAAAAAAATATCTTTCCCTCTTTTTTTTTCCTTCTTCTTCCCTTAATTAAACTGGCGCCCGTCCCCTGTGCCCCCTCCCCACCCTACCCCCAGGCAGAATCAAACAGAAATACTCCCAGGAAGATAAGCCTTGACTTCTCCCCACAAGTCCCGAATTTCCCTAGATGTTTTTCTCATATCTCTAGACTCGTAGAAGACCCCCTCGGCTGTAAGTTGCGATTCTATTTGTTTCTCCGCCTCCAGCCAAGGGGGTATTTCCTGGCTCTTCCAGCGTCGAGCCAAAAGAATTTTAACTGCCATTAAGATATTAATCAAGAGGATCTGTTTTGGGGACCTTCCGCGGCCCGTATTAAAATGGAATAGAAACGCTTGTGGGGATAATGTAGTGTTGTGTTGTTGAATATAGTTTAGTACTTGACTGAGATTATTTATTATGTGTTTTAATCGGTCACAGGACCACCATATGTGGAACTGGGTACCTTCCTCCCTACCGCATCTCCAACATAAACGTGAATTATCGGGAGAGAACTTATTAAGTCTAGTAGGTACGTAATGCCATCTATAGAGTGTCTTATAGTATAACTCCTGTAATGTTATCCCATGTATAGCTTTTCTAGTATTTTGGCACGCGTTATTCCATGTTTCCTCAGAGAATGATTCGCCCATATCTGACTCCCAATGATTAATTGAAGTAATTTTTCCCTGAGTGAGTAATTTTCCAAGTAACAGTTGTAATTTAGATATGTTCTTGGTTTTATTCACACTATGAAGAAATTCATCTAAGGGGGTAACTTTTATCAATGGATTAGATGAGATGTAACTCCTTATTCTGAGGTAGGTTAGGTATTCATAGGACGGTAAGTTAGTTGCTTCCTGTAGCTCAATTAAGGTGGATATTTTATCGTTAGATAATATATCCGAGATCTCAACTAGACCCAGTGATAGCCATTTGTTGATGTTCAAATTGCTAATCCCAGTTGTTAAAGCTCCCACTGGGGCCAGACTAGTAATACCCTGCTCGGGAGAAAATAATTTCTTGAATTTAAACATCCCTCTAGTCACGTCTAAAACTATAGGGTTTGTAATTTTGAGTTTATTAAAAGCCGTACGTGAACTCCAGAATAGAAAATATAGGTTTAATTTTGGGACTTCTGAAGTTTCAATCTGGAGCCAGGGTGTGTTATGTATTGATTTATGTTTCCATGCTAGAAAGTTGGTAAATTGACACACATTCTGGAGTCTGTAGAGATCTGGAAAGCCTAGCCCTCCCTTTTTTATGCTTCGTCTTAGGGTACTATTGGCTATTCTAGGTTTTTTAGAGTTATACACATAAGCAGAAAATATTGTGCTCAGTTGTTTCAGGAATATTGTGGGAGCCCTTATCGGTATCGCTCTCATCAGAAAGAGTACCTTAGGAACTATATAAGCTTTAAGTATGTTTAAGCGACCCATCCATGTCATTTCTAGCCCTTTCCAGCTCAGTAAGAGTTTTGAGATCCTGGGTCAGTATCTTAGCACTTTTTTAACGGACCCAGTAAAACTGTGGTTTTTAACTTAGTAACTATATAGAATAATGCTACTGATGCTTCGGTCTAGTGTTTTCATATTTTACCTTCAATGCAAAACCTTCTACGCAGCTTGCCCTTTCCTATAACGCAGTAAAATCTCCTGAAAAAAAAAAACAGCAAAGGCAAAGAATGATATACATACATAAAGAAGAGTCCTGCGCTCACTCCCATCACTGGGCGGCTGCAATGACTACAGTACACATCAGCCCCAATATATAGTAAAAACAAAAGAAAAACAAGTTACCTGCGCTCTCTCCTTTATCCCTATGCATTTAAAACAAATGGAGGTTTTTAGTTACCTCCAATGGCCATGAGAGGATGAGCCCACCTGCCAACGTCAAGGCAGACCCCCCTAGGTGGGTCCTAACTCTAACCATTCACCTTGCTTCTTTGAGCCTCTGGCAAAAATCTCTAATGAGACAGAAAAGGGTGTTGTTTATTTACACCCCTATACATTATTAACCCTTAATAGGGAACACATGGGATGGGCGGCTGCATTGTAACAAGGCTGAGTAATACAAAAATTGGATACAAATACATAAAGAAGAGTCCTGCGCTCACTCCCATCACTGGGCGGCTGCAATGACTACAGTACACATCAGCCCCAATATATAGTAAAAACAAAAGAAAAACAAGTTACCTGCGCTCTCTCCTTTATCCCTATGCATTTAAAACAAATGGAGGTTTTTAGTTACCTCCAATGGCCATGAGAGGATGAGCCCACCTGCCAACGTCAAGGCAGACCCCCCTAGGTGGGTCCTAACTCTAACCATTCACCTTGCTTCTTTGAGCCTCTGGCAAAAATCTCTAATGAGACAGAAAAGGGTGTTGTTTATTTACACCCCTATACATGCATTTGTTTTAAATGCATAGGGATAAAGGAGAGAGCGCAGGTAACTTGTTTTTCTTTTGTTTTTACTATATATTGGGGCTGATGTGTACTGTAGTCATTGCAGCCGCCCAGTCATGGGAGTGAGCGCAGGACTCTTCTTTATGTATTTGTATCCAATTTTTGTATTACTCAGCCTTGTTACAATGCAGCCGCCCATCCCATGTGTTCCCTATTAAGGGTTAATAATGTATAGGGGTGTAAATAAACAACACCCTTTTCTGTCTCATTAGAGATTTTTGCCAGAGGCTCAAA
Organism: Pelodytes ibericus; assembly: GCA_036172795.1. Classification (NCBI taxonomy): domain Eukaryota; kingdom Metazoa; phylum Chordata; class Amphibia; order Anura; family Pelodytidae; genus Pelodytes; species Pelodytes ibericus. The sequence goes on along the minus strand of CM069859.1, from coordinate 155,072,994 downwards.
GAAGCAAGGTGAATGGTTAGAGTTAGGACCCACCTAGGGGGGTCTGCCTTGACGTTGGCAGGTGGGCTCATCCTCTCATGGCCATTGGAGGTAACTAAAAACCTCCATTTGTTTTAAATGCATAGGGATAAAGGAGAGAGCGCAGTTAACTTGTTTTTCTTTTGTTTTTAAAGAATGATATACAAAGTGGCAGTCATTTTAAACAAAACATTAATCTAAAATTACTAGTAGCTAAGATATATAAAGTCTTTTACTAGGAAAACAAACAAAGAAATCAGTAGTATAATTAAGATTTATTTTGAATTTGGTAAAACTTACATTTTTATTTTTGTGACAGAAGGTCTTTTTGAAATGTAACATAATTACTAAGCTTATCATATCAAATACTGAAAATTGGACATCAATGTTGTAATCAATTAAATGTAAAAAAAACCCAAAAAAACCCTAAAGGCATAGTGATGGTAAATATTTTAGTTCCTTGAGAAAACCATTCTACCACATTGCTATAATGCTGCATTACTATATTATATTGAGTATCTGCATTACACTAATCCATATAGTACACAGTTAATGTCCTGGTTTGTTTGTCTTTTAAATAATTGTATAAGTATATTTTCTAAAAGAAAAACGAAAAGCTGGTAGATGGTTCCTGGGAAAACACAATATTCATCGTGTAGCTGATTTAAGTCTTTTTTTTAGGAGACCACACTAAATGTGTGTGTCACAAATGAATAGCCCTAATAAAAATATAAAGATATGATATATAGGAATTAGGAAATAGTAGTCATAATATGCTTCTCACCCCCCCAAAAAATGTCAAACATGTCATAATAGTGTCGCTGGATTAACAAATTGAGTTTATTTAAATTAAATATTGAATATGAGACCGATTAATCAATATTGCTTTATGCGGGGCTTCATTGCTGCTTTACCCCTATTTTCCACCACCAGAACTACTGCTCTGCATAGGGAATAAGCAGTCTGATCAACACAGATTTGACTGTGAAGGGAAAATGCAGTTCTACATACTATCAATGTGCATAGCACTCTAAGTGCAAGAACAGTAGACTTGGATTTTCCTTTCATTGAAAATGTATTTCATCCATTCACGCATTTGTTTCTGATTAAATTTGTTCATTTTTTTAATTTCTGGAATTCTATTTGTATGAATGGAATTGCTCCAAATTTTGTGCTGGAATTTCCGCAGCTGGAATTTTTTCCTCAGTCCAACCAAAGCAAAAATTTTGGCAGCCAAACTCATCCTTGAACTCATGCCGTGATCCTCTGGCGTTCGGCTGCAAAATTGTAGCCTTTGTCCTTCTATGGGGACTTCAGCTTATTCCGGGGCATTTTTGGAGGGGGATGGGATGGTTCATCGCAGCTGCTTGAATGCAGCCGCTTCACCGTGACATCTCACGCAATGGCCAGTTAGTATTAGGGTTGGGGTGTTAGTATGGGGATTCTGGGTAACTTTAAGGGGGTTTAATTTTTTAGGGGGGATGTTTGTAAGTGCTGAACTGTCAGTTCTTACATTGCCACGATGAAACAGACGCATTGCCTTTCTCCGCTTACAGTTTAGCATTCAAACTGCCACGCTGATCTGTCAGCGGTGACGCAGCCACGGAGAACTGTCCTAAACACTTTTGGGAGGACCTCTGGTATTATGGAAATAATCGAGGCCCTCCCATAGAAGTCAATGGAGAACTTCGGTTCAGAAATATCCAAAGTCCTTTAAAAATGGCCCAAAATTCAATTACCATTTTTAAATGTATAAATACAATTGTATAAAATTAATAAAATATCTAAAAATAAAATATAATACATTTTAAAAAGTAAATATAGAAATTATTTAAATTATTAAAATTTTCACATTAAAATAAATTAGCTGACGATTTTAGGGTTAGGGTTACACTTAGCATTGGGTTACAGTTAGGATTAGCATTAGTTTAAGGTTATGGTTAGATTTAGGGTTAGGGTGATGATTAGGGTTGGTGTCAAAAGATCACTGAAGGAGAAAATTGTTAGAACAAGGCAATTCAGTTATTGCCCTATAACTTGCAAAAAACAACAGAAAAACATGTGAACATTGACTATACTTTAGATGAATATTAGAATCTATTTAGCAGTTTTTTTTCTAATCTTTTGTAGATGTGTAAAATATTTTTTATGTAAAGATAATTTTAAAAAAATTATATCACATTTTGGATAGCAAATTGCATGGTATGATCAAAATAATGGTATCTAAAAGAAATACCTTCTTATCCTGAGAAAAACAATATATAATTTGTGTGCACACAGCAAATTAGAAAGAGGAAACTTACAGCTAAACACGAACACCACAGAAGTCTAAAAACAACTTGTCTGGAGTGGTGCAACAATAAAAAAAACAGTCTGTTTGTAAGGAGTTAAAGTGGTGAAATGTTAAATTGGCAAAATGTATCAATAAATAAACTGTGGCCAGTGCACTACTGGACATGTCTGGTGTTAGTGTCATTTATTTGATGGAGTAATGAGCCTGAACATGGCAGGGGGGTATCAGCAGTCAAGTCCAGTAAAGTGCTATTAAAATGTATTAACTGTCTCTGGTGTCTCAGGAACAAGATTTTTTTTTTTCTTTATAGATCTTTGGAAAGTATAATGCAATGCTAACCATGTAATCTATTAGAAAGAGTTTTAACAGTCCACAATGTGTTATACCGTATTTGCTCGATTATAAGACTAGGTTTTTTTCAGAAAAAAAAATCTGAAAACTATAATCGAGGTCTTCTTATAATCTGACCTCAAATTGAGGTCAGATTATAAGACATGGATCCAGGTCCCCAGCAGAGCAGCAGGGGATGTCTGCGCAACGAGCGCAGACTCCCCTGCTTCCGCCCAGCACGACCGCCGGGGCTTCTGTGAAGAAGCCGGGGTACTTCCGCTTTCGTCACAGAAGTCCCGGCGAGCGTGCCGGGCAGCAGCAGGGGAGGTCTGCGCTCATCGCGCAGACTTCCTCTGCTGCCCCACTAGGCACCAGGGACAATCGGGCAGCTGGGGGATGTCTGCACTATACATGCAGATATCCTCCATGCTGCCCGACACGGCAGACTGTTATTATGGACAGCTGTCCGTCATAATAGACTGCCGTGTCGGGCAGCATGGAGGATGTCTGCAAGTATCGTGCAGACATCCCCCGGCTGCCCCCACTAGCGACCAGGGATGAAGGTAAGGGGAAGGGAGGGAGGGGGGGGCAGAGAGACAGGGGGAGGGAGGGAGGGGGGCAGAGAGACAGGGGGAGGCAGGGAGGGGGGCAGAGAGACAGGGGGACAGAGAGACAGGGGGAGGGAGGGGGCAGAGACAGAGTCAAGGGGAGGGAGGGGGTTAAGAGACAGAGACAAGGGGAGGGAAGGGGTTAAGAGACAGAGACAAGGGGAGTGAGGGGGTTAAGAGACAGAGACAAGGGGAGGGAAGGGGTTAAGAGACAGAGACAAGGGGAGGGAAGGGGTTAAGAGACAGAGACAAGGGGAGTGAGGGGGTTAAGAGACAGAGACAAGGGGAGGGAAGGGGTTAAGAGACAGACAAGGGGAGGGGGGAGAGAGAGAAAAATGGGGGCAAGGGAAAGAGAAAGGCAGCATTGGCACATAAAAAGAAATAAAAACTAGAAATACATTTTTTGATATAATAATTTTTTATTAAAAAAGCAATTTACATATGAATAAATACAAGTTGAACTTTTTTCCTATAGGGTAGTCTTATATTCAGGCTTTTAGTTTTTTTCCTAATGGAATATCCAAAGTTTGGGGGGTCGTCTTATAATCAGGGTCGTCTTATAATCGAGCAAATACGGTAATAAAGAAGGCTGAAGTAACCCTGTGACATTTCTCTATTTTGCTTTCCTGCCAATCTTTTGTTGATAAAAATGTAGATGTTGACCTGATGTCGGATTATTAATAACCATAAAAATATGAATATGAGTTATTAATTATGAATCATAAAAAATATGAAAATTGATGATTCATATATATGGGTCCGACTAAAAATACCCATATCAAGAATTCGTTATGTATGTGAGAGTTTGGATGACGTTTTTACAAAAGTAAATACAATGCAACAATTATTAATAAAATAATAATGAATTTATTGAACATAGAATAAAGATCAAACGGTAAGCAAAATAGCATAACAACAAAATACAATATCAATAGATGTTAATCATAATTCACATGTAGGACTTATAACATAAGTAAGTAGGACAAAACATGAATTATGAAGCTCTGTGCCTATATCAACATGCATGTAGAATAATTTACTATGCAGTACGTTTCTGATCATAAGATGGCCATGCATTTTATTTAGATACAATCTACATTGATTATGATTAGTATTTAAAATGGTTAATGATAGTACACCATAATTACCTACAAATTACCAACATATACTCTGCTTAGGTAAGGTAATACTACTAAATCATATCACTACTCAAGGTGGCTATTTCTTAATCTGCTCGGTAAATGATAATGTATGTATCCTAGCTCAGACTTTAAGAATGAGAATCTTAGATAATCTCTGGAGATTAGATATTACATATTTGGGTAAATAGCTAGACTATAAGAACTTATGGTTCTTTTGTTAATATCTCTAGGATATTCCTCTGGCTTCCTTCTGCAGAAAGGATGACAGACAAACACCAGGCTAAAACATATAGATCCCAGAAAATGTGGGATTTAAGTTTAATTTACCCAAATATATATGCTAATGACATCCATAAAAAATGAGATTATGCTAGAAACAAATTACCACATTTATACATTACCGGCAGAGGTTGGTTTGCAGTTGAGACTCCTTTCATTGAAGAATTGAGTGATGGCAGTTACTCCTGGGACTTAGCTCAATACTATGTGTATGGAGATTTCTATTGTTATAGTGAACATCTGCTATTAAAAGCCTCATATTCCTGAGTTCTCCCCAGAAGGAGAGAGACTCAGCCCGTTTCTAAAACATTCCCATCTCTCACCCCACTAGTGGCAGCTCTCCCAAAATCAGTCTCCCCAGGTCTCTCAGGTATCTCAGGTCTCCTCTCTACCCCCCCTGTATCAACTTATCAACCAAACCTTATCTCAGATTCACACCCTGTTTCTGTAACTTCTAGCCAATTGAATGGATGGGTGTATTTAATTTAAATGAGATGATGTCATGGTTTATAGCTACACCTGGATTGTGAGTATAATATAAGACAATATATGTTTAAATGTCTAAAAGTGTTAATACAATTTGAAATTAGAGTAAATATGTATCATATTCTTATTATTATCATTGCACATTAAATAAAAATGTATAATAAAATGTATACCACACTAATAAAACAATAAAAACAATATTCTAATTAGTATGTAGGATTAATAATACTTTACATTTTAATTAGTGAAGGTGTGATATAAGTATATATTTTATTGGGTGATTTGAATCAACTAGGTCTATTTATAATAACCCTTATTAGATTTTACAAATCAAAAATCCCAATAATCTCAGTGTGTCTGTGTCTGTCAGTTTCTGCCAGTTTGGGTGGGCTAGCAAGTTGCAGAGAAGCCCCCCTTCTCCTCTAGTATGTACACAGCTGTGTCTGCATCAGTACAATGAGATGTAATAAACCTTGCACAACAATGGCCACCTTATCTGTTCAGGTGATACTATGAACTTATCAGTAAAATATTTGGTTACAGATAACAGAGTTAGGAATGTGGAAGACTTTCCTTTTATCCTCAGGGACACAGAATAAGATTTTAACACACAGAAGGATGTCCAAAAACTGTCACAAAATGGAGGCTGCTGGCATCCATCTTGTTATACTTTGCTTCTGCTTTATTCATATATACCAGTCTCGAGATAACTTTTCAATACCTCTGACACTGAATAATAAACCTGACCTCTATCAAAGTATGAAGATATGCCATAAAGAACACATTTGATGTGGTGCTTCTTGATAGAGCAGCAAACACACTAAACACTGAACTGTGGTTAATGGACAAGTGCGTTGCATAAATCTGACCAAAATAGCTAAATTGGAATACATTTTGCAAAATTTGGGTTAATTATCATAAACACATGTTTTATGATCATATTGCCCAGATTAAAGAGTTACACAGATGTTCAGCAAAAAAATGCTTGATATATTCCTAACTCTTTTATGGACCTTCATAATGAGTAAGGAAAGCACAACATGTTGTATTAACCCCAATTCGCTGGATGGTGCTTTGGTCTTTAATGACATGGGGTTTCGTCACGGAGGTTTCCGAAAATGTAGCCGACGTTCACTTTGAGTATCAGCTACATTTTGTATGAGGCCACTCAAAGTCCTTGCAGCGGCATGCACACACAGCTTATCACGACAAGCCACGATGAGTTGGTAATCTCAGGGCATTCTATACCATCCTACAAGCTTTTAGGCACTGAAAAGTAGGAGAGAATATAATGCCCTACTGGTGGGAATGGGTTAAATGACCAAATGGACATATATATACTACCTTTGTCTGCCTGCAGTTGGTGACAAATGGCGTTGCTGTAATGCCTGGATATCAAGGCATTAAGGAACATCAAAATGTAAAACATTTAAACCTTGGCATTTCTAAATTCAGATAAAATATTAGAAAATACAGTATATAGTTCTTTTTTACTGTTTGTATTGTATAAAAGATTTTTCAGATCAAAGTTATAAAAAAAATATTTTACATTATATTTTATGTTTTTTTTTTATAGTAAATTATACTACTATAACGATATGATGAAAATAATGGTATCTTTAGAAAACCCTTATGCCGATAAAAACAATGTATGAGATAAATAGAGAGAAAAAATACAGCTAAACACAAATACTGAAGAAATGTTAATACAACATTGTCACAAAGGGTACAACATTTTCGAAACAATCTGGTCACTGATGGGTTAACTAAAGCAGAAAATGGGAACACTTTCAACAGAAATTGAAGTATTAGAACAAGAAGACATAATTTAAGTTAGTTTTAGTGGAAAACTAAAGGGAAACAATACACAAAGTTATTTTAAAGAAAGAGCCACATATACCACTGGAATAACATTCAGTTGTTATTAAAAAAGGCTTACACTGTAAAAAAAAAAAAAAAAATAACAACTTTCAAGTAGCCAGTTTTTTTTATTTTTATTTAAAATTATTTTGTCTCTGTTTATGGTTACTTGGTCCCTTTAACTTCTGATATGAACATCTTGGCATTTATCCACTTTTGCACCCATCTTTTGAGCATGTATTCTACAATTGATTTTGGACGTGCTTGTAAGCAAACTTTTCTTTTACATTTGCTATTTAGTCTGTATTTTAGTATGCTTTCATTACAGCACACCTTTTCTATTATAATTATTGGGCACATGTTCTGCATGTTTATTGTAATATCACAGTTCCTTTAACAGCCTATATTAAGTTGTTGGTGTATACTTACTCAGGTTTTGATATACTGAATTATGGAAACAGTGGTTTAATAAATGAGGAGCAAGCTATTCTATTGTAACTACAGTGCCTGGGTCTTGCTGTATAATAGATTTTTGTAATGTATCTAACTATGAAGTAGATGCTTGAAGTGTTTTAAAATTGGTTCAGTTAGATTGTGTACATTTGAACTTATAATTTTACTCCTGTTTGTAATTATTGTTCACATGTGTGGTTAATGATTCATGATACAATCAAATGCTGACTGGAAGATCCAGTACAAACTTTTTTGTGTGTTCCACTAAAATTATCCTATAATGGTCCATACTGGTTCAATTAAATAAAACTACCATTTATTTAATACACAAACGGTTTATTAATTAAAGGATAAACTGTGGTGAACTGACAAATCAGTAAGTAAGCAAAATAGCTGAATGAGTAAAAGAATAGCCAAGTTGCAGTCTTTTTTTACCTCAGCTATTGTGGTTTAAGTTTTGCTTACCAGTTGTATAACTCATATATGATTATGATTTCACAATTTTTTAGTTCATAGAAATGTAATCTAGACAAAGAAGTAATACTATGATAATGAAGCGATGGTGTGTTTGACAATATTATGTTTCTGAGAATTACATCTACATTTTACTACGTTAAAACACCTCCAGTCTAATTTCAGCAAAACGCTATGTTGCTTTACTAAAAAGGTCCCTTGTATTCTCTTAAATATATTACAACATATTTGATGCATTCTCAAAATGTGATTGATTTTCTGATGAGAAATTCTGTCTTTATCTCCACAGTCTAATGTATTACAGTGATGTTCATTACAGGCATTTTAAAGTATTGTAACATTCAATCGGATTGAGTCAATGCTTCTTCATTTAAATTTTATTTGTTCTGAGACTTAAAATACTGACTTTCAATAGGTCTGATAATCTTGAAGTGCTTGTAAATGTCAGCATACCATTAAAACTAAAATGCAATCAATGTGGTTAAAATGTTCAAACTAATCTGTATAACATCACACTTCTAATGCAAGAAAAGCTAAAGTGGGCCTCACACTTCATTTTAACCTTTCAAGTGCCACTGATGTGTGAAATGATTTTCAAAACATTTGTTTAGCTCTTAAGGCTAAATGGATGTCATTTAAACACACATTAGTGTAATGTAATATTCTGCTGGATAGGAATCTAAATTTTAACATAGTTTTGCACTATATATATATATATATATATATATATATATATATATATATATATAAGTTAGGTTACTAATATATTCCAAGGACAGGTACCAACATTGTTCATGCCTATGCCTGGTCAGTTCTCAAAATGTAAGGTGCATCAATTATTTAATGGAAACGGTCTGAAAAATCAATCACAGCTTACAATTTATAAATGAGGGCTACAACTAGACTGCCTATTTTAATCTTAGATTTTTAAAAATGTAGCAGTTCAGATAACAAAAACATAACAATACAGGCCCTTAAAAGAAAGTCAATCTGATTTAAAATATATCATTTTTTCTTAGTTACAAAATCTACAAAATTATATATCCTACAAAGCCTGTTGTAAGAGTGAACATTGCATGTACTGTAAATCAAGCAGTTGTATAATAAAAAAAATACAGTTTTTCATTAAAACATGATTTGGGGCAAATGCATAGTTTAACCCCTCCCCACCCATATGGTGGGTTATCAGGTTATCAAAATCTCATAATGACGGTATAGCTCATCATACATTAAAGATGGTGGTACGCTCCTGTGCTCACTGCTTCCCGGGTTTACAAGATTCAGGAATCTGCCTCAAATTCTGATTCTGACAGCGTCTACAGCTCCAAAAGTCACAGTGATCACATGACAGTCAATGTTTTCAAACACTGATTTTCCTTCTAAATCACTATTTATACCTCTAACAGTGATTTTTTTCTTTATATTTTTTTCTGGGAGCCTTGATTTTCCTTTTTATTAGTTAGTTAGTTGGACAACAAGTTGTGATAAGTGGAATAGTGTTGCACTAGTTGTGTAGAATATAATTGGGCAATAAGTCTTCTGCTTTGACTTAAATGTAGACACTCGAGTTAGAGACCACATTAAGATACATTGTGCTTTTTCATGTACCAAACACTATATAGAAAACAGGCATGAAAATTACCAAAAATGTTAAAAACACAATGGAAATTAATGTTATGACCCTTTTATGATACTACAACCAATGACTAAAAGGAAGACGCCAATTTTGAAATATCGTTGTGGGGCAGAATGAACACAGTAAATGTTTATTTTATTCCTAAGTGGTTATATAGTATTGCTATGGTTAGAAATTATGCAAAATTCAATATCTCACTTTATATGGAGAGTTAAAATTCCTAGAATAAAACTAAAATTATAAGTACAAAAAATAAATAAAGGTATTATGAGCTTTCCTAATATAAATGCAAACTACCAAGTCACCATTATAACACACATTTATAGGATGCAGATGAAGGAGAATCTTATGGTATTTATGGTACAGCATAGCGACGGAAGCTACTCGTAAAATATTTGAATCACTTAGTATGGAATATCAATGTAAACCAAATGTACAAAAATATTGAGAATGCTCATTGAATAGTAAAGCAATTGCTAACGGTCTGGGATGGAATTAAAATGCACCTATCAAAAATAAATGTCACTCTAGATTGGGATTAGATGTTTTAGAATTCCAAATGGAAAATTCAGAGCTTACAGAATGGAAAAAGATGGAAATGCCTTAATAGACCAGTTAGCGGTTTCAGATATTGTATAACAGTTTCCATAGATTAAGGATAAATATAAGATCTCAAGTACTGAAATCTTCAAATATATAAACTAAACAAAGATGAATGGTGTAATCCATTGCCTAAATTTGCTAGAAAATGATTACAAAGTGATCTGTAGATGGTATCAGAGTCCATTTAAAATGTTTAAAATGTCTAAAATCAATCCTCAAATAACACCAATATGTTGGAGATGCAATACATCTGAAGGTACATACCTCCATGTCTGGTGGGAGTGCCATTAAACATAAATCAGGATGTGGAGAACCAACTTTTTTTTTTTAAACTCAAAATAGATGCAATGTTTTGTTTGCATTGTCTTGTGAGTGTATATCAAAAAATTACAATAGAGAAAAATAGTTTTTTGAAATAAAAAGGGAAAACGTATTTAGTACTACATTGTAGATTATATATATGAGTATATGGTGTTCAAATAGAGGAAAACTACATTTGAACAACTATACATCAAAAATAGAAAACAATTCTCTGGTCTTTGATACACTTAAATCCCTGGTCTTTAACCCCTTTACAGAAAGACTAGGTGCATCCTGGCAGCAACTCTGTTGCCAACATAAGACCGACCTAGTCCGTCCTGCGGTAGGATGAGAGGTGTTAGCGATCAATGTTTGCTAACACTGCTCCGGCAGTGTTGCTGTGATACAGGTTATGGTCAGGATTATGGTCAAAAGGCCACTTTAGAAAAAAATGGTTAGGAAACATAAACATCACTACAGAAAAACATGTAAACATGGTATATCTCTCTCTATATATATGTATAACTCACAGCAAAATTTAGAAACTATTTAGACGGTCACTTTTATCATTGATTTGTCAGTTAAAAGTTAGAAAATTTATTCTTTTTCCTATTTTTTCATCATATTCTATAATTGTTTTGTAATAAATTCTATAATATGATAACAAAAAAATAATGGTATCTAAAGCAAGTCCTTCTTATGCAGATAAAAACAATCTATAATTTGCGGGGGTACAGTAAATGAGAGAGGAAAATTACAGCTATACACAAACAGCTCAGAAAATAAATGGAAGTTAGGGTTAGTTATGTCACTAATGGGTTAAAGGGTTAATATATTTAAAAATGTTGCTTTTAGGTCGTGCACATTGATTTTTACATCAGGCATTGGTTGTATTCAATCAATGAATTATAAATTATAATTGTACAGAAAAGGGATTTGATAATATTGCTGTAAAACCTTCAAAATGATACTAAATTAACAATCACTCCTCGGTTGTGATATATTGTAGGCCTAACATAACAAGCCCCTCCTTTTGTTTTAGTTACATCTATGTTGGTAGTAAAACATTGTATAATTAAATAGTAGGTTACCTTGTTCTTGTTGTTTTAGTTTACTTTATTATAAACATAGCTTTCTTCTTATGGCTTAGGATTATTCAAAGGAAATAAACATTATAACCATTGAAGCAATACGAAATTACTTTCATCCGCATCATGAGATGAGATTTGTCATTGAGATACTCCTAATCATATGATATTACATGAAATCAAGCTGAAATTTTTGCTATCATGTTTTTTTTGTGTTTGTCAAATGTAGATAACACTTGCTTACAAGGCATTGACATATTCAGTGGAACAATATAATGTGACATATGAAGTCAGTAATACAGTGTTTTGACAGCCATATAATTTGGCTTTCATAAAGGCAATATCTTTATTCATAGTGGATTCTGATGGTATGGAGAACACAATTTGCTTTGTATGCAATAATGTTCTTTATTTGCTACATATTCAGTGAAAAGGCCTTTTACTGGCATGCTATTTATATACAAAAGGCTGTCAGGATATAGCTGAATAATATGATCTAACCTGAAACAAATTGGGAGGAGAATCCAATCTCTGTCACTGTCTCACTTGGATGTGTTTCTGTCCCCTAGTGTGTTTCTCTGTTTTCCATTGATGTTGATTTGGGCTTATACCTCTTTTATGTGAGAGACCCAAGTATCTATCCTACAGTTTGTCAATGCTGGATGTGGTACTCTTACTTCATGTCTAATAAAATGAAGTGACAAAGCCTATAGGTAAATTCTCACAAAATGGGGTAGAGGATGGCTTGCTGTAACAGTAGATGCATCAATTAACTTTCTGCTTATGTGAGCAATCTCTCAATTTATGTGTCCCAGACCTGTTGTGGTGTATACACCCTGGATTTATATAGTAAATTTACTATGCATTCCCATACAAATGTTGTAATGAGGGATCCTTTGGTGTCCTCCATACCAGAGCATACCAACACGCATACACATTTTTAAAAACTATATTTTTAGATGGTTTAGTCCTAACATACAAACAATACAAACAATAAATTTGCCAATTGACTAAAATATGGTACTTGGAGAGTATCTGACGGTATTTTAAATGGGCAGGTTATATGTACCCTCCTGCTATCATGTCTCTTGTATCACAGTACCATTTGATATCTACAGTGAACATTAGTACTTTGCCAAGCAATGTAGCCATCCATTAATTCCTATACTAACATATAGCCCTCTATAATCTGCTTTTTAGAAAAACGTATCCAGGTTCTTTTAAACCTTTCTGTTAATAAACAGGTTTTTGGCTGTGTATGGGCTTGTATATTATGTAATGTCCCCTGTAAAATGCTGTTTCTCTGGCATGTAAAATGTAACTTTCAAGCCTTTCTTCATAACTAAAAGGTTCAGTTCCCATTATTAGTTTTGCAGCCCTCTTTTGGCACTTTTTCTAGTTCCATAAAGTCCTTTTTTTTCAGAAAGGATGCCCAGAATGGAACTGTATATTCAAGGTAGGGTCTTACCATGGACCTGTAAAGAGGCATAGTAATATCTTCCTGCTTTTAGTCAATGCCCCTTTTAATACATTCCATATCTTATTGGCACTGCACACTACTGTTAAGTCTTTTGTCTACAATTACCCCAAATCATTTTCATAGATTACCCATAAGAAACACCATTTACAATATATGTTGCATTTTACATTATTATTATTAAAACCAAAATGCATAACATTACATTTGTCTACATTTAATCTCATCCATCATTTGACTGCTTAGTTACCAAATCGTTTTTCAATTAAGACTCATACAGTTTAGACAGAATTACCCTACTTCATATTGTGTCATTGTCAAATACCGAGACATGGCTTCTATGCCTGCTGGGAGATCATTAATAAGCATATTATTTTATTGCTCTAAATGTGTAATACCATTCTGGACTTGTGGTCCCCAGGACATACTTGAAAACTAGAGAAATCTCAATGTATTCTTCCTGGTAAAACACTTTAAAAATAAATAAATAAAAAAGACCTGTCTGTCAAGTTCAACCCTATGCATAAGCTTAATAATTCTGTTTTACCCATGATGTTCTCTTGCTGCCTTCTACGCTCCATGTTATTCAACGTATTTTCCAAAGTGCATTAAAAATGCAGCAGTAAAATGGTGTCTACCTTGGGAAGGAAGAGGTGCGGTCATTTAAAGTCTTAACCATATTTCACTGTTTAAATGGCCTCAAATTTTGAATAATGATGACTTTCTATTATATGATGATTCAGTTTGTAGCACTGTGGAACATACTTCAAAATATTGATTATAAACTGAACTTGTCTTCTCATACAGATTATTGGGACAATTCCTCTCATGCCAAATCCTGTGTCATCCAATCAAGCCGGAGGAGGAGCTCAGGGACTTCAAGTGCAGCCAATTACTCCACAACTGCTAACCAATGCCCAGGGTCAGATCATTGCTACAGTAATCGGAAATCAGATTTTACCAGTGATCAACACGCAGGGAATAACACTATCACCCCTCAAACCTGGACAACAGGTAATTGCCCTTTTCAGCTCTATATTATTTTTTTTCACATGGAGCTTTATTTCTATGGGAATATGCATACGTTATGTATTTTTTGGATACCACATGTACAACTGGCATTGCATCATTTTTACACATAAGAATGTAACAGACATTAAAAACAAAATTTAATAAAGAATGATAAATTCATTCAAAAACAAAATACTTCTGGTGCTTGTGAATTTCACAGGTCATACAAAATTGTCAATGTGTTCCTATGTTCAGAAGCAAATCAAACAGTGATTTCCAGTTCTCTGTGGTCTACCGCATGATAGATGCACACATACATACCGATGATTTAACGCTTTATATTTGTTAACAAGGACATCTATATTGATTGAGTCAATGATATCACTTGCACTTTTTCATACAATTTGTTTTATTAATTCATCCTTAAATGTTACTTTTAAATTCCAGTGCAATGCACATTTACCTCAAAATTTGGATCCTTAGATATGCACTGTATTTATCAGTTTTCATAATATACACAAGCATATATCATGATTGTTGCTTTTCAAATGATCAAAACTGATAAGTCACCATACATAATGGTATCTGATATATCTACTTTAGTTATTACCTCTACGTAGATGGATCTACTTTCACCTAAGACCTAGGATATATCCCATGGTAATAATGTCAGTAGCAGTATCCCCACATCTGGTCTCTAAATTAAATAAATAAAGTAAAGGACCTTATATGTCTTTCTGACATTTTATCTCTTGTAGACTGCAATGATTGATAATACTTAAATAACATGCAAACTAATGAGATCACAGGAAACTCCTGAATGGTTGGCTTTGCTAAAGGTAATGCAGATCATAGAAAATTAGGGCACAGGACATTCACACACTGAGTTAGAACCAGAACACACCATTTTTCGTGTGTGTCTTTATATTTTGGTAGTTTTGAATGGTTGTCCTTAGGATTCGAGGGACAATTTAGTTTAATCCTTATTTTTTAGAGCATATTATTTAATTTGTTGACTACATAGACTCACAAAATAGAGAGTAAATATACAATCAACGAAGCAACAAATGTATCCTCTCTTATAAGTCAGAAAAATCCTTTTGAATTAACCAAGTATTTGTTATGATAAAATGGGGGTGTTTTCAGCTACAAATAGCCTTAAAGGATTATCCTTAAAGGAACACTCCAGGTAGTGATAATCCGTACAGTGGTGAATCCTTGGGACCCCTTGTAGTGTTTCCTGCTCTTGTTCTCTTGCTTTTTACATCATTCAAAAGCTGGTCATGGTCTTGTATTTCTTTTTAACAGAAGTGATGTTGGGGGTGGGGCAGTAGAATGACATCTCTGGTGACATAATTTTGAAAATACAATTTTTCAGACTGCAGTGATCATTTAACATAAACCTTTCACACAATCTAATGAAATTACTTTGCTCTATTGTTATGTGTGTGTCAGCAGGAGTTATTGTACAGAATAAAAGCTCCTTAATGCAAAGCCATATTGTTTTTTATCATCACACAGTATGTTCACTAGATCTTATCAAACAGTTTTTGAAATAAAAAGTAGTTGCTATATTATTGATGCTATTATTGTATTTGTGCATGTAAAGATTATTTGTTTACATTTTAAAGACTTCATTGAGCAATGAAAGTCTTCAGAGACACAGTTATTTGTGCTATTGTTTCAATAAAAGAAATGTAACATTTATAAGACAAATTGTGTGTGGTCATCAGATTAGGCTTCAATGCAAGCACATGCCTTTTAGCATTTGCAATATGATTCTCAATAAGGGCATAGTAAATGTATAAACATGTCTGCAGGTAGAAGTTACTATTAAGCTTCTCCTTTTTGAGTTCAGTCAAACACTAGTGTCAGAAATGCGTTGCATACATATCTACAGATACATTTAACTATTTGTTAAATATTATGGGTTCCAAGTTTTATTATTTCTAGTTGAATCACTGTTAATGGGTGGTGTATCTATGGAAACATAGAATTACTTTACATTAACATTTATTTATATTGTGCCAACAAATTACATAGTGTTTGGAACAGAGCATAAAGGGGGACTATATTCAAAGTTAGACAAACAACAACAGACTCATACATGAGGCAGGGAGGCATGTTCACAAGCAAGTTATTTTATAGTCATGTGTTAATAAATTACTGTATTTGCTTGAATATAAGACAAGGTTTTTTTTCAGAGCAAATGCTATATTCGAGGTCGTCTTATAATCTGACCTCAAATCGAGGTAGGATTATAAGACATGGACCCAGGTCCCCCTCAGAGCTGCTGGGACCTCGATTCCCCTTTGCTAACAGCCGCTGGATGTCTGCGAGATGCACGCAGACATCCTCCGCTGCCGCCCAGCACGACCGCCGGGACTTCTATGATGAAGCCGGGTCCTTCAGTGCCGGGCAGCAGCGGAGGATGTTTGCACGTATCGTGTAGACACCCTCCTGCTGCCCCCACTGGCCACACAGAGCTCACAGAGCTCAGACAGTGCTGCTCGCGCTCCTTGTGCACACTGATCATTCAGAGCATCGGAAATACAATGCTCTGAATGATCAGTGTGCACAAGGAGCGCAGGCAGCACTGTCTAAGCTCTGTGTGTGTTTAACACACAGAGCTAGTACTGTCTGCTGCTCCCAGTGATGCGCCAAACCTTGCTGCTAATAAAGAATTAGCCTATAGGTGGCGCCGGACATGATTACAAGCCCAGTATTTTGAGCTCCCATAATAATGTCTGACTCTAAAGGGCCAGATTTAATAAATGCCTCAAAATAGTGTAAAAATATGATTCTTATATGACACTAAACTATTGCTTTTAGACATGAAAATTAAGCCCAATATTAAAACAGGGTTTTTGGTTTGAAAATTATGTATGTGTGTTTGAGATTGTCAAGGCTTCAAATAAGGAGACTTGTGTGATTGAAAATTATGTTTTTTTTTCTCCTTAGTAACATAGGTGAGCAATCTTATCATATATGTTTAGTGTTATGATTCCTGTGCTTGCAGAAAATTCCTCAAAGCATCATTAAGTAGGTGATGAGATGTGTGACATCCTTTGCAGCATGGACCAATTGGATTTAGTGTATTTGGACTTATGCAGAAAATTCCAGCACTCTCGCCTTTAGGCAGTCATGGAGATAACTGTTTACAGGTTATTGGCTCTGCATTCCACAATAAAAGAAATGCATTTTCTCCATGCTGAGTACTGCTGAAAAGGCACTGATTCTCATTCATCAAAGTCCAAAAAGAAGTCACACTGCATAGCTTTGCAGCTCTCCTCACAAAAGCAAGCAGTTTTTTTCTAATAGTTCTAAGGCTGGATGTTTTAACATGCCACAAATGGAGAGAAAGGATCGCTTGCATGCGTCATTGTCAGTTTAGTTAGAATTTTGTGTTTCTATAAAATGAGCAGATGCAGTAAAAAAAAATCAAAAAACCACAAATTATTTTTTTAAATTTTAGCAACTGGGGCTTATTTAAAACATATTGTCACTTTATACAAAATTTGCAGTTTCAAAAACCTTACATTTATTGACCCAATTGAGGGATTTATTTAATTGTATGCGTTACAAACAATACAAGCACTTTAATTGGGGGGGGGGGGGGGGGGTTAAAGAGAGCCACAATCAAAAGTATTGTTGGGATAATGAAAAAAGGTGCAATAGCTGTTATCATAATAATAAAAGCCATTGCACCTGTTTTATGCATCCAAAACTTGTTGCTCCTGAAGTTATGACTTAACCACCAGTATGAAGTTTTTGACTCAATTTAGATGTACTTCTGAACTTTTTATTTAGAACTGGCGCAAGCAGCACCAAAACAATCAAAGATATTTAGAACTGGTGAAGGTAATACAAACTCCCCAAATTGGTGGTCATTGTCAAGTTTTTTTGATTTATACATTTATACATCCCCCCATAGTGTCAAAGATAAGAAAAAATAATCCTCATGATTGTTAGTTTTCTCTCTGGGATCTAATTGCGTTTGTAGCTCATCTCAAGACACACACATATTTGGCCACCCCTGCTTGTCCCAATCAAAACTTCACAAGATGCTATTCACTAAGTATTTTTGCAAGTTTGAGATGTGGCGAAGGCATGCAAAATAGAGGGGAAGAAAATATATTGTTTTTCAGGCTATTTTGGACTCAAAAACATTCCCCCAATGGGGACATTAAAGGGACAGTCTAGTTACCAAACTCACTTTGGTGCATGTTGAAGACTACTGCTTGTTGAGTGCACAGGCTTTTTTCCAGTGGGATTTTTTTTTGTACATTTTTAGGCTAATTTGGACTCAAAAACATTCCCTCAATGGGACCATTAAAGTGACAGTCTAGGCCCCAAACTCACTTTGGTGCATGTTGAAGACTACTGCTTGTTTAGTGCACAGGCTTTTTTGAGTGTGATTTTTTTTGTACATTTTTTTTTTCATATAACAACATTTTAACATCATTTACACAACTGACAGAACATAACAAAAGGTATTACCTCTTGCATTCAGTACTATATAACGAACAGACATACATTATTACAACATTTACAAATACATTGGTATCGGGGCGGGTGTGGAAGGAATATCAACTGATATCAAATCGCACCTCAACGCATCCCAGGTCAAAAAATAAAAAATTCACATGAACCCTTTCTCTTCCATACAACCCAACCAATAATCCCATATTGCATAATTTTTATTGCATAAATCACATTTTTTATATTTTACTCAAGCTCTCGCTCAGTGAATACTCTGCATGTCTATTACAGATGTGGTACTGATTATATAGACACTGAGCATATACAGTTCTGTTTCATTTAGTCACTTCTTGTGCTGCTGGAAAATAATGCATTGTGTGGACTCTAAGTGGCATTGCTCTTGTAGCCATTAGGGTCTCTTAACTGTGCAACACATTGTATAATGACATCACTAGAGAAACAGGATGTTCCATTCATTTGAATGAAATTATTCTCATTGGTTCTTTCAGCAAAAAAGAAATAAAATTGACTAGTGTGGCCAGTCCTGGTTTCTTACAAACTTCTGTAATTTCACAAATTCATTTAACTGTACGTATGTGATGTTTTAAGCAATGCAAAATGTAAGACATTCATTTTAAAGTACTTTGAAAGCACATTAATATGCATTAACATTTGGAAGATGCATTTTGGACACCAGACATTCCCTTTAATAACATACATTTATTTTTATGGAGACATTGTCTTGACTTTTTTCAGCAGCAAGTCCTAGCAATGATCCCTCACTTCATGCAGTCACCTCTCTGATTGCCACTGAATGTTGTAAACAAAGAAAATTCACCATGGCAACCCATTATTTTCAACTGTTCAAAACGCAGAGCATTAAAGTATTCTGACAAAAAAGACAAAACTCGATAGAAAAAGGTGTTGTATATATTTATTGCTGGTTAAGGTGTAATTTGCATCTGAAAGAGTAATAGGTTTTATACAGCATCATAAATCTAAGTGTTTGTCATAAAGACAATGCTATGTCTCAAAGAATTAGCAATGTATCAGTCAGGCACACGTACATACTGGGCTCAGTACAAATTACCGTATTTGCTCGATTATAAGACGACCCTGATTATAAGACGACCCACCAAACTTTGGATATTCCATTAGGAAAAAAACTAAAAGTCTGAATATAAGACTACCCTATAGGAAAAAAGTTCAACTTGTATATATTCACATGTAAATTGCTTTTTTAATAAAAAATTATGATATCAAAACATGTATTTCTTGTTTTTATTTCTTTTTATGTGCCAATGCTGCCTCTCTCTTTCCCTTGCCCCCAGCTTTCTTTCTCTCTCTCCCCCCTTAGTGTTGTCTCTCTCTCCTCCCCTCCCCCCTCGCTCCCCTTGTCTCTGTTTCTGCACCCCTCCCTCCCCTTGTATCTGTCTCTTCAAACCCCCTCCCTCCCCTTCTCTCTGTCTCTCTCCCCCCTCCCCTTGTCTCTTCCCCCCTCCCTCCCTTTGTTGCTCTGTCTCTTCCCCCCTACCTCCCCTTGTTGCTCTGTCCCCCCCTCCCCTGTCTTTCTTCCCCCTCCCTCTCTTTGTTGCCCTGTCTCTTCCCCCCTCCCTCTCTCTGTCTCTGTCTCTTCCCCCCTCCCTCCCCTTGTTGCTCTTCCCCCCCTCCCCCTGAATCTCTGCCCCCTCCTTCCCCCTGTCTCTCTGCCCCCTCCCTCCCCCTCACCGGTTTCATGATCCCGGGTGGCTAGTGGGGGCAGCCGGGGGATGTCTGCACGATACGTGCAGACATCCTCCATGCTGCCCGACACCTCCATCTATTATGACGGACAGCTGGTCCATAGAAGTCCCGGCAGTCGTGCCGGGCGGCAGCAGGGGGAGTCTGCGCTCATCGCGCAGACATCCCCTGCTGTTAGAGAGGGGGATCCAGGTCCCCTGCAGCTCTGTTGGGGACCTGGATCCCAGTCTTATAGTCTGACCTCAATTTGAGGTCAGATTATAAGACGACCTCGATTATAAGACAAGGGGGATTTTTCAGAATTTTTTTTCTGAAAAAAACCTTGTCTTATAATTGAGCAAATACGGTACTAAACTAACACATGTTTGAATATTTCAACCACAGTAGAGCAAGGGATACAAAACCATAGGTTTCACATTCTGATGTACTTGAAAAGTACAGCAAAACATATGCATAGGGGGGTGATATGGTCACCAATTGTTTTAGTGCAGTGCTTTGATATCTCCCATGGGGCCATCGAGGCACCAGTTCTCCCTTCTACTTCTGTATTAATGTAGAAGTTTGGCGAGATCTTGGGATTGACACCTGGATCCTGCTTGTATTGCAATGTCATTCCCTTGATCCAGAGCAGCGAGATAAACACTTTATAGATGTATTTTAGCAGGCATTGATACATAACTAAACTAGTTTTTATGCAACTGTAATAAATAATATGTTGCGAAAATGACACATAAATTGAAATTTAAACATATGCAATATGAAATGGGATATGTTGTTTGGCCAGGTAGTGTGAATACTCTTTCTAAAATACAGTAAAAAAAAAAACACTTTTGTATTGCAATTTTCCAAATATAAAACACAGGCATTAAGGCTCTCAATTATTTATATCTACTTGGCTTTCCCAGCAGACTGTGCAGCAAAGCTTTTTTTTCCTCTCAGTGTGGTGCTTCCATTTATATGAGGTGCAAATGGCCAAAATCATAAAGAAAAGTTTGGCATTTCACTGCCATTTTCTAATGGCAATCTACTAATGCTACTGCTAGATGTTTCTGAGCACATTGTGAGTAGTGTTTTAGTTTTGTTCATGGAAGCTTTCATGTGATTGCAAAGGGTCAAGTGCCCAATTTACAAAATGTTAAGGCAACATTATAGACCATTTATTCTATACTTTGCCATGTGGAAACCTGTAGGTCAGTATTACTTAACAATTTAAACGTCCCATGTTCCTTTAAATAATTTGTACTTTGAAGCTGCATGAGTAAACATCCTTGGTGTTGAGATCAACAGATCTGACTTGTAGCTGGGATTTAGAAAAAAAGATATAAGCTTGCTATTGAAATATAAGTTTATACATGAAAGGGGGAATTGCAGGGAATTGACAAGGTCAAGTCGGTTACTTGAGCCTTAAGTTTGAAATAAGTTTGTCAATTCCCTGCAATTGCCTCTTTAATGAATAAATCCCCATGATCCTCAGCCAGATTATTGCTAATGAATGGACTGTTATTGTATCTGATGGGTACGTGGGATGTGTAGAATACCAGAATATCTGTTTATATATATATATATATTTTTTTTTTTTAAAAAGGGCTTTATTCATGGAAGAGTGAATTACAGGAAATTGACAAGAAAATTGCAAACGAATGGCTATAACCGCCTTAATTTTGCAATTCCCTCTTTTATGAGAGACCAGCAGTCTCAGATTTGACATGTGAGTCCCTTTATTCTGGTCTTGTCTCATTAAATTTAGGCAAGTCCCAATTGTATCAGAAGGCCCAATCCGAAAGCCCCTATTCTATAGAGTTCAGATTTTACAGCAGACTACCGTATTTGCTCGATTATAAGACGACCCTGATTATAAGACGATCCCCCAAACTTTGTATATTCCTTTAGGAAAAAAACTAAAAGCCTGAATATAAGACTACCCTATAGGAAAAAAAAAGTTTAACTTGTATATATGTAAATTGCTTTTTAATATGTAATAAAAAATTGATATTATACAAATGTATTTCCCTCCAGTGTAGTCTCTCTCTCTATCTCCCCCCTCCCTCCCCTAGTCTCTCTCTCTCTATCCCCTCTCTCTCTCTCTATCCCCTCTCTATCTCTCTCTCTATCCCCCCCTCTCTCTCTCTCCCCATCCCCCCTCTCTCCCCAAACCCCCCTCTCTCTCTATCCCCTCTCTCTCTCTCTATCCCCCCCCTCTCTCTCTCTCTATCCCCCCCTCTCTCTCTCTATCCCCCCCCTCTCTCTCTCTCTATCCCCCCCCCCCCTCTCTCTCTCTCCCTATCTCCCCCCTTTCCCTGGTGGCTAGTGGGGGCAGCTGGGGGATGTCTGCACTATACGTGCAGATATCCTCCATGCTGCCCGACACCTCCGTCTATTATGACGGACAGCTGGTCCGTCATAATAGACGGAGGTGTCGGGCAGCATGGAGGATATCTGCACGTATAGTGCAGACATCCCCCAGCTGCCCGATTGTCCCTGGTGCCTAGTGGGGCAGCAGAGGAAGTCTGCGCGATGAGCGCAGACCTCCCCTGCTGCCGCCCGGCACGCTCGCCGGGACTTCTGTGACGAAAGCGGAAGTTCCCGGCTTCTTCACAGAAGCCCCGGCGGTCGTGCCGTGCGGAAGCAGGGGAGTCTGCGCTCGTTGCGCAGACATCCCCTGCTGCTAGAGAGGGGGATCCAGGTCCCATGCAGCTCTGCTGGGGACCTGGATCCCAGTCTTATAGTCTGACCTCAATTTGAGGTCAGATTATAAGACGACCTCGAATGTAAGACGAGGGGGATTTTTCAGAGCATTTGCTCTGAAAAAAACCTCGTCTTATATTCGAGCAAATACGGTAATTTGTTTAAACTGGGTTACCATTCTCTGTCAGTTGATACCGGTAACAAGGCTACATAAAGCGCAATATAAGTGTCAATGTTTTTGTATCTCTGTATGTTATTTATGTATATTATTATTTGACCTTTCTTCTTCTCTTCGATGTACCCTGATATCATTGGCATCTTTTCTGTAAAAGATGCACCTAATAAAATATTATTGAAAAATGTTTTTAGGCAAGTCCCAGCATGCTGATGCTGGTCTGAAATTAAATTTAAAAAATAAAAGAACTACCATACCAATCTCAAGGACCTCTAAACATATCTTATGTGACTAGCTCAGTTTCAGAGCAAGGTAAAACCTTTCATGTTAATTCTGCTATGGTATTTTGTAGAAGATAACCAAAACTAG
The DNA here is from genome assembly GCA_036172795.1 of Pelodytes ibericus. Taxonomy (NCBI): domain Eukaryota; kingdom Metazoa; phylum Chordata; class Amphibia; order Anura; family Pelodytidae; genus Pelodytes; species Pelodytes ibericus. The sequence continues at coordinate 155,049,485 of CM069859.1, read as the reverse complement.
GTATTAAATATCATGTTGAGCTTATATGGCTGGCTTAATTTGCAGACTAAATGTATTGTGTTTTCATCCTTCATAATTATTACTTTTTTTCTTTCTCATTTTACTTTTATAGCTTCACCAGCCAGCACAAGCGCCAGTAGGTCAGGCAACACCACAAGCCAATCTTCTTCATTTAGCACACAATCAAGCCTCTCTTTCTCAAAGTCCAGTCCGTCAAGCGTCCTCATCTTCTTCCTCGTCTTCTTCTTCTTCAGCTCTAAGTGTTGGACAATTAGTGAGCAGTAAGTGCAACACTTCTTCCATGGATCAAGTATATTGTGTTTAATTAAGCATTGTCTAAAGTTATTTTATTTCACTTGAAAAGTTGGTTAAATATGAATGAAGGCATAAACCCAAACGGGCTTTTTAAATAAACAGGTTTGTGGTGAACTGCTAATTTGGAAACCAACCTTTTGGTTTAAGTTAATTGTTGAGTGTTGGTTCACCACAATTCATTGTTTAGTTAATGACTATTTCCTAAGTCGAATGTTACAGTTCTTTCACATTATTATTAAAACATACCTATGGTCTATTACAAAATTAGTGTAATTGAAGTTAGGCCTATTTTGATTAACTATGGTATATACTGACCATACATTTAACTTAATTAGATACATAACAAATAAGCAAAAAGGGAGTCGGTAACACCAGGGCCGGCACAACCGTAAGGCAGCACAGGCAGCTGCCTTAGTGCACCACAAGGGGAAGTGGGGCGGGAAAATCGCCCGCGCCCCCCAGGCCCGCCATCAGGGGGTTTACTTACCTGATCGCTGCTGTGCAGGTCCGCGGCTGTGAGGGAAGCGGTGTGCGCTACCTTCCAGCCGCGCGGCTTCAATAAAGTTTGTTAAAAAAAAAATGTGACCTAACAAACTTTATTGAAGCTGCACAACGCTTCCCTCACAGCCACGGACCTGCAGAGCACTGGGAGACAGCAGCAAGGAGGTAAGTACTGGGGAAGGGGGGAGGAGGGTGGCAAACGAGCATAGTGAGGGGCAAAATCCTGGCATATTGGAGGGGCAAAATCCTGGCATATTGGAGGGGCAAAATCCTGGCATTTGGAGTGGCAAAATCCTGGCATATTGGAGGGGCAAAATCCTGGCATATTGAGGGGCATACTGGAGGGGCAAAATCCTGGCATATTGAGGGGCATATTGGAGGGGCAAAATCCTGGCATATTAAATGGCATATTGGAGGGGCAAAATCCCGGCATATTAATTGGCATATTGGAGGGGCAAAATCCTGGCATATTAAATGGCATATTGAGGGGCAAAATTCTGGCATATTAAATGGCATATTGAGGGGCAAAATATTGGCATAATAAATGGCAAAAGAATGGCATATTGAGGGGAGAATACTGGCATATTAAATGGCATATTGAGGTGAAAATGCTGGCATATTAAATGGCATATTGAGGGGAAAAATACTGGCATATTGAGGGGCAAATACTGGCATACTGAAGGGCAAAATATTGGCATATTAAATGGCATATTGAGGGGAAAATACTGGCATATTAAATGGCTTATTGAGGGGCAGAATATTGGCATATTAAATGGCAAAATACTGGCATATTGAGTGGCTAAATACTGGCATATTGAGTGGCAAAATAGTGTGTCTCAGGTTATGTGTGTATTGGTGTCACTGTGTGTGTAAGTGGTAAGGGTGCGTGTAAGTGTGTCACTTTCTGTGTAAGGGTGTGTGTGTAACTGTGTCACTGTGTCTGTGTAAGGGTTTGTGTGTTTGTAAGTGTGTCACTGTGTGAGTGTAAGGGTGTGTGTGTGTGTAAGTGTGTCACTGTGTCTGTGTAAGGGTGTGTGTAATTGTGTCACTGTGTCTGTGTAAGGGTGTGTGTGTAAGTAAGTGTGTCACTCTGTCTGTGTAAGGGTGGTGTGTAAGTGGTAAGTGTTTCTCTGTGTGTGATTGCAAGGGTGTCTTTGTGTTTAAGGGTTTCAGTGTGTGAAACATTTAGAGCATGCAAGTTGAATATTTAGACGTATTTGTTTTCTACACTATACATTATACTTTTATATATACAGGGAGTGCAGAATTATTAGGCAAGTTGTATTTTTGAGGATTAATTTTATTATTGAACAACAACCATGTTCTCAATGAACCCAAAAAACTCATTAATATCAAAGCTGAATATTTTTGGAAGAAGTTTTTAGTTTGTTTTTAGTTTTAGCTATTTTAGGGGGATATCTGTGTGTGCAGGTGACTATTACTGTGCATAATTATTAGGCAACTTAACAAAAAACAAATATATACCCATTTCAATTATTTATTTTTACCAGTGAAACCAATATAACATCTCAACATTCACAAATATAGATTTCTGACATTCAAAAACAAAACAAAAACAAATCAGTGACCAATATAGCCACCTTTCTTTGCAAGGACACTCAAAAGCCTGCCATCCATGGATTCTGTCAGTGTTTTGATCTGTTCACCATCAACATTGCGTGCAGCAGCAACCACAGCCTCCCAGACACTGTTCAGAGAGGTGTACTGTTTTCCCTCCTTGTAAATCTCACATTTGATGATGGACCACAGGTTCTCAATGGGGTTCAGATCAGGTGAACAAGGAGGCCATGTCATTAGATTTTCTTCTTTTATACCCTTTCTTGCCAGCCACGCTGTGGAGTACTTGGGCGCGTGTGATGGAGCATTGTCCTGCATGAAAAGCATGTTTTTCTTGAAGGATGCAGACTTCTTCCTGTACCACTGCTTGAAGAAGGTGTCTTCCAGGAACTGGCAGTAGGACTGGGAGTTGAGCTTGACTCCATCCTAAACCCGAAAAGGCCCCACAAGCTCATCTTTGATGATACCAGCCCAAACCAGTACTCCACCTCCACCTTGCTGGCGTCTGAGTCGGACTGGAGCTCTCTGCCCTTTACCAATCCAGCCACGGGCCCATCCATCTGGCCCATCAAGACTCACTCTCATTTCATCAGTCCATAAAACCTTAGAAAAATCAGTGTTGAGATATTTCTTGGCCCAGTCTTGACGTTTCAGCTTGTGTGTCTTGTTCAGTGGTGGTCGTCTTTCAGCCTTTCTTACCTTGGCCATGTCTCTGAGTATTGCACACCTTGTGCTTTTGGGCACTCCAGTGATGTTGCAGCTCTGAAATATGGCCAAACTGGTGGCAAGTGGCATCGTGGCAGCTGCACGCTTGACTTTTCTCAGTTCATGGGCAGTTATTTTGCGCCTTGGTTTTTCCACACGCTTCTTGCGACCCTGTTGACTATTTTGAATGAAACGCTTGATTGTTCGATGATCACGCTTAAGAAGCTTTGCAATTTTAAGAGTGCTGCATCCCTCTGCAAGATATCTCACTATTTTTGACTTTTCTGAGCCCGTCAAGTCCTTCTTTTGACCCATTTTGCCAAAGGAAAGGAAGTTGCCTAATAATTATGCACACCTGATATAGGGTGTTGATGTCATTAGACCACAACCCTTCTCATTACAGAGATGCACATCACCTAATATGCTTAATTGGTAGTAGGCTTTCGAGCCTATACAGCTTGGAGTAAGACAACATGCATAAAGAGGATGATGTGGTCAAAATACTCATTTGCCTAATAATTCTGCACTCCCTGTATATAAAATGTATGAAGGGTTGGTGGTGTGGGAGGCGTGGCAGGTCAGAGGAAGGGGGCACCAAAATGCACCTTCGCCTGTGTAGACGAAAATCCTTGCACCGGCCCTGGGTAACACATATGTTCAAATAAAACATTTTTTTATATCCTCTACTGTTATGTTGCACAGCATTTTTTACCCGTAGACTGAAATGTTTGAGAGATTATTCAAAAATATCTAAAGCATGTGAGCAAAAATGGGATATATAAATATAAATGCGTATATTACATAATATTTCTTCTTATTAAATATTATTAATATGTTAAAATAATATACACACAAAGTATAAAAGAAAAATAGTATAGCTCATTAGACAGTCCTGAATCATTTTATGTACTGGATGTTTTTTTAAACCACTGCATTATTTTGTTAAAAAGTTATCTCATCTATCTTAAATTTTATGTTTTTCATAATTGAAATGAAAAAAATAAATAAACTTTTAGTATGAACTGAAAGAAGTAACTGCACATTTCCAAATAAGTTTACGGGTATTAAACCAACAAAGGGAAAGCAAAGGAAATAATCTTACACCAAAATGTGTTCTGCATAATACAAGTCACCATATTCTACAGTCAATAGTAGATGATTACTTCCTGTTTCTGAAAATTATGTACATACAAAAAAAGTCAGCAAAACTACTTTTCAAACAAAATTAGAGACAGGGGAGGGATCTTAAAAAGGGGGCAGAGGGGCAATTGCCTCAAGAACTGCAAGCTAACCTATCTTATTGTGCTGTGGCAGCACCGCCCATCAGTGTCGTCGCTGGGGGGGCTACTGGGGCTGAAGCCCCGGATCTCCCCTCCATAGCCCCGGATGGAGACTCTGACCATGCCAGATCGCGCTCTTACCCGCCCCCTCATGCTTGGTCCACCCCCAGCATGCTGCAATCTGGATGCTGGACAGCACCAGACTCCGCCCCTCACACTCGGCTCCGCGACTCATGCGCAAATCCGCCCCCTCATGGTTTGAATATGAGTCTGGCAGAGTGTAAGAGAGAGTGGCAGTTATGAGTCTGCACGTGGATGTATGTGAGTGGCAGAGTGTAAGTGGGTGTGAGTGGCAGAGTTATGAGTGTGCACGTGTATGTTTGTGTGTGAGTGGCTGGGTGTGAGGGGCAGAGTGTGAGTGTTTGGAAGAGAGTAAGTGTGTGTGAGTGAGTGTGAGTGGCAGAGTTATGAGTGTGCATGTGTATGTATGTGAGTGGCAGAGTGTAAGTGGGTGTGAGTGGAAGAGAGTAAGCGTGAGTGGCAGAGTTATGTGTGTGAGTGGCAGAATGTAAGTGTGTGTGAGTGGCAGAGTGTTTGGAAGAGTGTAAGTGTGTGAGTGAGTTATGAGTGTGCACGTATCTGTATGTGAGTGTGTGAGAGTATAAGTGTGAGCAGCAGAGTTATGAGTGTATGTGAGTGTAAGCATTAGCAGCAGAGTTATGAGTATATGTGAGTGTCAAAGTGTAAGAGTGTGAGAGTGAAAGTGTGAATGGCAGTTATGAGTGTGAATGGAGTTATGAGTGTGTGTGAGTGGCGTTGTGTGAATCCCAGTGAGATTACTAGGAGAAAATGTGATTAATTACTATTATTCATATTGAATGTGATAATCAAATGTGAAACAATGCTATCATCTCATATTATTTTTATTTTCACAATTGATTATCACATTCAATATAAATAATAGTGATTAATCTTTATATATAGTCTTTCTATTCATGGTAATAAAAGTCCACAAACATGGCATTAAAAATCCCATTTACCTTGTTATAGTATTAAAACCATACATTATGAATGAATGTGCTGCTCATTATATTATGGGCTTTACTCATGAAAGAGAGAATTGCACGGAAGTGAGATGGGAATTTCAAAATTAAGGCTAAAGGTGCAGAGTTGGAAAAATTCTCCCATTCAGTTGAAATCCCTTCTCAATTCCCTGCACTTCTCTCTTTTATGAGGTTGGTAATAGGTTTTTGACCCCTTTATCTAAAAAAAAAAATACTTATGATGTGCGTGTGAGAGTTGCAGGTTTACACGCATGTCTGCGTGGCAGAATATCTGTGTGGAATAGGTCATCTGTGTGTATAAGGGTGTCTGTTTTAGGTTGTCTGAATGTGTGTGTGAGTGTGTGAGTGTAAGGTTCTCTATGTAAGGGTATCTATGTGTGTGCGGGTGGGGGGGGGGGGTGTAAGGATGGGTGTCTCTGTGTGGGGGGGAAGGGGATTATCCCCTATATTATAATATGAGACTGTTGGTCTACTTTTTTTCTCAAAGTCTGGTAAATGGTGTATACAACATACACAACATTTTTTTATGCTCAGTTATTTTGAAATCATGGGAATTTGCTCACATACAAGTGTGTGTGTGTAATGTAAGTTGGTGTGTGTAAGTGGGATTGTGTGTCTCTGTGTGTAAGGGTGTGTGTATGTATGTGTAACTGTGCAAGTGTGTATGTGTGGCTGCATGTGTATATGTGTGTATTTGTGGCTCTGTATTTATGTGTATAAGTGTAACTTCGAGTAATGTGAGTTTCTTGCGTGCTGAGTCTTATTGTGTATTGTGGTACAGTAATGAGCAGCATGAGTGTGTGATATACTTACACACTGCACATTACTGTGAGTTTTATTGCTGCTGAGACTGTGATACTCTCACACACTGCACATTACAGTGAGTTTTTTTTTGCTGTGGAGTCTGTGTTATATTCACACATTGCACATTACTGTGAGTTGTATTGCTGTGGAGCCTGTGTTATACCTACACATTTGCACATTACTGTGAGTTATATTGCTGTGGAGTCAGTCACAGACAGACAGGCACACACACACATACAGACACATGCATACAGTCGGTCACAGGCAGACATATAGTCAGTCACACACACAGTCAGTCACAAACAGACACACACACAGTCAGTAACAGACAGACAAACACATACAATCAGTCACAGACACATACAGTCAATCACAGGCAGACATACACACAGTCAGTCACATAAAGACACAATCAGTCACACACACACATGCAGTCAGTCATACATACACACACAACCACACACACACACACTCACAGTCACATACACTTACACACAAGTTGTTGTTTACGATAAAAAAGTGCATCTATAAATATGTCCTCCTCCTGGCTGCTATACCTCATTCTAGCCTGGTCTGTGCCCTGCTGTTTTTTCTAGCCCTGCTGAGCACACTCAGTACTTGGACACTATAAGACTGTGTAGCCGGTGCACACACTGCACCCTCGTGCTCCACTGGATAAGTAAATAAATAAAATGATCCCCGCGGCGAGGGCACCAGGCAGGGACAACAATAACCAGGAGTCAGGTATAATTTCCTGGTGCTCAGGATTTGTTGAGCCCTGATATATACCCATATATACCTATTGTTCATTGGTGTCAATTATATCAGTCTGTATGCCGCCTAAGCATGTGAGCTTACTTACTCCACTTCTATCAAATCTGCCACAGGCTCCAGCCCCGGATCTTTTGGAGACCTAGCAACGCCCCTGCCGCCCATTATTTCTATGTCTGTCTCTGGTGATAACAGGAGGGCTGATGAAAATTCAAAATGGGCCACTAGATTTTTTTTGCCATCTGGACTAAAACTGTTTAGAGATAGAGAATGAAATAGTTGCACTGTTATTGTAATTAAGTGTGGGTAAGACCAATGATCCAGGGGCAGTGTTTGAAATTTGTGCTTAGATGATGTCCATCCAAGGATATTAATAAATGTGATATTTTAGTCTGTATTTACAAAATACCCTATAATGCCTTTTGTATTCTTCCATGTAATATAGATGGTATATTTATCCAGTGGGTTAAAGCATATTTGAATTGTGAACACAACCTGTTTGTTGGATGATGAACCAATGAACAGCAATCCGAACCAACGTAGTCTAGCCATGTTCTTCAATTCTGAAGAACTATGATACATTCTATTGTTAGGTTAACCGCTGATGAAGCTGCAAAGCGGAACACATCAGGTCTTGGACACAATCAATGTCTATAAATGCTCCTAATGAGGAGTACAGATATCACATAATCACATTGGTTGAATTATACATGCTTTAATGTACTTTGTGAATTGAGTTGATTTTTATTAAAGTATGTTAAAAGTATGTTTTACCACCAAGGATTCCTAATCACCAATATGCTATGCAAAATGAAGAATGAAGACATTTGACCCAAAACTCATTCACCCCGATCAGGCTGTGAAGCTAAAACAAATGTTATGTAAACTAGTTAATATTAATATGTGGGCTCACACTATTAAAAGAAGCATACATTCTTTTATAAACAAGCACCAATACGAATTCTGTTAGAATTTACTAGATATTTTTTTATTAAAAAATAGTCTTTGATAATGAAACAATCTCTGTGTATACACAGACTAAAATATTGGTAAACTGGCAATGTTTGCAGCTGACTTACTACTGACCCTTACTTAACTCTACTGCTTTAATTCCCGCTTAACTGTCAGCGCTTACAAACATAAACCCCCCTAATAAATTAAATCCCCCTTAAATGTTACCATGAACCTCCATACTAACCCCCAAACCCAAACACTAATACCCCTAATACTAACACTAACCCCCCGAACCCTAATACTAACACTACCCACCAGAGCCCTAATACTATCACCTAACCCCTAATAATACCTTGTGTGATCCTGAACTTTCCCGCAAAGAAAGGTCCAGTGATGACCTCTTGTGTGATTAACTGGTCATTGCGCGAGAGGTCGACGTGAGGCGGCTGCATTTAAGCAGCCGCGAAGAACTGTCCTATCCCCCTGAGTTATTAGGTCTCAGTATGGGAGGGTTTGGTATTTTTCTGTGTTTTATGGAATGCTTTGGTTAATTAATCCATGATGTATGGCCTGCTTTGTCAGTTCTATTGTTCTGGGATTATGCCATGTGGATTAAACAGAGTTTATCATGAACTGGAAGTGACTTACCCACATTACCACATTAATAGAATTTGTAATTGTTATTTTTAATGGGAAGCTGAATGTGTGCAAAGAGTCATTTTGATGCTTTCCAGAGCTACGTCGTATGGCCACTGTAGTGGGCTACACAGTCTTGCCTCCATTACTCACCCCCAAATAAATTAAATGATACTTGAAGCACAGTGAGGTCTCTGCATGGTGTACTTGAGCAAATCACTGTTTCCTCAAAATGGTAGCATTGCTTGCCAGCATATAGAAGTAGAAAACCAATATCTTAACTTCACCGTGGATTTATCTTCCCAGAAATATGGCTGCTCGCATGCTGATTTCTGCATAATGTAAGAGTTGCTTTTCCTTTAGATCGTACTACCTCTATTTATATATATATAAATATATATATATTTACATGTATTACAACAGTTAATTGTTTTTACAATGCTCCAAAGATGACAGAATCGCTTCACCAATGTTGCCAGAAAATTTAAGGAATCTACATGTGACATTTTACTTTATCAAGGTACGTTACTGAACCATCATTATGGGGTTGATTAGTTATGATGTGATCTGGTCCAAAATCAAGCCAGATTAGAGGATATAGCCAAAATTTGTAAATGTTCATCTTTCAGATATTCAATATGGCAATGTGTTTCTTTTAGCGATGGATCAGAAAGATGGTGTTTGCTCGATGCTTCTACTTACTCTATGTCATGTATGCTTACCTGAGAAGCTCCAACACCATCCACTAATATGCCTTTGAGACCAGGTTTAAAGCGCTGAGACCTTCTGTTTGACTGCATTTCAGTCAGCAGAAGTTTGGCCTTGATATTGGCCATAATGACCAATTTACGGACTGATTCGGGAGTCACTTCAATGACAGCTGAATGGCCGATCTCCAATTCAGCATAAAATTCAGGGCTCCAATTTCCAAAATTACAGCAACTTGAATAAACCCCAAGGACTGAGAACAAACATGGATTTCTGTTCACCACTCTGATACCAAAAGCCTTAAAAACAAAATTATAAATTCATCATGATGGCACTACACATCAAAGGACTAATATAGAGACATATAGTGGTTTTGTTAAAAACAAAGGCCCGCATTCCAAAAAAAAACAAAATAGAAGTTGCAACATCATCTTGTACAAAAGTCATGCATGAATGTAATGTAGGACTTTTACTTTTCTGCACAAAAATCAGTACTGCTTGTATTGCATTAGACCAAGTATACAGAATAATAGCACACTTCATTAAATTGTGCACTTTGTAGAATACTTTTCCCTAATGTGCAGTGTACGGTCATAGATTGTTTTTTAAAACAGTTATTTTGGTTTCTGAAGCATAAGTTAGGTACCCTAGAGTAGTTTTCGCCACATTAGAAAATGATCTACAAATGGTAGATATTTCCTTTTTAACAAAAAAAGTAGTTTGAAAGGCATCGCACAAAGCCTTGGGATTTTTGTAATATTTATGTATTATTTGGAGGCAAAAGGGGCATTTTTTTGCCCCCCCCCAAATGAAATTATTTTGAATTGTTGATTTCCAATATGTCTATATTTTTTGTTATGTGACTGTATTCAACCCCTTAGTGACAAGACTTTTTAGCCTTGCCTTTCCCTTGGTGACAATGGCTGTTTTAACATTTCTGAGGTGTTTGTGTTTAACTGTAATTTTGTTCCCTCTCATTTAGCTTTTTAGTGCTTCTTTATTCAGATTAAAGGGCAATTCATATAAGCAGTGCAATGCTACTTCATAACCATTTTGGCCATGCTTCCTGAGGCCAAAGATCTGGGGCATAATTTTCATCGTGTTGCTGACTGCCTCAACTTGCAAGACATGTCAGCAACACACACAGAGCAACAGGAAGCAATTACATTTGCTTCCTATTCATATACACTGCCGACGGTTTTAATGGCACTGCACCTTTAAAACCGCCATTTTAAATCTTTCTCCAGAGCGATCAGGCAGTATTTGCAGTATTGTACAGTGCCTCTCTACTGGAGGCATTGTAGCAATACACCAAAACGCTGAAAGTGGCAAAATAAAGTCACTTTCAGAGCTCTTTTCACTGCCACTCATTTTAAAGGGAGCAGGGGAGTATCTTATGACATAGACATGTAGTCTTTGGCCACATCTGTAAAGTGAGACTAGCTTCATTTTGGATGATGTTGTATCATGGGAAATATTCACAAAATTGAGCCAGGAAATAAACACTTATTTTTTTCCCTTTTATATGCAATTAATTCAATAATATAAAAAAAAAAATCCCAGTGGAAAATGTTTTATATATGGGTTGGTTTTACATGCACAGGTTAACTAGTTACATCTTATGTAAGTGGTAGTGTCCCTTTAAATCCCAGAGAAAGTTTAAGCACTGGTGCACCTCTTCTGGTGTAAGTAGAATAAAGCGATTTAGGCAGATATCTTCCAATTAAAACATAAAAACTCTTGGAAATAAAACTTTTTATGTTTTAATTGGAAGATATCTGCCTAAATCGCTTCATTCTACTTACACCAGAAGAGGTGCACCAGTGCTTCAAACTTTCTCTGGGATTTATTGTTATTTCGGAATGCCGTCTGTGCTGCACTCATCTGGGTTTTGAATTGCGGTTCTTACAAATAGGTGTTCTGCGCCGTCTGTTCCAGTGACTATATTCTTTTTTCGTAGTGTCCCTTTATACATAGTTTATAGTGTAAATGTGGAGAACAACAAATGATCTATACATTGTGCTAGCAGGATTGCAAGTAATTTCATAAATGAAGAGATAATGGGGGACACATATAAAAATTCCAGCACTACAAAGTGCCATAGTTTAAAAAAAAAAATCGAAATCGCAGTTTGACGTGTATAACGGCACTTGCACTTTTTATAACTCCCGACACTTTGCAGTGAGGGAGAGAGTCACCTCCATCAAACTGTGTAAAATGCGCCTGATTTGTTATGTATAGGTTGTACCTAAATCTATGCATTCAGCATCGATAATGCAGACTCATGTGAGTCTGCTTTATTCACTGGCACACACGCTCTGTGCACTAGTGTTTGACGCAATCTGTGTGTAAGCTCCGTTTATCTTTGCCCACCAATGTATTTTAGTTATACCTGTATTGTCACAGTTTTTGCCATCACCTTTGGCTTGAAATGCAAATGAACATGTATAATTTGAACATCCACCCACAATGTATATATTTGAATTTCTGTTAACAAAAAGTGTAGACCATTTGATCAGTTTGATAATGTTGTGTGCTCCATATTCATAGCATAAATAATGGTGTTATATGTAAACAAGGCACATACTTTGATGATCAATTGTAATCATTTCTGCGTGTCGCCTTTTGAAAACCATGGTTTCTTCTCTGCAACACACAGGATACAGTGCAAAGTATGTACTTTAGTGCAACATGACTTTGTCAGGTGATGAGCAAGCACTTTACTGGATTTCCTTCTGTCCCTCAAGGTAGTGACAACATGTAAGTATTGTTCATGTGATGCAGATGGCTTTTTTGTCTTTCATTGTGTTTTCTATCTTTAACGTGTCCACTTTCTTCAGATATCTTTATGACAGCTTGAATACCATATCTGAAAATATTCCAACCAGGCAGGCTATAACTCACCAAGAATTGCCTTGTTGCAAAAGTATGACTTTATCTGTCAAACTGTGTCAGTTTGAGGTACTGCAGCTACTCCATGCATTGCTTGTTAAAACCAACACCCTTGACATAGCTAAGCAATACCCCATTGAAAGAATCAGATGGGCTGGTGGTGGGATATAACAAATACAATATATGATTGAAGATAACAAAATACAAGAGCAATATACTGAGCTTTATGTGGTGGAAGAAGCAGCACCAGAACAAACTAGTGCTCCACTGCTAGATAAAAAAACAATACAGCTGGTGAATTAATGTGCTACTCCCAACACTTCACACACTTTTAGTTACCCTTTAAAGAGGTATGAGCCATGTGTTTTATAGAGGAAAAAATATAAAAGTACATAATAGTGAAGTATGTCAAGGAAAAGCAGGACAAATCCACTCACATTTCCCTGAGCAATATGCTCAGTTATAAACACATCCAGGATCCCCCATAGGGGTATGGCAGGTGGTTATTATCCTCAGTTGAACTCCACTCCAATGCTTGATAAAGAAGAACATATGAAGAAGGGACCAGGCTTCAGTAAAACATTTAATATAGCATAAAAAAGAGTATAAACCTTACATTAAAAACAGCAATGTTCCATGAAGATAAAAGGTCTCTTAAAGTGTTCTGTGTCTGTGTGAGGAGAACTAGCTGCTACAGACACGGAGCACTTTAAGAAACTTTTTATCTTCAAGAAGACTGCCCTGCACAGAGCCCCGACTTCAATCCCATTTAACACCTTTGGGATGAACTGGAATGGAGATTGTGAGCCAGTCCTTCTTATCTAACATTAGTGCCTGACCTCACAAATGCTTTACTGGATGAATGAGCAACAATTGTGAAAATCTTCCAAGTAGAGTGGAAACTGTTATAGCTGCAAATGGGTTACCAACTACATATTAATGTCTATGTATTTAGAATACGATGTCATAAAAGTCCTTGTGGGGTTTTATGGTCAGGTGTGCCTTTACCTTTCTGCATAGAAATGAAAATTATATATATATATATATATATATATATATATATATATATATATATATATATATATATATATATATATACTGTATATAAAAATGTACTGTTATTAAAAATTGTTTTAAAGATATATTTTGTCGATGACCTAAGAGCTATATATATATACACATATAAAATACTGAAAAAAATAAAATAATTTTCCCTAAAACAGTAAATAAATAACTATAAATTGCATACTAAAATACATAGCAAATTAAAAATTTTGACAGGTACCAACAAAATATGTGTATCATATATGTATGTATTAGTAAGGTAAAATGTAATTATAACATCCTACAGAAATCATTAAAAAAAATATGTGTGACACATTAGCAGCCCTGGCAAATGTGATTCTTTTTAAAGAAATATATATTTCTAGCATCCTTTCTTTAGGGTAGGAACATTACTTCTCTAACTCTAGCGTTAAAAGCTGTAAATTCAATATAATTAACATTGTTTCACTCCATTTACCCTGCAAATAAAATTTTACAGACTAACTTCAAATAGTTGCAATATATATATATATGTAGTTATGCAAAATCAATAGATTTTCTTGATAGTGAGCATAAAGCTAGCAAATGCAATAGCTAGTCTATCAGTCTCGTATATGAGTAAAAATAAATAACACCTGAGTATTTATTCAGGACCATTCCACTTTATGTACGGTGCTAGGGCTTCCTAGAGACCACTGATTGCTCTTATAACTTCCACACCTGTAGGCTGGTTAAAGGAAAAGAGAGCACGTAATGGCTCACCTCTATTTAATAAAGAGTATGCCTTCATATGGTTTTCTCATTGTTCCTTTAAGGACATACTGTTTTTAAAAAAAATATAATTGTAATTTTTATGTTAATGCTTTAATACTTGTCCCGACTGATTGCAAGCATAAAATAAAGGTTATTGATTTCAGGGAATATGTGTAAAAACACAGGCTTATCTGGATATTGGCTATATACTATAAATACCTACTTTTCATACCTATGGATTTGCATATGATGTTCCGTTGAAGCTTCGTTTTTTGGATTTTCATGTTAAGGGAAAATGAACATACAAACAAATTAAGTTGGCTACTATATCCAATTGTTGCTAAATTGTTACTGGTTTCATTTGACCATGAAAAAAGCTTTATAACTCTCCCACTAGTGACACTCCCGTGGATACATAAATGTGCCACACATAAGCTTCTCCTTTAGCACCCTACAATTGGCTCTACACTGTTTTTACCGGATAAAAAATAATATGGGTCTTTGTTCATACTGCTCATGGATCATTCTCTCCCCCTGAACTAAGACTACCCTATTGTGTAGGAATTTGGGAACATATGCTGAATTGAAACTGCCATGTTGATGATAATGATTTCAATCTGGGAATCACTTGGTCTCATGGGTCTATTCACTAAAATAACTAATATAGCACCTGAGTTTGACTTGGAAAAAACCCCTGGATCGAATCATCCCCATCAAAATTAATTTATTTTAGTTATTTTTGAGACTAAGTCAAATTCAGGTGCTCAAAAATAGCTTTGCTTATTTAACCTCTCATTACTTTCAATAGGGAAAATTCTTAAATTATATTTTTTTGTAATTCAAACTTGGTATTGAATGTGACTTAGTCTCAAAATAAAAGTAGGCCTCCAAAGTAAATATTCAGTAAATAGTTAATTGGAGACATTGGCTTGGATATTGGGAGGGAGGGGTGGAGTGAAGGAGGAGTTAGAAAAGGAGGTCCTTTTGGGTTAGAGATAGATGAGTAGAGGTTTGTTACACTACTTGTATACACACTGTAATGTTTCTTTGTATTTATTTTTATCTAGGTCCTTGCGGGGTGTTGGTAGATGGGCCGGGGTTGTTACACTATGTGTACATTCTCTGTGTATTGTTTCTCTGCATTCTTTTTTATCTTTTAACTATGTATATGTTGAGCTTGTGTCCATGGTATGTTTCCCAAAATGAATAAAAAGCTCAGATTAAATGACAAAAAGATTTAAAAAAAAACTGTGACTGGCTCCAAGTGGCATAGGACATGTAACAGGCAGAAGGCTAGCACATCAAGGCAACTATTCCAGTAAATGTAATCACTAGTTACGTTTTAAGTTCAAGTCTTAGCATTAATATGCATTAATGATCATATTTGGTTCAGGGGCGGATCCAGAATCTGATCTCGGGAGGGCCATGTCCTTCTGTCACTCTCCTCTCCCTTCCCATGTCCGCCTGTCTCTCTCCTCTCTTCCCGTGTCCACCTGTCTCTCTCCTCTACCTTCCCATGTCCGCCTGTCTCTCTCCTCTGCCTTCCCATGTCTGTCTGTCTCTCCTCTCTCTTCCCATGTCTGTTTGTCTCTCCCATCCCATGTCTGTCTGTCTCTCCTCTGCCTTCCCATGTCTGTCTGTCTCTCCTCTGCCATGCCATGTCTGTCTGTCTCTTTTCTGCCTTCCCATGTCTGTCTGTCTCTCCTCTGCCATCCCATATCTGTCTGTCTCTCCTCTGCCTTCCCATGTCTGTCTGTCTCTCCTCTGCCTTCCCATGTCTGTCTCTCCTATCCCTTCCCATGTCTCTCTCTATTTTCTTTCCCATGTCTGTCTTTCTCCTTCATTTTAAATGTATGTATCTCCTCTTATTTCCCATGTCTGTCTCTCTCTTCTCCCTTCCCATGCATGTCTCTCTCCTCCTCCTCTTATTACTGTCTCTTTGTCCCTCTACCCATGTATGTCTCTCCTCTCCCCCATCAGTATTCTCTCCTCTCCCCGCCACCGGTCAGTGTTCTCTCTTCTCCTCCATCAGTGTTCTCTCCTCTCTACCCCTTTTCTCCTCTCTCCCCCTTCTCTCCTCTGTGTTCTCTCCTCTCTCCCCTTCTCTCCTGTGTTCTCTCCTTTATCTCCCCTGCGTTCTCTCCCCACTGCTCCCTGTTCTCTCCTCTCTCTCCACCCTGCCTCCACCCTACTCTCTCCTCTCTCATTCTCCCTGTTCTCTCCTCTCTCTCCATTCTGTTCTCTCCTCTCATCCTCTCTCCCCTACATCAGTGCTGCTCGCACTCCCCGCTCAAACTGATGTCGCAGAGCATCGTATTTCCGATGCTCTGTACCATCACTATGCGCGGGGAGCACGAGGCAGCATGGATTTAGCTCTCAGTGTGGTTAACACACACAGAGCCAATGCTGTCTACGTATACCCCCCCCCCACTCCAGCTCTGTTTCTATTCTTTTAATCCTATGTTTCAACCCTATCAGAAATCTAGCAACCTACCTAAAATAGAACTATGAAAATAAGCCCATGCAAGTCTGATTGGCAATTGTAAGGGATTTCCGCACGGGTGAAGACAAGAATCAGTGGTCTGGGTGAAAAAATTCAGCAGGTTTTATTTTCCCCACAGTAGACCGAAAGGACAACAAAAAAACAAAGCTTGGTTCAGCATAAAAAAGGAAAAAGTTGTAGTCTGATAGATGCAAACTTGTTGAGAAACCAGTTCCAGTTGGAGGACAAGTGACTGCATAGTGCATACTTGCCAACTTTGCCCTCTTGTGTACCAGGACATGAAGGGGTGGTGCCTGAAGGAGCAGATTTATGTAACACTGCATTTAAACCCCCAGAATTGACCTCCAGGCTACCTGGTACAGATACCTGGTATCTGGAGCTCATGTGACTGTTTTTAGACTCTTTTAGTCTGCTAGACAAATACTGTTTAAATTCAGTGCTGTCTGTGCACAATTCTAAGCACTGTGCATTGACAGCAGTAATGCTGTTAACAGGACCCAAAAGAAGTGACTTAGCTGACAAACCCGGGGAGTATTCTTAACCAGGGTGACTGTGAGCGCTATGGTTTCATATACCATGCTCACAAAGAAGCTGTGTCTTAATTGAGAACACCATTGTGAGGCTGGTATTACCCCTAGGCCTTCCTGTTTAAAGAAAGTCTAACGCTATAAACCAGGATCTTCCCTGTTAAGTGATATTGTACAGCTGTGTTGACCTAGTTCCGTCTATCATCCACAGTGGACAAATTTCACTTACTTTAAAATCATTAAAAAGAGCTTTTCATAGTTTTAAAATGTTTATAATATATAAAAACATAATGTTTTTATACATGTATATACACTATTTGGACAAAAGTATTGGGACACACCTCTTAATTACTGAATTCAAAAAGACCCATTTTCACAGGTGTATAAAATCAAATGCAATCTGCATTTACCAACATTTGTGAAAAAAATGGGTAATTCTGAAGAGCTCAGTGAATTCAAGCATGGTACTGTGATAGGATAACACCTTTCCAGTCAGATCCTGAAATGACATGCCTGCTAGATATTCCACAGTCAACTCTAAGTGGTCTTATTGGAAAGTGGAAGAATTTAGGAAAAACAGCAACTCAGCCACAAAACAGATGGCATGAGCCAAACCGCATGCAGACCCATCCAGGCTATATCCAGGCACTTTTGTATTCTTTTTTTCTCTCGCTTATGATCTATGTTGGTTCCTGTATATTCTTTGTATCTTTGTATTGTTGTGTGTTTCACTTCCAAGATTTTGTCACATGGTGGCACTTCCCTAGTTTTGACCACATGATGGCACTTTCTACTACTGCCACATGGTGGCACTTTCCTAGTTCAGCTTCAGAGCGTCACCACAGGGTGGTACCTACCCAAGTCTAGCAATTGTCTGGCACCTGCCCAAGCCTAGCCATAGACATGTACCTGAGTCCTTGTTATGGGGACACCCTGAACCCTGCAAAAGGGGTGACCTGATATCAGGATAATCTTTCATCCAGTCTGTATTCAGTTTTTCTGGTTTCCTTTTTGTCTTATGCAATTCTGTTCTGATTATAAGTTCTTCTCATTCCCGAGTTGTTTGCTATTCTGTTAGTTATCCTTATGTGTTATTCACTTCCAAGTCCTGTGCACATGGTGGCACTCCATAGTCCCGGCCACAGGGTGACACTTCATAGTTCCAGCCACATGGTGGAATTCCCTAAGACCCTGTCCTGAGTGGCACCCTTCCCATGTTTGGCCTAAAAGCAGCACCTGCCCAGTTGGCCCCAGAACAGCCCCTGTTCCTAGTATGGCACCTCCCCTTTTGGCCCCAGAGCAGCACCTGCCTAATCTGGCTTCAGTCTGGTTCCAACCCTGTCATAGGGGTGTCCTGTATCCTGTCCTAGAGTACCTTAAATGGGATGTCCTGAGTCCCTTAAATGGAGTATCCTAAGTCCCTTAAATGGCGAAGGTGAATTTTGGTGCCCCCACCAACCCTCCATACATTTTATATATATAAAAGTATAATGTATAGTGTGGAAAATAAATACATCTAAATATTCAACTCGCATGCTCTAAATTTGTCACACATTGACACACTAACACACATTGAAACCCTTAAACACAAAGACACCTTTGCAGTCCCACACAGAGACACACTTACCACTTACACACACCCCCTTACACAGACACAGTGACACACACACACCCTTACACAGACACAGTGACACACACACACCCTTACACAGACACAGTGACACACACACACCCTTACACAGACACAGTGACACACACACACACACACCCTTACACATACACAGTGACACACACCCTTACACAGACACAGTGACGCACTTACACACACCCTTACACAGAAAGTGACAGACTTACACACATCCTTACCGCACCAATACACACATAACCTGAGACACACTATTTTGCCCCTCAATATGCCAGTATTTAGCCACTCGATCTGCCAATATTTTGCCCCTCAATATGCCATTTAATATGCCAGTATTTTGCCCCTCAATATGCCATTTATTATGCCAGTATTCTGCCCCTGAATATGCCATTCTTTTGCCATTTAATATTCCAGTATGTGTCACAACCTGGGATAACAGACCAGGGAGGAGCCTCATTGCAGGGCAGGGTGTGGGGTCTGTCTGCACCCCACGATGCATAACTGGGACTGGACTGATACTGGACTGGTAGCTGGGACCAAACTGAGACTGGACTGGTCGCAGGGACTGAGACAGGACTGGTCGCTGAGACTGGAACTGAGATAGGACAAGTAGCAGAGACTTGAACAAAGACAGGACTGGTAGCTATGACCAAACTGAGACAGGACTGGTAGCTACTGCAACAGGTTTGGAAACAGAACAGTGTTATTCACCTGAATGGTATTATACCCTATGGTTGAGCCTCAGGTAAATGACCACCCAGGACTTGTACACTGACTGCAACCGCACACTGAAGCAGAGATACACAGGGAGTACTGGACGAGAAGGATAGTCAGCAGGCCGGGTCATACACGAAAAAGGAACAAGGTACAACGTAGGAATTCAGAAGGCAAGGTCACTAGACAGGCAAAATGGTCGAGGCAGGCAGAAAACAGCGGAGTCAAAATGAAGCAGGAGTCAGAACCGGAGAATCAATAATCAATAAACTAACGCTAGATCTAGACACAAGGAACTATCACAGGCTGCAACCAAAGCAATGCAAAGGCACTGATTGCCATAAGCTGCAGGTTTATATAGGGAAGGGCTGAGGATAACGAGGCAGCTGAATGGGAACACCACAATAGCGGCCACTAGAGGCTGAAGACAAAAACAGCCACAAACCCAGAATAACCGTGACAGTATGTTGCCCTCAATATGCCATTTCATATGCCAATATTTTGCCCCTCAATATACCATTTAATATCCCAGTATTTTGACCTTCAATATGCCATTTAATATGCCAGTATTTTCCCCTCAATATGCCATTTAATATGCCAGTATTTTGCCCCTCAATATGACATTATTTTGCCATTTAATATACCAATATTCTGCCCCTCAATATGCCATTTAATATGCCAGGATTTTGCCCCTCAATATGCCAGGATTTTGCCCCTCAATATGCCAGGATTTTGCTCCTCCAATATGCCATTTAATATGCCAGGATTTTGCCCCTCAATATGCCAGGATTTAGCCATTTAATATGCCAGGATTTAGCCATTTAATTTGCCAGGATTTTGCCCCTCAATATGCCAGGATTTTGCCATTTAATATGCCAGGATTTTGCCCCTCAATATGCCAGGATTTAGCCATTTAATATGCCAGGATTTAGCCATTTAATATGCCAATATTTTGCCCCTCAATATTCCAGGATTTTGCCCCTCAGTATGCCTGGATTTCACCATTTTTTTCAATTGACCTATTTGTATGAATGGGGACTCTATTTCGGTTTATAGAAAGCCAATAGCATTACATGTATTCCAGAAACCGAAAATCTATAAACCGAATACATTCGGTTTAAAGACTTTCGGTTTATGGAATACATGTAATGCAATTGGCTTTCTGTAAACCGAAATACAGTCCCCATTCATAAGAATAGGGACTCTATTTCAGCTCATAGAAAGCCAATAGCATTACATGTATTCCATAAACCGAAAGTCTATAAACCGAATGTCTTTCGGTTTATAGACTTTCGGTTTATGGAATACATGTAATGCTATTGCTATTCTATAAACCGAAATAGAGTCCCTATTCTTTGCTCCTTTGTCTATGCTGTAGCCCTGGACTCTGTATTATGTTATGTTTTCTGTTTCTGCTTCTGTTCTCTCTGTATATGCTACTTTTATGCCTTAGCCTATCTTCATCCTGCACCATCCTGCTAATCATGTTCAATGTTATGTTCCATTCATGCTCCAGGATGGCTAGGGTTTCTTCAGTTTGATTTATTCTGCAAATACTGGATACAATGGCTGCTTCTACAGGGTCTTGGAATGTGGCCATATGAACCTGGGGTTCCAAACCACTGGGGTAAAATAGGATTTTGCCCCTCAATATGCCAGGATTTTGCCATTTAATATGCCAGGATTTTGCCCCTCAATATGCCAGGATTTAGCCATTTAATATGCCAGGATTTAGCCATTTAATATGCCAATATTTTGCCCCTCAATATTCCAGGATTTTGCCCCTCAGTATGCCTGGATTTCGCCATTTTTTTCAATTGACCTATTTGTATGAATGGGGACTCTATTTCGGTTTATAGAAAGCCAATAGCATTACATGTATTCCAGAAACCGAAAGTCTATAAACCGAAAGACATTCGGTTTAAAGACTTTCGGTTTATGGAATACATGTAATGCTATTGGCTTTCTGTAAACCGAAATACAGTCCCCATTCATAAGAATAGGGACTCTATTTCAGCTTATAGAAAGCCAATAGCATTACATGTATTCCATAAACCGAAAGTCTATAAACCGAATGTCTTTCGGTTTATAGACTTTCGGTTTATGGAATACATGTAATGCTATTGCTATTCTATAAACCGAAATAGAGTCCCTATTCTTTGCTCCTTTGTCTATGCTGTAGCCCTGGACTCTGTATTATGTTATGTTTCCTGTTTCTGCTTCTGTTCTCTCTGTATATGCTACTTTTATGCCTTAGCCTATCTTCATCCTGCACCATCCTGCTAATCATGTTCAATGTTATGTTCCATTCATGCTCCAGGATGGCTAGGGTTTCTTCAGTTTGATTTATTCTGCAAATACTGGATACAATGGCTGCTTCTACAGGGTCTTGGAATGTGGCCATATGAACCTGGGGTTCCAAACCACTGGGGTAATAGGGTTACGCAACATCAAGATGTATCTCCAAATCCTGCACCATGAATTCCTAAATACCATCTCTGGCTCTCAGGGTCTTATGTCACGCACCTGGTCCCTGATTACATAAGACCCTGACTGACCAAGATGGTATACAGGAATTCATATGAAATGCCACCCTATGGTCAAAACCACAAAGTGCCACCCTGTCTGACCTTATAAATGCTTACATACTCTGCTTCATGACTGGCCAAAAATTCCCACAGAAACACTCCAATAATTTTGTGGAAAATGTTCTAAGAAGAATGAAAGCTGTTATAACTGCAAAGGGGGTCCCAACTTCATATTAATGTATATGTATTTTGAATGCAATGTCATAAATGTCCCAATACTTCTGCAATTGTTTCAAAAATAACAAAACATGACTAAAATGTCAATACGCTTTGCAACTAAATGATCACAGTTTTATCACAATATTATAGTTTAACTAGACTGTGATGCTTCTAGTTTTCAAAATACCCTTTTCATTCAAGGATCAGTAGTGAGAAAAATAAAATCAGGGCTTCCAGCAGCTATGTCATTTCCCTTGATAAGTCCTAAATTGACTGCATTATCCAGCACCAAAGGAATCTTCTTCACCTAGTATGTTTCTACAATTATGTCTTTTTTAGAAGGAAAATCTTTTTTGACAACATTCAGCTGTACAAGCTCACTGCAGCTACATTTAATCCACAGTCGTGCTTGTCATTGTAATAATTTTGGCAGTTTATAGTTGAATATTGTATAGTATAAAATGTTTCATTGAATAAATCAATAAATGGAACTTTTCCAACATTCTTTAAACAAAGGAATGAACTGCTTTAAATATATAGTTATCTCAGGAATATTTTTTTTGATATATATTTTCACATAATTATTTTTAGGAAATGTTTAAACATATTTTGTTTCAAGGAATTATTTTGACAAACCTTTAGAAGCTCAGCTCTTATGACTTTTATCTTGGATGTCACCATTTGTACCATCAGGACTCCGATGAGTGCAGCTCTGATGAATATTTAAGTATTAAGTGAATTAAAATAATAATTACAGCCAGGTAAATATATTGATAAACTGATCTGATTGGAAAAAAGTGCTTAAGTCTCTTTAGTGTTGACAAAGCCACATAAAAGTTGATTACCAATGTTTAATGGTCATCCAGTGACAGTGACAATATATAAAACAATTGCAAGAAGCAACAACAAAATAAAATACCAATGAACTTCAGACGTGTCCAGAGTTCTTTTGAGGTTTCCACAGGGCATAATGAATAGGTACCGCTTAATCATAAGCACTGATCTGATTATTCATCATGCAGTATATATTTTGTCACTGCCCGGGATTGTTAACTAGAATTAATGTTATTGTAGTGGTTACTTCAACATTTATGAGATAACATCAATTTCAAACTGAATTCAGTAAAAAAGTATCACTACATGTATTGTCCATTTTTTCTTATAGGCTTTAAAATTTTTAAAAATAAACCCTAATATCCTAAAATCCTCATTTCAACCCTTATGTTCCCCTAACTCAAATGTAGGCCTTTAAGACATGCATCATGATGGCAGTGTGCTGTAATCAATAGTTGACCTTAAGAACGCTTGGCAATGGTCATCCAAAGTTTTGATGTACCAGCATTACTATAGTTCCTTTTAATAGGATGCCCATGTTAACATACCTGGGGACTCTCAGGGTCTGACGCTTAACATTCGGTCTTGACAGGCATTCAAGGTCGCGGATTGTACACTGGTTTAAAGTCATATGATTGTAACTTTTGTGTTTTTCTCAGTGGGTTTGAAAGTAAAAAAAACAGTGTTTTCTTGCAGATAAATTAACTACGTTTCATTTGAATGCTTTGTTTAACACAGTTGGTTAGTGGCTGAAAAAAGGCTTACACTATTAAATACTTAATATTTTGAATGGTTCTCCATATGCACTTAACCCTTTTTGTTACTCTGATCGAAAAATAGCTTTCTTGCATAAATATGGTCTATGAAAATTCTTCTTGCCCAAAATTGTAGATATGGTAACCCCTTCATTACCAGCACATTCTATGCTGTCCTAATTTTACTTGTCCCAAAAGACTCTAGGACAGCATAGAGTATCCAGCGATTAACATCTCATCGCGGCTCCCACCTGTCAGATGAGGCCACTTTGAGTGGTTTAAGTCTGACAGGGAAAATGTAGCGATGTTTAAAATTAGCACCGGCTATATTTTGCTGAAGTGCACCATGCCTGAACTTCTGGGTTCAGACACGCCTCTGTCGGGATGTCTCGCAAATTTTTGCCAGGACCCACAGGATCTAGTAAGACTATGATTGTGTCTCTGCCATTGTGTCCCTAGCTACCGATGACCTAGGGACAAAAAGTGGAGTTTTGGTGCTTGTGTCATCTGGGACACAAGTACCATGCTTCACAAAGAGAAGTTAAAGAAGTATTAATTTGAGACTTAATAAAGGAAAATAATTTGTGGAATAAGACTATTCAATTACAATTTTCATGCATCTACCTACATTTTACCACTGTGGTTCATTATTTTTATTGCATTCTGGCTTGAAAACATTATTGTGCCCCTGCTTTATTATAGAGTAAAAAGCGTTTTTAGGTTTTGATGTGAAATGTTGATATAAAAGTCCTTATACAAGCAATACTTTTAAAATACAGTTTCAGTGTCTATAAATAATGTATAATGACAGCACCCTAGTTATTTTTATCTTTTCCTATATAGCAAAAATGCAAATATGTATATCCTAAAATATAGGATCTAAATATCAGTCTAACATATAGAGAAACATTAGAAAAATGTTGATGCATTTTCTACACGCATTGGTATTTTTCTTTAGATTATAAGTGTGCATGCAGGGCTATCCCTCTGTATTATCTGTGGAATTGTAGATGTTGGTGCAATAGAAATAAATGCTATTGCAATGTAAAGTTGTTACATTGTTTTTTGTTTTTAATGTATTTTTGTTGTTGTTGTTAAAATTTTACACAAAAGTCAATGTTAGGAAGTCAGTTTATTAATATAGATAAGGAATAATATTATATACAATTTGTTTTACAGACCCACAAACAGCCAGTGGTGAGGTAGATGGAGTTAATTTAGAAGAAATCCGAGAATTTGCAAAAGCTTTCAAAATCCGACGCCTTTCCCTTGGTCTGACTCAAACTCAAGTGGGTCAAGCTTTAAGTGCAACAGAGGGTCCAGCCTATAGCCAGTCTGCCATCTGCAGGTAAGCAATATTATTAAAGTGGATTAATCATCTACAGCAAATTACATTAAAAGAACATAACAAGTGCACATTTTTAATAATAAATATTTCTACACTTGCCAATTGCAAATCTGCCTCCTCTCCTATTTTCACACCAGCGTCAACAACTGTAAAACAGGCTTAGAGGGGGCTATTCACTAAAATGTGAGTTGTAGCTGAGTTGAGGTGAGATGAGGGGAGATGAACATTACATCTCACCAATTTAGCTATGTATTGTGCAGGGACAAACCTGGTGCACTCGCTAAGAAGGGAAAGCTCACTAGGTTTGTCCCTGCAAATAGCTAAATTAGTGAGATGAAATGTTCATCTCTCCTAAACTCATCTGCAACTCACAATTCTCCTTTTAGTGAATAGCCCCCAGAAACTAAAAATGATACAATAATGCATCACTTTAGAAGAGGTCAATATTGTATAATATTAGAGCAACTGTACAAGACTGTGCATTGAATAATGCCAAAGAAAAAATATGTTTAATTCATCCTTGTTATCACGTATTTTGCCAAAGCTAAAGCTTTGCCAAAAAGAGGAAATATGGTGTCATAATATAAGCAATAATCAGTTAACTTAATAAAAAAAAAAAAAAAAAACTATTGAGTTACTATAAAAAAAAATGTACATTGTATTTATGCTCTACAAACTAATTTCATTTTTATGTCAACTTTAACAATTATTATTATTCAAACTATATCTGCAAATTCTGCATGACTCAATTAGTTCTGCATGCTTTATAAATCCACATCAAAATCTGCAGTTTATCATGTCGTCATATTGTATGTCAAACACATCAAAGGTCAACTATTGATCTTCTTAATGTTAATATCAATCCACATTGTTTTTGTATTGGGAAACACATAATTCTCTACACAACACATGGGCAATGTAACATGTCTTGCATTGCTTAAAAGTACACTTTTCCAGGGATGCCTGCTTCTTAGGGCAGGAAGGCCTCCGTTCAGAGGATAAACTGGAATGTAGTTTTAAAGGTACTTGTCAATGTATCTTCGTATTAGAGGCACTAAAATGTTTCTATGTTAGATGCACAAGTGAAAAAAACATTATGTGACCCTTTAAAATCACACTGGCACCCTCAAAATTTGTGAATGAAAAGTTAATTCTAAGGTATTCATACATTTTTAAGCTCTGTATTTGCTGTCCACCAATATGATTGTATAAATTAATTTTCCTGACTCATGCAATGGTTCATGCCTCGTGTGGCTTTCTAAGCAATGTGAGATGGTAATGCCATCAGTTGGAATAGGCAGGGGCATAACAAGACACCACAGGGCACCAGTGCAAATTTGCAAAACCCGAGTGCCATACACTTTCTATACCATAATGCCATATATTTCTCAACCTTCTACAGTGCCGATATTGCCCTACATCACTTTTCACTGCAGCATTTTTTTTCAATTTTACTTTTCATTGCATCATTATTGAGCAATGATACGTTTCACTGTGCCATTATTGGCATAAAACACTTTCCCTGTGCCATTATTACCCACATCACTGTTTACTGTGCTAGTATTGCCCCATGAGCTTAAGCGTCATAGAAAATACAATGAAGCAGTAGAGAGCCAAAGGATAGCAACAGCATCCATATCTGTTATCCTTAAGTCATTAGTTCACAACAGAGTTCCAAATGATATGTGATAAAAAAAAATGGGCAAGTCAAGAATTATTGCGAAAAAAAGGGGGGTGGGTGCTACAATGCCCGAGAACAAACAGTACTGCAATAGTCTGTCCTGTAGGATAATACATACTCGGGAGAGCAACTCAATTTTTTTACTGCTTACACCATTGCAGAGGAACCACTCCATTAGCATATCAGACTGATCCCACCCATAAGGGCAGTCCAGACCCGAAATGCATGGCTAGTACCCTCTACACGAGGAACACAGCAAACCACAGACGTACGTTTCGGCCCTCAATGGCCTCGTCAGTGTGGTATGGCTGATGATCAACTAGGTGCAAGCAGGCCAGGGACCCACGGCCGTAGGCATACCCTGATACTTATGGCGATCAGTCTGGGTGGGATCGGTCTGATATGCTAATGGAGTGGTTCCTCTGCAATGGTGTAAGCAGGCAAAAAATGGAGTTGCTCTCCCGAGTAGGTATTATCCTACAGGACAGACTATTGCAGTACTGTTTGTTCTTGGGCATTGTAGCACCCACCCCCCTCTTTTGTCGCCAAGTCAAGAATTATTCACCAGTTTTATATATAACTTTCATAATATTACACGGTTTTAAATTTCTCTTAAACTGTACATATATATATACACATACTTTGATCGCGCATAACATTATGACCACCTGCCTAATATAGTGTAGGTCAAGTTTTCACACCAAAACAGCCCTGACCTGTCGAGCAATGGATTTCACTAGACCTCTGAAGGCGTGCTATGGTATCTGGCACTAAGACATTAGCAGCAGATCCTTTAAGTCCTGTACGTTGCGAGGTGGGGCCTTCATGGATCGGACTTGTTTGTCCAGCACATCCCACAGACATAGATAAACAGACAGATTGATACACAGATAATTTTATCGAGGGGCACAGATGCACAGATACAAATATATCTACAGAGATTTACAAATACAGAGACAGGTAGAGAAATAGAGATTAGATATAGATAGAGATAGATATATGGACACATAAACACAATTCAATTGACCTATTCTTATGAATGGGGACTCTATATCGGTTTATAGAATAGCAATAGCATTACATGCATTCCATAAACCGAAAGTCTATAAACCGAAAGACAGTCAGTTTATAGACTTTCGTTTTATAGAATACATTTAATGCTATTGCTATTCTATAAAAAGAAAGTCTATAAACAGCATGTCTTTCGGTTTATAGACTTTCGGCTTATGGAATACATGTAATACTATTGGCTTTCTATAAACCGAACTAGAGTCAGTAAGAAATTTTTATTAATGGGGACTCTAGTTTGGTTTATAGAAAGCCAATAGTATTACATGTATTCCATAAGCCGAAAGTCTATAAACCGAACGACATTCGGTTTATAGACTTTCGGTGTATGGAATAGATGTGATGCTATTGCTATTCTATAAACCGAAAGTCTATAAACCGAATGACTTTCGGTTTATAGACTTTCGGTTTAAAGCCGAACCTCGAACTTCAACACGGACATACAGTGAAATGTTCGGGTTCGTGGTACGGACACCGTAATGTTCGGTACGAACCCGAACAGTGCGGTTTGGGTTCGCTCAACACTAATTATAAATGAACACAATAGGACTATAAGGGCTTACAAATATTTATTTTCAGTGCACTTATTCTTTAAGGGTTATAGTTCAGTTCTAATGTAAACAAAAACTATGTACTGATTATAGAATATGACATATTCTATAGGTGGTGACAAAATATTTATGGGCATGTTACATACAACTAACAAAGTATTTTCCTGAAGAATTGTTCTTAAATGGGCATATTTAGTGTAGAGCTTGTAAAATAAAGCTGTAGCAATCAATCTGAAAATATCCAGTGGTTAATTATATACATGCAACATTTAAGCTATCATTTCTTGCATTTAAGCATATATATAAACAGTAATATCCTATATGTAAACATAAAAGGTAGAATACTTAGCAATGAGGTTGCTGTTGTTAATGTATACCTTTGTGCCCTCCCCATTCACCATGGAAATAAAAAACAAAACAAACCTGAGTTCATTTAAGTGGATTTTGTTCCTGGTGATCCATGAAATGCCCTGTCTATTTATCTGCTCTTTATATTTTTAATGTATTCCCTGTAGAACAGAAGTGTACTTTTCCTGCAGTTTAGGACTACGGTTATAAATAACATCAGTATGGGGTAGTGAGCTTACAGCTCACATTTGGCTCAATGATTTTCCATAAAACCCATTGATTGTTGTTAAATACAAAAAGCTCCATAGGATCCTCTCACTTCTATGGCATCCCCTACTGTTTTTTCTTATAAGATACCTCCCTGTAGAAAATAACCTTTATTCAGTCTATACAAGGATACCACTGCTGTTAAATTTGTTTCCTGACTTGTATATTGTTATAGCAAACATCATGTAGTGAAGAATAAACACAGATAAGGCGGTCCCATGATCTAAATACTACTTCCCTGTTGCATACTGTAAAAGCTAAGTAGAAAAAAAAGAATTCTTCTGTAACAAAAAACCCACATTTGTTTTTTATTCTAATGCAAACTATTATTACATAACATTTATGAGCTTATATTTTACATAAAGCTGCATTAACAAACTGAATCCTTATTTTTAGCTTAGTTTTATGACATGTCTAACACCTTTAGTGCCAAAGGACCATGTTCTTCTTGTATTTCACTTTAACTATACAATCACGCTGTCACTCAAAGGGGTTAAAGGGCAAATAGCATGTTTTCAATTGTTTGTGTCTTATTTAGTCATGTCATTTTTCTAAATTAGTTCTTCTTTTGTGTTACCCTAGCTATATTTAAATGCAGTTGTACACAGAGTAGGATAATTGTAATTTTAATATAGTTGTGCTTTGCAGTTTTTTTTTTTTTATTTGGTTAACGTAATACCTTTATGCTTTGCCTTAAACAATAGAAAGTCTACATCAGTTAAGAAACCTATCAATATACTGGAGAGAACACTGGACTGTTTGCACTCTCTTTTTGAAATATGAAGCCGGCATATTATTAGACATATAAAGCAGACAAATGTGAAGCAGACATATGATTAGAAAAGAATGCTGTAATGGGGATAACACATTTTTCAATAGACAATAGTATTTCAAAATCAGAAATAACATACCACATACTTTAAAGCATACACTATTTATTTAAATGGTGTGAGTAAGGCTATTTTTACCAAAGAAAAACAGAGCAATTCCTAGAGAAGGGTATCACATCAGAGTAATCATGCTGAAACACCAAACCTATAATAGGGAGCAATCAACCCGAACAGTTTCTTTTAAACTGTGAAAATATAGCCATAGTAGAGGTAAATGGTTTATTCCCTTTTTTGGGAAAACAATCACAAGATCGCCCATTACATATGGAGGTGGGGGCACGCATCGAAACACATTCTGCTGCCATCTCTAGTCATATGAGCGAACATCCAAAAGAAGACTCTTCCACCATGTCCATTACCTGAGTGTGAAAGAAGACAGTATTAACTAGAAAAAAAACTTAATTAGTTTGATTTTGATAGAAAAACATTTTATGGGTACAGTTGTCTTTTAAGTTTCTATTTCTATTTACTAAATTCACCTTTCCAAAGCCTGTATGGAGATCTCTGGCAAAAGGGTCAGAAATTGGACAGGGATTAAATCCAGCTTCCACTTCTGCCAGCAGTCTGGTGTAAGTTAATGTGGGTATGACTATTAAGGGTAATTAGGTACAGTGATGCTACTGTTGGGAATGAGGGTTGTGGTGCTAAAGGAAGTGGGACCTGTGATTTTGAAGGCGAGCAGGAATCGTGATGCACAGAGGCACTGGTTACAGTAATGGTGACTGGGAAGTCAGAACTGTGATGCTGAGGTGGGGAGTGAAAATGGAGATATTGAGGGGAGAGAGTGAAGACTATAAAGCTGATAGACTAGAAGTGAACACTGAGACTCAGGAGGCGTGTCTGTTGAGAATCTGGAGAGGAGTTGAGACTAAGATGCTGGATCACCAGTGAATGGAGATTGTAATTCTCGGGAAAGGACTTGTGACTGTTATATTGGTTGGAGATGAAGCCTGAACTGGAATACTAGAAATTAAATAGGAAACTGTAGGTAGAGGAGAGTGTGGAGATTGAGGTTTGGGGGAAAGGGAAGTAAGAGATGTGCTGTTGGTGAGGCAAAGGAACTTTAATGTAAGGAGACTAAGATATATATAGAGACAGAGCAGGGTCTATGATGCATTAGGTTAGAGAGGAGTATAATTATGATTTTTGAAGGAGAGGTGTATAGGGACTGATATCTCTGGAGATAACGGGATGAAGACTTGAGTTGCAGACAGGATGCCACACGCAGACACTTGCTGAGTGATACGATTAAAGTGTACCTGTCAGGTAAAAAATGAGTAGGTGAAACGATATCTATTCATTGTGACAGGAACTTTTCTAACATATATGTAAATTTTTGTCAGGGTACCCCTTCATACGATAGTATAGTATTCAAAAATTCCTACACGTAAGTATGTCTCTTGTTCAACTTACCTGCTGGCACTTCCACCAGCTACGTATTGTGGATGACAGGTTCTCTTTAAGGACATACACGTTGATACGTGGAGCTGCACCCAACAGGTGGTATTATTTAACAAATTATGATGATGTTCAATTTATGACAAAGAATCCAAAAGATAAGGATTTAAGCTTCACTGACATAACAGCACTGACATAACAGCAGGTAATGCATATAGAAAACAAGGCCCATATATACATAATCATTATGTGCCAAAATTGGTATGTATTAACAGTTATATATATATATATATATATATATATATATATATATATATATATATTTGTACATATAATACAAGTCAATACATACAATTTCACTTTACGAAAAATAGCTAAAGTACCATATTTCTTCTTTCTATGAATTTCCTGCTTGTTTGTTTGTCTTTTATAATCTGTATCTTTTATGCTTTTGGAAAGTGCTTGCATCCATGAAACTATGCATGTCTAGCCACTAATGTTTTATTTAGTGTAGTTTGTCAATCAACATTAAATTAATTGTAAAATATCTCTGCCAGTCCATTAGTCAGGCAGGCAGGGTATCCCACCCTGGCAGAGCATCAGTGTAAGACTCTTCTTTTTCAATTTTCCCCTCAGACACACCATCCTGAGAAGCCACTTTTTCCTACCACAGGAAGCCCAAGAGAACAATATAGCTAGCAGTCTGACAGCCAAACTGAACCCTGGCCTTTTGTATCCTGCCAGGTTTGAAAAGCTGGACATCACTCCTAAAAGTGCCCAGAAGATAAAGCCTGTCCTTGAGCGGTGGATGGCTGAGGCTGAGGCCCGCCACCGAGCAGGTATGCAGAACCTGACAGAGTTTATCGGCAGCGAACCTTCCAAAAAGCGCAAGAGGCGCACTTCATTCACCCCACAGGCCCTAGAGATCTTGAATGGCCATTTTGAGAAGAACACGCACCCTTCTGGGCAGGAAATGACTGAAATCGCAGAGAAGCTGAACTATGACAGGGAAGTGGTTAGAGTTTGGTTCTGTAATAAACGACAAGCTCTCAAGAACACAATTAAACGTTTAAAACAACATGAGCCAGGAACAGGAGTCCCTATGGAGTCTTTAACGGACTCAATGGAAGAAAACTCCTAAAACCTTGAGACTGAACTCTGTGAAATGCCTGTTCATCATTCTTGTAAGTAAAAAGACTAACAAAACAAACTGATGGACAGAACAATTTATTAATGTATTCATGAGTTTTCCAAATACAATGCACAGCACTTAGTGTGTATGTGTGTCCGTGGTAGAAGTAGTCCCAAAAGGGAAACAAAAAGAAAAAAAGTACTTTTTTATGGACTTCACAAAAACCAAATAACTGCGTTTGCTGTATATTATGACAATGCGAACTGTATTTGAAAATCAAGAGAATCTTTTATCTATTTAAAGAAAAAACAAGCCTGCCACCTGGAGGATGAATTGTAGATTTTCAGGTACTAATTGCTCATTCACTAGGAAATGTTCTGTATTAACCAAAGTGAGAAACATGGCATTGCAAAACAAGATAAATGGTCTTTTCTTCAATGAGTATGATGTGATAAACATTGTCATTGTTTACCTTATGGGGCACAAAGAAAATATTTATTTGTTGGGTTATTTATTTTATACACACTATTGTTTGGGAATATATGGTACTTTATCACAGTTATGTCATGAAACAGGCATGGCCTCAATAACTTTTTTGACATTTTTTTAGATGTTTAAGACCTTAATTATATGTTCTCTTTGACTTATGGGTTTCATGTTCATTCTTAATACATGTATAGAATGAATGATTTTTGGTACATTCCTTAGACTAAATATGTGTATAGTTATCCACATAGTGCATGTTGCTCCCCTACACCATAAGAAAATGCAGTGTAAACAAAATGTAACTGAAAGAGAAGAGCTTTGTGTCTACATCTATGTTTTACATCCATGGTATGGTTCTGTGTTTTCTTTCCAAAGTCTCCTAGCCAAAGAAACTTCCTGAGATTCTGATGAAAAATGAGTAGACCAAATAGAGGGTTGAAGGATTAACAAAGTCTTTATTATTTAAAAGTATTGTGTACTATTCGTGATAAGCCTACTTTATTTGTAATTCTATAGGACATATTTTTTCATATTTACTAAAAACTAGAAATGTATGATTTGCTGCATTATGCTTGATAACAGGGGTAAATTGCAAAAGGCAGTGAAGTGATCGATTCTTCTGTTGACTAATGAATTACATACCTGACCTAGAGTGAAGGTTGTAAGTAAGCATTGTTGGTTAAAGTCTACTCATCTGCAGCATTTACACGTTGTCTTAAAACATATGATGTCTATCTGCTTGGGCATTGCCATTTAACATGTGGCACTCCGGTTGTTAAGAACTCATGATGCATGTCACTATACAAGACGGAGAGTTCACCTTAATGCTCTTGTTATGTGATAAGTCTTTTTAAAACAAGGCAAAACATTTTACCGTTTTGCAAATGTAACTAGATCTATCTTGGCTCAACTCAACAGCAATAACATGTATGGTCTGGCATTTCCTGTGGCCCTAATGAGTTCCAAGGAAAGTACATTTTTAGTTTTCCCAGGTAGATGACTTCTCTTTACATTTAACTGTGCAACTGAGTTTCCACTAAAATGTGTCATCGTAGCAGTGATATATAGAAAGTATATTGAGGCGTACTAAGTTCACAAGGTGCTTATAATAGTAAAATCTAAGTGTACCTCTGCTGAATATGAGCCCAATCGAGTGTCCAACTTAGTGACATGAAGCTGAAATTTATTGAATAAACCTGGAACTTAAATTGAAGTAAAAATCTCAATTAGATTTAGATATTTTAAAACTGGGCACGTTTATTTAAAAAAAAATATTACCAAATACCACAAAATGTTTTTATTTGTTTTACTAGACAATAGCTGGGACAAGTAATGACTTATCAATCCAGACCATACCCCACTCCACATGGTTAAATAGTGAATGGTGAAATGCAGCACCCTGACACATGTTTTTTATTTTATTATTATTATTTCATTTTGTATATTTATTTAAGAGAGCCTGAAGAACTTTGAGGAAAACAAAAAAATGTTGTTGTGCAAACTGACAATATGACTGTATTGGCATCAATGGAATTATATGACAATTCTTGGTAATATTATGAATATAGGAACCAACAGAATGTTTCTGGTAATTGCTTAATTTTTCACCAAAATTCCTGTACTCTTCCATAATAACAAGTAACACTAAAAAAAAATTCTATATGACTAGTCCATAAAATATTTTGTGTCACTGCAATCGGATAAAATGATGACAAACCTTGGGCAGCTTTTTTCTACACAGCATTTCTGACATAATTTAATCGGCACAAATATCTCTATAATTTCACGATTGATAGATTTCCTATGCTCAGATTTTCTTGATTTGTTATTGAGTTATTTGTTATATCTGTTGTCCCAAGCACAATATGAGCACATTCTAGAACCATGGAGCATTTACAAAAACCTTGACTCTCTTCAGTACACAGACACTGAAGAGCTAATGAAATAATTCTAGACCATCACCTTGCAGTCTGTATGACACTATGACTTTTTTTTACTGTTTTATATTTTTATTATGTTTTTGTATTTTTGAAAATGTGTTGTAATGCTTATTTTATTTCACTAGTTAAGAAAGTTTAGTGAAAATAACAAAAATGTGGAAAGTGTATATATGTAAATCATATGGTACATATTTGTACACACTATTTAATTTTCCCTCATATAACTTATTGCATAATATTAGCCCACGCTGATTTATAAAAAAAAAAAAAGCAGAAAAAAATAACATAAAAAATTAACTTATAAATAATGTCCATACTATTTTGTACACTTTGCTGTTAGTGATCTTTGTTGACAGGTCCTGTAGATTGAAAGGATCAAAGAGTTTACATTGTTGTGTAATTGTTTTATTTTACTATGAAAAAAGGTTAAGCCTCTTCTCTAAAAGAGGTTGTAAAGCGCCTGCAATGGGTGCCTTGGCCATCTGTGAAAAGGTAACGGCAGCAGCTCCACTGGTTTGTTTAGAAAAAAATCATTGCAAACACGCTATTAGGATATTGTTGTTTTTTTGCTTATTTTAGCACGTTCATGCCTAGCACTGGAATTCTCAATCTAGCATTTTGTATATGTTGCTGGAAACATTATAAATGAGCTGACATAATTTTTATCATGAAGGTTTTAAGTAGCAACTAGACAGCTGTGGTGTACCAAATTATGCTCATCAAGGCCCTCACAAGAAACCACAGGAACTTGGAAGTAGCACAACCTGAACTGAATGTGAGTGTGAAAGCCACATTAAACCAAAACTGTCTGCGCTTCTCACCCTAATAACGTTGGCAAAAAATATATAAACATAATATAGATGAGAGATGTTGGTTAAATGAATTGGCCAAAGCGTAATTAAGCTCACCCGCCACGTCAAGGCACACTCTCAATAGGGTGAGAACCTACTATCGAGTGGGCACACAAAGCAGTTTATCCTACTAACAAAACCATCTTTATGTGTTGGAGGAGGTGCAATTAAACCTCCTCCCAATAAACCCCTGGACAGCAAGCTGCAACCAGGCAATGAGGAGCAACCAACCTCAACTATGTACAAGCACACCAACATTTTCCTTTTCCCTGAAAACCACATTAGCCATCCTTGCTAGGACAGCTTTTGGTTGATAACATGTGTTCCTCTATATAACAAAGGCATCCATGACTTAACCAAAAACAGTAAGAAATAATTCACATGAAGTTGATAAAAAATGAGAAGTCAATGTGAGTACTAATGGCCAAACTGAATTATGGAATGCTTAAAGAGTAAATTCTGTAATGATATATTATAAACAACACATAATAGGAAAATAATTTTAAAAGTAATTTAATTACAAAACAGGGCCATCATAAAAACATTTTGAAATTTTAGCATAACTCCATTGTTAACATGGAGGTCCATTCCCTTTACCATTAGTTCTCTGAGGCATACAAATGTTCCTGTATTGTCAGTAAGAATTAAATAAGGCATGCCAGAGGACATGGAGAATCCAGGAACCAAAATGGGGGTGTGCACCCCAAAAAGACAGATGCACAAAGGTTGAGGCCTAGATACCAACTGCCAGGGACTTATGCAGAACCATCCTTATACCAGGAATGAACTATTGGTAAAACACACAGGAAACACACGCAGAGTTGGGGCAGGCAGCATGAAGTCACAACCATAGAACGAGCCAAAGATGAGACAGGAACAAGATCAGGATAGCTGGGTTGGTAACAGAAGAAAACAAAATGCTCAATAGAGATTTAAAGAAAGCAAATTGGCTTTTAAATCTCCCTCTGCATCCAGGCACGCCTCCAGGAAAAGAAAGGTGGAGAGATAAAATATATGTTTCCTTTAGAGGATTCTCCGTTTACAATGGAGAGTCAGCAGTGATTTACACATGTCTGGAAAATGCAGCGAACCTTGAGGTTTGCTAGAACACCGCACCAAGCATAACATTCTCAGTGAAAAGTAGCTTTCTACTTCTTATGTTATAACACGGAGCTATTCAAATATAACATATTCTACTTTGACTGAAAATTCCACACTGTTAAATAGAAATAGGAAAGCTTCCTGTCAGAGAACATATTTTAAATCCACATAATGTTACCTCATTGGTATGTGCAGTTAATATTTCTTACTTGCATATTACCATATATATTGTATGCAATTATACAATGCTATTGAGTTATACAATTAAAATAGGCTATACTTTTGAGGACTTTTGAGAAAGTTATTTATTGAGCAAAGGGGGTTACTTCTGTAAATATCTTTGATACCAAAGCATCTAATGTATAGAGACATCAGACTCTTGGCTGAAATATCTATAGTTATTCTACAATGTATGGTAATCAAAGATATTATGAGGCAAAATAATTGTGTTCTCCTTGCCTTGAAACACTTAGTACTCAGTCCCTTATCCCACAATTTTGTCAGAACTTATAACTTACATTTTAAAGATATTTGTGTGTCAGACATATCGACAATTAACGATCCAGACCATGCAAGGATATCATTTAAATCTGAAATTGTTGAACACTGCATGTCATCCATTAACTCAATTTTTGACTATTAACAGGGGCTTGTCTAATTACTTAATCTGCACACAATTCAATTATTTGTTTTAAAAGAAATTGCTCTTAGTTAGTCTTACAATGCCATTATAATTAACAATATTACTCTCAAAACTGAACTAATTTAACACAAGACAACACTGAATAGTATTTGAATGTCTAATAAATAACATGTAATTTCTGGAATTCTATGGCCCCATGTACAAATCGTCATGGTCTTTTATTGATTTTTCTGTGCAAATACAGTGGATCTGCTGTTATAGGACAGGCCCGAATGACTTCTTTTTAAAAAATAATTAAGGTAAATGCTACTTCAGTCCTATGTTTTGCAACATTCATTTTGACCATTTGCATGCTTAGGGGCGTGCATTTGTGTGTTACTCACCTCCTGAAACACAAAGGTTTAAAGTTACAAAAATATCATTTTGGTTTCTCCACATTGCAATGATTCAAAAATAAAAGTGAGCTCAAAAAAAGTAGAGGCTTCTCAAAAAAATAACTCAAGCTATAACCAAAAAGAAACTTATGCCTTTGCTCTTAATGCTGGACCAAAGTTCAATGTAAGTAGGTATATGCACAATGTTTAATATAGCTAATCAACACTGACAATCTTGCAATACTAAACTGTCCTTAGAAAACTAGAACATACATGTTCATTTGTGTCTTGCCTCAGTCTCCTCTAATAACTGAGAGTGTATAACTCTATCAGTGTAGTAGCTACACACTGAAACTGTATCACAGCACTGATTTTTATTTCCTCTAATACTGAATTTACAAAGCTATCTTCCCTTGTATGTGAAATGTAATGAATTCACTGTTAGAAACCAAAGTTTTTTTTCTCATATAAATATGATTACAATCTACAGAATAATCACCTGGACTAGAAGTAGGACAATGTAATATGCTGATTTTTAAGTTCCCATTGCCAGCATTGAACCTGTTAATGAAAAAACAGAATAGAAAGACAAATTGTGTTTTCCCTGAATGAGGAGATTCAAGGGGTGGACTTTTGTGATAATAAACTCACACTATACTGGATGTTTGTAAGCTCCTTACCATTCTGACAATGAAACCAAAGCTGATTCAACTGCACAGGTTGCTTTGAAATTTTATAAGTGAAAAAAAAAAAAACTGTAATTAACCTAGAGCAATATCTGTATGGTGTGTAAAGCTGCACTTTGTGTATTTCTTAAAAGCTTTAAATCTGTCACTTTTAATTTGTACCATAAGAATAAAAAAAATGTTTGACATGAAAATCTGAGGTGGCATTTTTGAGTGTTGTTTTTTTGTGAAGAATGTATGTATTTTGTCAAGTAAGTATGTTACAAATTGTATGATAAAAAAATACAATATTGGGCTATTTATAACGGTCAATTTTTGGGACAAGTTCTAAAAGTAGTGCAATCACCATGGAAACCAATGGAAAGATCCTGCTGTTTATATATTTATAGGCCAGCTGGAGATTATTTTCAATCGGTTCATTGATACCGGATTTTTGGCATTTGCTTGTCAGTTCACCACAGTTCACTTATTAGTGAACAGACAACAAATCTTTGTTTTAATTTGTTGCTTGGTGTCAGCAGAATATAGATAGATTTCAAATCATGGTCAATGACTGAAAAAAATATCCAATTGAAAATATATACGTCTCAATCAGCAGAGCTTTTGGAAAATGAAAATTAAAAATAATCATATTAAATTACTTTTGCATGCATATTTAAATTAATATAACTGTTATGTTATATAATGTGAACTTAAGTTACAGCACAATTGTCCATTTTTACATTTTTTAATTTTAAAGGGACTTTGTGAGTTAAACATTGTTTATACCGTGAATGTAGAGTGTAACAATGAAAAACAAAAAATAATTCAAATGTGTCTGTGTCTTTTGTTCATAACATTATCTTGTTGTTTTATATGTGAATTACGCATTTCACATATCCCACAACAGGTGATGTCATAAACCCGAGACACCAAAGAGTTATGTGGGGCACCTCAAAGCCTTTAAAACGCACTTGGACTAGCCTTAAACCTACTAATTTCACTACTTCCCCATAAATCAGCTAGTCTTTGTGCCCAATAAAAGGAAAGTCTGGTGGCTAAATGCATATTTTACAGTTTCAAATTTGCTGCATTTACATTTATTTGATGTTTTATTTTTCAGATTTTTGCAGGTCCCAGGGAACATCTCCAATTGGATGCAAATCAGAATATTTGAGCTGTGGTAGCACTAGGGTGACCACATTTTATTTCTGCCATTCAGGGACACATTTTATATTATATAAATTATTAGGAAGCCTTGGGAATCATGTAGATCTCAGCTTGAATACTATACTTATATTAAACATCATAGAGGGGGGTAAATGTTCTCAGTTGGCTTTATTAAATTGTTCATAACCCCAATACATTTATATCTAGAAAATCCATCTGAGGTTTATTTGACTGAAGGACATCAATTGCAAGTATAGCACTACTGTCCAGGAACTGTACAGGTAAATTGTATTGGCACAAAACACTTATACTTATACGCATGAGTTACTTATAAGTAAACTGCTACATTTGTATCCGACATTTGGTATAAAATTGAACATCATGCCATATAAGTATCTGTTAAAATACAAAACTCTTAAACATTCTTAAATTAGAGGGGCAACGATTTAAAAGTAATATCAGGAAGTATTACTTTACTGAGAGGGTAGTGGATGTATGGAATAGCCTTCCAGCAGAAGTGGTAGAGGTAAACACAGTCAAGGATATTAAGCATGCGTGGGATAGACACAAGGCTATCCTAGCTATAAGACCGCGAACAAGGGACAAATAAAAGTATTCAAAAAAATTGGGAAGACTAGATGGACCGAATGGTTCTTATCTGCCAACACATTCTATGTTTCTATGTTTCTATGTAAACTCAGAGTTTTTTTGATTGTCGTAGATTCTCTTTAACCCTTTAAGGACCAGGGATTTTCCTGGGCCAAGGACCAGAGCGGTTTTCACTTTTTAATACGCGGTTTTTGAAACATAAATTTCCTCTCTCTCATTTAACGTACCCATACAAGTTATATGTTGTTTTTTAGAGGACAGTTAGAGCTTTCTTTTGATACCCTATACATAAAAATGATTTACATTTTAGTATTAAAAAATACATATAAAAGAGGAAATTTTTGAGGAAAAAAAGTTTTTCCCCATTATTTTCCCAATAATAAGCTACATAACTAGTGCAACACTAACCCACTTATCCCCCCTAATTAACTAACTAAAAAAAAAAAGAAAAATATTGGTTCCCAAACCCCCCATAACAAAAAAGACAGAAAAAAACTCTGAAGAGTGCGATGTCAGATCAGTAAAAATCATGCAACAGGCTTTTTTATGCAGGGGTTAAATTTTATTAAATAAATATATTAAAATTACCTTTATTTATTAAAAAAAACTTTATAAATTGTAAAAATAAAAAAATCTGTTAAATCAGCAATGAAAGGGTTAATTTTTTTTTTATTTTTTTTTTTTACCTATGTGTATGTAATTAATTTATTTTTACTTACAGGTCACTCTCTGTGCTTCACTATAAGAATGTGAAGCACAGGGAGTGAATTAGAGGCAAAGTCAGTGTGTGAACACACTGACTTTGCCATCTAATTTGCATGTTATCGCGGTGATGACTCAATCACCGCGATCACATGCCCGGAAACTGACCGATCGGGTCCAGGAGCTTTGCCTCGGGTGCGAGGCTTAGTCCTGGACCCGTTCCAGACTAGCTGGCGGTGCCCACGGAGCGCACCGCCGGCTAGACTGCATGATGAGTTAACTCGTCATAAGGTCGCTAATGGTGCGGCTCTTATGACGAGTTAACTCGTCATAAGGTCGGGAAGGGGTTAAGTATGACTTTTAGCAATGAGTAACATCGTAAAACAGTTAGCTCAGCCTTTGAAGGTCACAGGTAGGACAGATTTTTTTTTTTTCTGTGACTGAAGAGAGTGCTACCCTGGAATAATGACCAGTTTGGTACTTTCAAGGCAGGATTTGTGCATCACCTGTTATTCTGTACAAAAGGGCCCCTTCATAAAATACCTCCCTACTATTAAATTGACAGGTTTCATTGTCTGTAAAGAATTTCAAGAAAAATGGATGTAAATGGCAAATGGTTCATTGATAATTGGCACATGTGAAAATATAGACGTTCCTTCTTGAGTTTATCAAAGAAGTAGAGGGTAAGAAAAAGGGTGTGCATTGTTAATATTAACTTAAGGTCTGAAGCAGGACATTCCATTTTGGCAATATCAATGCAAGTGACTACATGAGTGTTTGAAACTTAATCTATTACTGTGTATGATAAGGGTCAGTATTACACATGCTGCAGTGGACATATAAAGCCATTTTTTTAATTTAGTAACCTTTAAAGAGGGACTTCCAACAACAAAAACATGTTTAATATTTATGAAAGGCCATTCATCCATATTATATATTATTTTTGAATGGTACTAATATAAAATACCATTTCAAAGATATTCCACTGTTTTTATCAAAAATATGCTTAATCTAATGAGAATATGTATTGTATAGTAATAAAAGATTGGCAGGGACCTGGTGAAATAACGATTAAAAGCCATATTTAAATCAATACATAAAGCATAAAAAATGCTTAATAAATGGCACGTAAGAAATCTCTCAAAATAATAGTCCATAAATATGGATTTAGGTGGGCTAAAGATCAGTTTAAATATTTGAGGATAAAAATTACAGCAGACCCGAATAAGATCATGGAAGCCAATTTCCTCCCTCTAAAGAAACAAACAAATAAAAATGTAAAGGGATGCAAAAATATGGAAATTTTATGGTTGGGGAGGATAAATGTTTTAAAAGGCTATGTTATCCCCAAATGGACATACCTCTTCATGAATGTTCCAAAGGTTTTGTTAAAAATGGTCCAGGATTCCTGCTCCAGATATGTCTGGTTGGGGGAAAAAGACGCATAAATAAAATAGTGATCTCGCTACACCCTAAGCAGGGGGGTTTAGGAGCACCCAATCTCCAGCACTATCAAGAGTTAGCATGTTAGCACATTCGTTAACACTCAAAGGGAAAATGCCAGCCGAGAGAAATGGTACCAAATGGAAAGTCTGCTATCAGGATTTGAACAGATAGGCCCAATATTCTGGTATACCAGTAGAAAAGGTCTGATAGACCGCAAAAAATGTACAAAGTCTTTGTTTCTGGACCACATATTGCATTTTTGGCAAAAATGTAAAAGGAAATTGAAAATTAAGATTCTCCCCCTACAAATATTGGAATATAATATAGGGGACATTAAACTGAGTAAATGGGTAAGGCAGGGAATTGTAAATATAGAAGATTTACTGGAAGCAGGAAATATTATCCCTTTTCAAGTATTACAGACAAATTTCCAGTTAAAAAAGGGTGATATTTTCCCATATTTAAGAGTAAAACAATACCTGGTGAATACAACTATCACCAAGAACTCAAGAATCAGTAAATGCTTGATAAATTTGATACAAAATGAAAATACAAAACATATTTTAGCCAAATGCGATCAGATAATTAGAGAAATGAATTGTATCTTAGAGTTATCAGTGATGATTGGAAAATGGGAATCAGACCTGAAAAGGAATATTACGAGAGAATAATGGAATGGGCTGTTTGAACAAGTGTATAGGGGAACTCACTGTCTAAATATAAGGGATTATATAATATAATATAAGGATTTATAAGGGGCAGAGTAGTAACTGTTGGAGATGTGAGAGAGGAAAGGGGGATATATTACACACGCTTTGGAGCTGTGGGGATCTTAGGGATTACTGGATTGAAGTTTTTTCAAAAATTAACAAAATATGTGGGATAAAATTAGAGAAAACCCCTGAAACAGCATTACTCCATCTAAATTTAAATGGCATTAAAAAAAGAAATAAAGCTAATCACCTCTCAGATCCTGATGGCTGCGAAGTTAGTAGTTACAAGGAATTGGAAATGAAAAGTAACACCAAATTGGTAAACAGTGAAAGCACAAGGATTGTTTCAACTGAAAAAGTAAAGAGGTATCTCACAACAATACAACCTCTCCACAGTGAAGACTGAGATGTGGTCTAAATGGCTTGCTAAATTGTCTTGATAGAAATGTTAAAGTGGGGAATGGTAGGAACACACTTTCATTGAATCCTGATTTTTGTTTAGTTTGGTTTTGTATGTGCAGTATGTCTAGTCTGGAGATATGTAGGATGTGACATCTGTGAATGTTTTAAATCTAGTGAAAAATCTACACATAAACAGGAGTTAGATCACATTAATGATAAAAGATATATTTGTTGTACTTTTTGTATTTTTGTAAAATAAAAAAAATTAAAAAAAAACGAACACTCTTATTCTGAATTCCCACATGAGTGCTTGAGCAAAGATGTATTATCTTTCTATTCTTTTTTTGGAGCATAAGGACACAACATTAAAGTGAGTCCATCAATCTAAACATTGTTTATACGGTGAATGCAGAACATAAAAACC
The DNA here is from genome assembly GCA_036172795.1 of Pelodytes ibericus. NCBI lineage: Eukaryota > Metazoa > Chordata > Amphibia > Anura > Pelodytidae > Pelodytes > Pelodytes ibericus. Next base: position 155,005,546 of record CM069859.1, on the reverse strand, counting down.
AGTCAAAATGGTGTATACATTGTGTTAGCAGAATTGCAACCACATGCATAAATAAAGATAATTAATCACATTGTGGATTGAAATGAAAATTACATCTTAAATTGAACACTAATTCATCTGAATGCACAAAATGCATTGTGTGCACTCTAATGGTTTCGGTATGAGTATCTATTATTCACACGTGGTTTCTCACAGCAGAGATATAATGAGAAGCACAATGGGGCTTATTTATAAAAGTCAAGTCAATTTCTGGGCAAAATACTAAAAGTGGAAACCAATGTAATGTTCCTGTTGTTTAGACTACTTTTACAAGTTTACCCCTGGAATGTACTTTTAAAAATAACCACCACAATCTCATTCTGAAATTTCCGGTTGAAAGTGAAAACGGAATTGCCACTCCCAATCAGTTAAATGGTTCCCAATTAAATATTCGGAAAACTACTCAATAACCACATATAATACATAGATAAGAAATTATTTTAACATGTCAAGGAGCTCATGCTAAACCTAACGAAAGTTGATATTTCTAAGTCTTGACAAATTCCTAACAAACAGAGTATTTAAATGTGACATTTCTTGGAGGTTTGTTCAACTGCAAAGAAGTCCCGGCGGAAGTGACGGGCAGCAGCGGAGGATATCTGCGCGGATTGTGCAGACATACTCCAGCTGCCCCCACTAGCCACCAGGAGATTTTGGCAGCTGGGGGATGTCTGCACGATAGTGCAGACATCCTCCATGCTGCCCCCACTAGCCACCAGGGAGCGAGAGACAAGGTGAGGGGGAGGGAGGGGGTGAGAGAGAGACAGGGGGAGAGAGAGACAAGGGGAGGGAGGGGGCAGAGAGAGACAAGGGGTGGGGGGGAGAGAGAGACTAGGGGAGGGAGGGGGGCAGAGAGATACAAGGGGAGGGGGAGAAAGAGACAAGGGGGGAGAGAGAGACAAGGGGGGGAGAGACAAGGTGAGAAGGAGGGGGAGAGAGAGAGAGAAAAGGAGGGAGGGAGGTGGAGAGAGAAAGAAAAGTTTGGTGGGAGGGAGAGACAACGTGGGAGGGAGGGGGGAGAAATAACACTGGGAGGAGAGAGTTTGGTGGGAGGGAGAGACAACGCTGGGGGGAAGGGGGAGAGAGAGAGAGAGACAAAGCTTGGGGGACGGGGAGAGAGAGGCAGCATTGGCACACAAAAGGAAATAAAAACAAGAAATGCATTTTTTAATATCATAATTTTTATTAAATATTAAAAAGCAATTTACATGTGAATATATACAAGTTAAACTTTTTTCCTATGGGGTAGTCTTATATTTAGGCTTTTAGTTTTTTTCCTAAAGGAATATCCAAAGTTTGGGGGATCGTCTTATATTCAAGCAAATACGGTATACACTAAATTAAACTCTAGAAATAGATGTGCATAATATATAAAATATTAATTTATTAGATACAACAGCAAAAAAAATTATATTGTGATTATATACAAACAAAGACTATTATCCAGGACCAGTAGAGCACCAGTATAGTAGCTGGTTACATGGACAGTAAAAACAGGTTGTATAAAAATTTCACATACACAATAGAAAGGGATATAAAACATATATAAAATCCTTACCCACTGGGTTTGTTCACCTGGCCAGGTTTGAACAATCATACAAATAAAACGATATTGCCCTATAACCCCTATACAACCCACAGGACGCGTTTAATTTAGTCTTCCTCAGCTGGTGGGCGTCAGTGCATCGCTGTCCTGTGAAGGGAGTAGTACATAGCATTGAATGAGATCTTCAGTTTATTTCCAATTTCTAACATTGAATAGCCTTCATTTCTCAGAACCAAAATAGACTAAAGAGATTCAGAAGAAAGTTCTGTATTTATGACCATCCTCAGCCTATAATTAAACCCACAAATGCTGATGCTCAAGCATTTGTGTCTAAAGAAGACCATTTTAATTGCTTCTTTAATCAGCACAACAATTTACAGCTGTGCTACCATAATTGCTAAAGGGTAACATTTAGGTAATAGATCTCAAGAATAGAGGGAATTAGGACCCTAGAGAACCTGGCTTCCAAAACTGATGACCAGATTGAAGGACACCACAAAATGTGGTTCCACTGGATCGCATTCATTGACCTAACCTACAACCTAAGACTTAAAACTATGTATCTGACAATGCAAGATGCCCTTGGCTACCCCCTCTAACTTGCATTCCCAAATTAGTCATGGTGGTATAGCTCCCATTAACTTCTAGTGCACCGATAATGTTACATGATAATGCTAATCAGAATTTGATGCAGGACAGTATAACATTAAGCTAGTGTTGGTATATCGACCAAAACAGATCTGCCTTTACCACTGAATTAAAGTATGTGTTTACTTTACTGCTTAATCAAATGAACCCCTTCCCACTTGTAGGACGTTCCATGCCGTCCTACTTTTTAGTGCCTAGAGACTAGTAGGATGGTATGGAACATCCTACATTAAACAGCTCATCGCTGTCCCCACACTTCAGCGACTAGCAGCGGGGTCCCCACTGTCAGGTGAGGCACTTTGAGTGGCCTCACTCTGACACAGAAAATGTAGCTGATGCTCAAAGTGAGTGTTGGCTCCATTTTACTGTAAAAACCTGCAGGACGGCATAGACCATCCTAGAGGTAACAGCTCATCACAGCTCCCCGTGATGAGCTGTTTTGAGGATCCCACTGCAGGGGCTTGTAGCGGGATCCCCAGTGTCCCCAGTGTCAGGTGAGGCCACTTTGAGTGGCCTCAGTCTAACTAAGGAAATGTGCTACATCTCCAGCATCTCTGCGTGCCCGAACTTCCGAGTATCACAAAATGCCAGCAGGGACTACTGATCGTCTGCTTTAATTTTCCTGGTTCTGATCATGAAGTGATCGGCAGCCAGGAACACACAGATGGTACAAATGCCAACCTACCTTTTTTTATTTTTTTTAAAAAGGCAGTTATTGTATTTCCTTCCTTTGCCGTCCATTATTTCCCACACTTTACTTGTGATTGCACCCGTATAAACTAACAAAGCACTGCATTGTTGCACCCACAGGATGCCAAAGCACTCACAGGATTTGCCACTCCATATCACACCCACGAGGACTTCACCACTACACCAATATTTCAACCACAAGGAATGGCTACAGCACAAATATTACACACACAAGAACTTAGCCACTGCACCCACAATAACTTTTCACTGCACCTCTATTGCAAAAATGGGGAATTGCCACTGCTCACAAATTGCACCCACATGGCATGCTATGCATCCATATTGCACCCAAATTAACAATACCTATAGTGCACCCACATGAGTTGCCATGCACCTAAATTACTTGCCACTACACCTGTATGGTACCCATATAACTTGTCACTGCACCCATATTGTACCCACAAGGTCTTGCCACTCCACTCATATTTCACAAACATGACTTGCCATTTACCAATATTGCACATACATGGACTTGCCATTGCACCCATATTGACTTCCCATGCACCCACACAATTATGTACTGCTATGGTAACATTTAATATTATAAATACATATACTTAACCCAACATTTTCCCTTTATATTTTCCTCTCTTTCCCCTCCCACCTGTTTCAGCAGTAACTTTGCCCATCCTTGCTTTGGGTATTTTGTAAAAAGCTTGTAAAAACATTTTTTGCCACACTGAAAATGTACCTTTTTCTTATTTTCATTCACGCACTATGCTTCTATAAACATGGACAAACTGGGTTTTAGACCCAATTACAAATAACTGCTCACAAGGTATTTTCCCCTTTGTTCTCAGGAAATGTCTGGAACTTTGTACACACCTATATGCTTCAATATTCATTCACTACATGGTATTCAATTGACATTACCATTCATCATTTCCTTAAAATATCCCTCATAAAAACTATGTGACTTATGCCAATTTGCCAAAACATTATGACCGTCTGCTTAATACTGTGTAGGTCAAATTTTTGCCCCAAAACAGCGGGTTCCACTAGACCTTTAAATGGTATGGTATCTGGCACCAAGACTTTAGCCACAGATCCTCTAAGTCCTGTAAGTTGTAAAGTGGGGCTGCCATGGATAGGACTTGTTTGTCCAGCACATCCCACAGATGCTCGATTGGATTGCTATCTGGGGAATTTGGAGGATAAGTCAACACCTTGAACTCGTTATTTTTTCCTCAAACCATTCCAGAACCATTTTTGTTTTGTGGCAGGTCACATTATCCTGCTGAAAGAGGCCAATGACATCAGAGAATATTGTTTCCATGGAAGGGTACACGTAGTCTGCAATAATGCTTAGGTAGGTAGAATGTCAAAGTAACCTCCACATGAATGGCAGAACCCAAGGTATTCCAGCAAAATATTGCCCAAAGCATCACACTGCCTCCGGCGGCTTGCTACCTGCCAGTGGTCATAATGTTATGGCTGATATATAGTATAGCATGATCTATATATGGATATAATTTGATGTGTTTGAGTATGCCTTTTATTAAATAAGGGCCCCTTTGTACACATGAACAAGCAATCTACTTTTCTTTATTGCTAGCTAATGTCGCTTGGCAGAACCCAAGGTATTCCAGCAAAATATTGCCCAAAGCATCACACTGCCTCCGGCGGCTTGCTACCTGCCAGTGGTCATAATGTTATGGCTGATATATAGTATAGCATGATCTATATATGGATATAATTTGATGTGTTTGAGTATGCCTTTTATTAAATAAGGGCCCCTTTGTACACATGAACAAGCAATCTACTTTTCTTTATTGCTAGCTAATGTCGAATAAAAGAATGACATCATCCTGACAAGAGCAGTTTGCCGGATGCCCAAGTGATTGGTAAATTAAATGAAATTTGAGAAGCAAGATTCCTACCACAGAGTTTCTGACCCTTTAATATTTATAGGAGTAAAATCAATATTAGATGTCATTAGCATTGATTGACTTCAGGTTCAAGTAAATCATGAAAATCACATCTGTTGAAGTGGGCAACAAAACAAATAAATAATATAAATGGCTTTAAAAATAATATGCAACTAAGTTATTTTTTTAGAGGCTGTTGAGAGATGATCTTAGTAACTATGTGTTGATGTTTCTTGCTGTCTCTAGCTATAGATGTACAACAACAGCAGCTACTACTGCATCCTATAGATGTAATGACATTTTGTAGAGACATAAGAAAAGAAAAAAAACTAAAAACTAAACAACTAAAAGTAGTAGTGTGACAGTTTGCTGAAGTGTGTGTGGGAGATAAGGTAATCACATGAATATTGAAATCAGTGGTGGGTTGACAATCACAATGGAATCTTACTAAAAAGGTTTTCAGCAGGTTAGTTAAGCTGAGATTAACTTTTAGCATTTGATAATATTTAACATGTGCATTGTACAGGTTTTTTTTGCATAACAACCACAACAATTTGTATGACTATTCCTTTGCAATCTTATTTAATGGGAGCTAGAGATGAAAATATAATTTCACCAGTTTAGCTATTGGTGTCCCATTGTGCAGGTACAGACGTGGTGAGTTTGTGTAGTAGACATGTGCAAAACTAAAATTTTCGTTTCCATTCGGACGAAAATGTTATTTATTTCGTCTAAAACGAATTTCGTTCATTAGTGCATTCGTTTCAGACGAAATTCGTTCATTATTTTCGTTTCGTTTTGTTTTATTTGTTCGTTTTATAGAATACAATGTAATACTATTGGCTTTCTATAAACCGAACGAGAGCCCCATTCATAAGAAATTCTTATGAATGGGGCTCTCGTTCGGTTCATAGAAAGGCAATAGTATTACTTGTATTCTATAAGCCGAAAGTCTATAAACCGAACGACTTTCGGTTTATAGACTTTCGGCTTATGGAAAACATGTAATCCTATTGCTATTCTATAAACCGAACGACTTTCGGTTTATAGAATAGCCATAGGTTTACATGTATTACATAAGCCGAAAGTCTATAAACCGAAAGTCGTTCGGTTTATAGGCTGTCGGCATTTAAATAATAAGAGACAGAGTCTCCATTCATAAAATTATGAATGGAGACTTTGTCTCCGTGTAGTAAAATGCCGACAGCCTATAAACCGAACGTTCGGTTTATAGGCTGTGGGCATTTTACTACACGAGACAAAGTCTCCATTCATAATTTTATGAATGGAGACTCTGTCTCCGTGTAGTAAAATGCCGACAGCCCATAAACCGAACGTTCGGTTTATAGGCTGTCGGCTTATGGAATACATGTATTCCTATTGCTATTCTATAAACCGAACGTTCGGTTTATAGAATAGCCATAGGATTACATGTATTACATAAGCCGAAAGTCTATAAACCGAAAGTCGTTCGGTTTATAGGCTGTCGGCATTTAACTATACAGAGACAGAGTCTCCATTCATAAAATTAACGTTCGGTTTATAGAATAGCAATAGGAATACATGTATTCCATAAGCCGACAGCCTATAAAACGAACGTTCGGTTTATAGGCTGTGGGCATTTTACTACACGGAGACAAAGTCTCCATTCATAATTTTATGAATGGAGACTCTGTCTCCGTATAGTTAAATGCCGGCTTTTAACTATACGGAGACAAAGTCCCCATTTATAATTTTATGAATGGAGACTCTGTCTCCGTATAGTTAAATGCCCACAGCCTATTAACCGAATGTTCGGTTTATAGGCTGTCGGCTTTTAACTATATGGAGACAAAGTCTCCATTCATAATTTTATGAATGGAGACTCTGTCTCCGTATAGTTAAATGCCGGTGTTCTGACAAATTTCTGGAGCAAATTCTCCTGCGCAATCGCAGGAGAATTTGCTCACTGCGCATGCGCATAAAGTTACAGCTGATAACTCAGCTGTAACTTTGTGACCACCGCGCATGCGCCAGCTGCGCAACCCACCTCCCGCCCCCCTCACACCCCCCGCACACTCCTTCTTACCAGATCATCGACCACAGCGATACACAGCGCATGCGCACGCCTATCCAGCCGTTTGGGAATGCGCTCGTCCGTTTTCTTAAGGTGGTAGGTAACACGGGGCGTCGGGACATAAGGGGGCAAGCATCCTGGTGAGGGCTGCCTCATCTTGATGGGATTTGTGATCCTCCTGCTGTATTATTGATGCAGCAGGAGGATCACAAATCCCATTAAGATGAGGTTGCCCTCACCAGGATGCTTGCCCCCTTATGTCCCGACGCCCCGTGTTACCTACCACCTTAAGAACACAACAACGGACGCGCGCATTCCCAAACGGCTGGATAGGCGTGCGCATGCGCTGTGTATCGCTGTGGTCGATGATCTGGTAAGAAGGGGTGTGCGGGGGGTGTGAGGGGGGCGGGAGGTGGGTTGCGCAGCTGGTGCATGCGCGGTGGTCACAAAGTTACAGCTGAGTTATCAGCTGTAACTTTATGCGCATGCGCAGTGAGCAAATTCTCCTGCGATTGCGCAGGAGAATTTGCTCCAGAAATTTGTCAGAACACCGGCTTTTAACTATACGGAGACAAAGTCTCCATTTATAATTTTATGAATGGAGACTCTGTCTCCGTATAGTTAAATGCCCACAGCCTATAAACCGAATGTTCGGTTTATAGGCTGTCGGCTTTTAACTATACAGAGACAAAGTCTCCATTCATATGAATGGAGACTCTGTCTCCGTATAGTTAAATGCCCACAGCCTATAAACCGAATGTTCGGTTTATAGGCTGTCGGCTTTTAACTATACAGAGACAAAGTCTCCATTAATATGAATGGAGACTCTGTCTCCGTATAGTTAAATGCCCACAGCCTATAAACCGAATGTTCGGTTTATAGGCTGTCGGCTTTTAACTATACAGAGACAAAGTCTCCATTCATATGAATGGAGACTCTGTCTCCGTATAGTTAAATGCCCACAGCCTATAAACCGAACGTTTGGTTTATAGGCTGTCGGCTTTTAACTATACGTTTGTCTCCATTCATAATTTTATGAATGGAGACTCTGTCTCCGTATAGTTAAATGCTATTGTATTCTATAAACCGACTCTATTTCGGCTTATAGAATGCAATAGTACTACGAATGGACGAATGAACGAATGAACGAATGATTTTCGTTTATTAACCATTCGTTCATTCGGCTTTAGTTAGCTTAGCATTTTCGTTCTTCGTTTTTCGGGCGAATGGACGAAAATGCAATTTTTGGACAAAAATGCATTCGTCCGAAAACGAATGCACATGTCTAGTATATATTCACATGTAAATTGCTTTTTTAATAAAAAATTATGATATAAAAAAAATCTTGTTTTTATTTCCTTTTATGTGACAATGCTGCCTCTCTCTTTCCCTTGCCCCCAGATTTGTCGCTCTCCCCCCCTTAGTGTTGTCTCTCTCTCACCCTCCCTTTGGCTCCCCCCTCGCTCCCCTTGTGTCTGTCTCTTCCCCCCTTCCCTCCCCCTGTTTCTCTCTGCCCCCCTCCCCTTGTTTCTGTCTCTTCCCCCCTTCCCTCCCCTTGTTTCTCTCTGCCCCCCCTTGTTATTCTGTCCCCCCCTCACCTGTTTCTTGCTCCCTGGTGGCTAGTGGGGGCAGCCGGGGGATGTATGCACTATACATAATAGACAGAAGTGTCGGGCAGCATGGAGGTTGTCTGCACGATTCGTGCAGACATCCCCCAGCTGCCCGATTCTCCCTGGTGGCTAGCGAGGCAGCGGAGGATGTCTGCGCGATGAGCGAGACCTCCCCTGCTGCCGCCCGGAACGACCGCCAGGACTTTTATGAGGAAGCCGGAAGTACCCAGCTTCATCATAGAAGTCCCGGCGGTCATGCCGGGCGGCAGCAGGAGAGGTCTCGCTCATCGCGCAGACATCCTCTGCTGCCTCGCTAGCCACCAGGGAGAATCGGGCAGCTGGGGGATGACAACCTCCATGCTGCCCAACACTTCCGTCTATTATGTATAGTGCATACATCCCCTCGGCTGCCCCCACTAGCCACCAGGGAGCAAGAAACAGGTGAGGGGGGGACAGAATAACAAGGGGGGGGGGGGCAGAGAGAAACAAGGGGAGGGAAGGGGGGAAGAGACAGACACAAGGGGAGCGAGGGGGGAGCCAAAGGGAGGGTGAGAGAGAGACAACACTAAGGGGGGGAGAGCGACACATCTGGGGGCAAGGGAAAGAGAGAGGCAGCATTGTCACATAAAAGGAAATAAAAACAAGATTTTTTTTATATCATAATTTTTTATTAAAAAAGCAATTTACATGTGAATATATACTAGACATGTGCATTCGTTTTCGGACGAATGCATTTTTGTCCGAAAATAGCATTTTCGTCCATTCGCCCTAAAAACGAAGAACGAAAATGCTAAGCTAACGAAAGCCGAATGAACGAATGGTTAATAAACGAAAATCATTCGTTCATTCATCCATTCGTAGTACTATTGCATTCTATAAGCTGAAATAGAGTCGGTTTATAGAATACAATAGCATTTAACTATACGGAGACAGAGTCTCCATTCATAAAATTATGAATGGAGACTTTGTCTCCGTATAGTTAAATGCCCACAGCCTATAAACCGAACGTTCGGTTTATAGGCTGTGGGCATTTAACTATACGGAGACAGAGTCTCCATTCATATGAATGGAGACTTTGTCTCCGTATAGTTAAAAGCCGACAGCCTATAAACCGAACATTCGGTTTATAGGCTGTGGGCATTTAACTATACGGAGACAGAGTCTCCATTCATAAAATTATAAATGGAGACTTTGTCTCCGTATAGTTAAAAGCCGGCATTTAACTATACGGAGACAGAGTCTCCATTCATAAAATTATGAATGTAGACTTTGTCTCCGTATAGTTAAAAGCCGGCATTTAACTATACGGAGACAGAGTCTCCATTCATAAAATTATGAATGGAGACTTTGTCTCCGTGTAGTAAAATGCCCGCAGCCTATAAACCGAACGTTCGGTTTATAGGCTGTCGGCTTATGGAATACATGTATTCCTATTGCTATTCTATAAACCGAACTTTCGGTTTATAGAATAGCCATAGGATTACATGTATTACATAAGCCGAAAGTCTATAAACCGATCGTTTGGTTTATAGGCTTTCGGCATTTTACTACACGGAGACAAAGTCTCCATTCATAATTTTATGAATGGAGACTCTGTCTCTGTATAGTTAAATGCCGACAGCCTATAAACCGAACGACTCTAGTTAGGTTTATAGAATGCCAATAGTATTCTATAAGCCGAAAGTCTTTAAAACGAACGAAGTTCGGTTTATAGAATACATGTAATGCTATTGCTGTTCTATAAGCCGAAAGTCTTTATATAATGAGCACTGTAACATTGATATATTAATAGAAAACCTAACTGTGGCATCTTAGTGGCACAATATTACTGGCATATGAATGGCACAATAATACTGGCATCTTAATGGCACAATATAACTGGCATCTGAATGGCACAATACTAATGGCATCTTAATGGCACAATATTACTGGCATCTGAATGGCACAATACTACTGGCATCTTAATGGCACAATAATACTGACCTCTAATTTGGACAATATTACTGGCATCTTAATGGCACAATAATACTGGCATCTGAATAGCACAATAATACTGGAATCTGAACGGCACAATATTACTGGCAACTAAATTACACAATATTATTGGCATATTAGTGGCACAATAATACTGGCATCTTAATTGCACAATATAAATGGCATCTGAATGGCACAATATTACTGGCATCTTAATGTCACAGCAGTACTGGCATCTTAATGGCAAACTATTACTGGCATCTTAATGGCCCAATATTACTGGCTTCTGAATGGTCAAATTGGCTGTGGCATCTGAATGGCACAATTATACTGCCATCTTAATGGCACAATAATACTGGCATCTTAAAGGGAAATTAAACGATGTTCAACCCTTGCTTCTTTAAAGCTTCCTATGGAAGCATGGCAGCTGTCGGTTAGAGGACAAACTGGTGTGTACTATCAAAAGTTCATCCTCATACTAGAAGCACAAGTGAAAAAAAAGTTTAGTGTCCCTTGAATGGTCAAATTGGCTGTGACATCTTAATGGCACAATAATACTGGCATCTGAATGGCACAATAATACTGGCATCTGAATGGCAAAATAGTACTGGAATCTTAGTGGTCAAATTGGCTGTGGCATCTTAATTGCACAATACTACTGGCATTTTAACCCCGTTTGCGACACAGGACGTGTCAGGCACGTTCAGCTGGCAACTCCGTGGCCAACAATGGACATGCCTGAAACGTCCTGCGGTGGAACTAGCGGTTTTCGCGATAAATGGTCACAAAAACTGCTCTAATGGTGCCGCTCTACTGCCTTGATGTCGAGGCAAAATGCAGCACTGAAATTTCGGCTCTGGGGCAACCATGATCGCTCCACGGAGCGATTATGGGCGCCATATTGTGGAAGCAGCATGCTCTTGCAGTGTGGCTGTGCCCTCTTGTGGTTAGAGTGAAAGTGAAAATAAAATCACTCCCGACACTCTGAATCTGTTCCTTGGCTGCCCCTAGAAGCATTCAGTAACATTGCAATGCAAAAAAAAAACTTAATTTAGCTAAAATCTAGGGTTAGGGTTAGAATTGTTGTTAGGGTTACAATTAAATTAGGGTTAGCATAAGGGATAGGCTTAGAATTAAATTAAAATATAATAAGGGTTATCATAAGGTTTAGAGTTCGTGTTAAATGTAGGGTTAGGGTTAAATTTATGGTTCGGGTTGGAGTCAAAAGTTCAATGTAGGAAAAAAAAACACTATTTTTGTTTTTTGCTCTATAACTCGTGAAAAACATGGAAACAAGCATATTTCTGATCTCGGGACAACATTTAGAAACTATTTATATGGGGTCTGTTATAATGATTTGTGTAAATTATTTTTTAGGCAAAATTTATACAAACTGTTTTTTTATTTATTTTTTCATCATATTTTATGATTTTTTTGTAGTCATTTATAAGATATGATTAACATAATGGTATCCAAAGGAAAGCCCTTCTTATGACTACAAAAACAACATATAATTTGTGTGGGTAGAGTATGTGAGAAAGAAAATTACAGTTAAACACAAACACCCCAGAAATGTAAAAACAGCCCTTGTCACCAAGGGAAAATCAAAGTCAAAAGGTCTTGTCACTAAGGGCTTAATGGGCAAATTGGCTGTGTCATCTTAATGGCACAATAATACTGGCATATTAATGGGCAAAGTGGCTGTGGTATATTAATGGGGAAACTGTGGCATATTTTAATAGGGAAACTGGCTGTTGCATATGTTAAGGACAAAGTGACTGTGGCATGTTAATTGGTACCTGACAGTGGCTTGTTTTAATTTGCAAAGTGATGCTGTGGCGTGTTCTGTGGGGCAAAATAACATGTACTATGGCGGAAAGTGACACTCTGGCTTGTTCTGCAGGGGCAGTTCTATGGGAAAAAGTGACACTGTGGTCTGTTCTCTGGGACAAATTGACACTGTGGCATGGCAAATTGTGTGGGTGCACTATGAGTGCAAGCGGTGGGTGGAATATAGGTGCATGACAAGTGCTGTGGCTACTCTATGGTGCTGTGTTACGTCCTTTAGGTGCAATGTGGGTGCAAAGAAAGGGAATAAAAACAAGAAATAACATTTTTCAATAACATTTTAATTACATATGAAAATAGTTGAATATAATATTAAGAAGTTCATATAAGTATAAATGGAACTTGTGAGAGAGAGATGTGTAAAGATGTTTATAAATATATATATGAACATATATAAATGCTCTCTAATATCCGTGTATACTTTTGTAATTTATTATACACTACAATAAAAGTACACACTGCAATAATAGTCCGATTGTATGTGTGTTTATTTTTGTGTGATTTTTTTTGGGTGGGGGAATATTACGATGGAGGGCTCAATTGCATGCCGGGGAGGAAGAGAGGGTCCAGGGGGCCCAAGCAAATGCTTGCCCAGGGTCCAATCAATATTAAAGATGGCCAGCACCCCACATTGCTCCCAGCCCCCATTCTAAATATATTAGGGGCCCAGTCTACATACCCTGGCCCCCATATGAAAAAATGTACACCCCCAGGGTTCAGGGGCTGTAGAAATGTCTTCGAACCCACCCCTAAAAATATTCACCATGGGGGCTGGGAACAGACCAAAGACCTCCAGTCCCCATATAATTAAATAAAAATAGCTTCAAAAAAAACCCCATCTACTTATACCTCTATCAAGTGGGGGGACAAGTCCCCTGTAAAAAAAATCATGCAACAATCTGTGACACCCTCAAGTCATCTTTTTCAGCCCAGACAAAGGGGTCACCCAAATAAATAAATATTAAGCCACTTATTTCCACACACAAAAACTGCACCCCTTTCCTAAGCATGCGTCCTGAATGAAATTCCTGCTCCTAGAGTGGGGATTTTATTTTAAGGCTGACCTTCAGTCCCAGCTTTACCACTGGCTGGGTTTTGAAAACAAAATGTATGACATTAAATAAAATATTGTCAGCTCTGTGAGCAGCACATTATTTACTTTCTGTTCTGTCAAAATAATCTTGAAGTTCCCCTCTGGCATGGTATCTCTACTGTTCTTTTTTTTTTTTTTAAATAAAAACCCTTTACTTCAGTAAGTTAACAAGCTGGCAGTAACTAGCAGAGCCTGTTTTCGGCTTCCAAGTGCAATTCCTGGTTTCCTGTGAGTTCTGTGTTCTTGGCTCTACCCAGCTGACTTCTCTTCTGGTTCTTGATCCCCAACTTTGTTCCTGACTCCGGCTCGTCTGAATACCTGCTTTGGTTCCTGATCCTGGCTTTCCCCCTGCATATTGCTTTTTGGACTATTGTTTTTTTCAATTTTTCTATCTATTATTAATAAAGGTATTTTTGCATCTTACCTTCTTTCTCTGTCTGGTTCCTTGTCCCTAACAGCCTCCTGAGACTAGACTCAGGATCCACTCCTTCGGTGGGTGCAGGATGGTATCTTGGCCTAGTCAACGCTTTGCAAGGGGTAGCATCAAATGCTGTCCCTATCCATAAATAAAAAACACATCCATTCAAACTGAAAAAGAGCCTACCTGTTGCTTTTTATTTTCACCACATAACCAGCAAAACGTTTATGCTGGTATCCATACCAGCATAAAAGTGCCAACTTTACCAAAAAACAGATTCCCACTTGCATCTATGTCCCCAAAATGCTTCCCAGCTTATTTGGTGGATGATCTCCGTTTGTCTATTTGACAAATTTGGCACTGTTAAGCTGTTTTGGGCACAACAATGGCACTTAGGTGTTTGAGGACAAATATGGCACTGGTAATGTGCTTGGGCACACCTATGTTACTGGGAAGGTTATTTAGGACAACAGTTTTACTGTTAAGCTGTTGTGGCAACAACATTGACACTGGGTAACTGTGCACAAAGATAGAAATGGGAAGTTGGGTGCACAGACGGCACTGGTAAGGTGTCTGGACACAAACTGGGAAATAATTTTGCAACAAAGTTGGCACTGTTAAGCTGCTTTGGGAACAAAGTTGGCACTAGATAGCTGTTTGGGCACAAAGAGGACACTGGGAAGGTGGGTACAATGTTGGCACTGGAGAGCTGTTTGGGCACAAATATGGCACTGGAATGCTGTTTAGGCACACATATTGCACTGGATCAGTGTTTGGGGAACAAAATGGCACTTGGAAGATTTTTGGGGATACAAATGGTGAATCCTACACAGGAAGATGTGTGGCAAATTAAGTTTATAGGGTGCGTAAGTTTATTCAGGCCTATGGAAGCACACAACTTAAATATACCATGAGGTGGAGTCTAGAGCAGAAACGTTGCAAACTTGTAACCGACTTTCTACTTTTTTATTTTTTTTACTGCAATGATTGGGGTGGCTGTTCCTGTTGTGTGAGGTTACTAATACCCTACACATGTGCTGTGGGAAGATTGTGATTGGTTCCCATGAGACAATGTAGATGATTTAATGTCCATGATTTCCCTCCCTGATTTGTAACGTTTCATGGCATGAACCCCATGTTTGTCGATTGGTTATTAGATAAAGATACAAAGTACTCTGAAGCTCTGAAAGTAGACAGTGAAGAGGTGCTCCATTCATTTGCAAATTCTAGTAGCAAGGTGAGAAATTTACTAAAAAACCTACAACAAAACCAACTTTGCTATATAAACAGTACATGCTCTGATACTTCGGAAGTAATTGATATAGAGTAGTATAACAACTGTTCATACTTTGCATACTATTGCAAAATTATATGCAACAAAGTGTGCAATCAGACTCGCAATATTATGACTCAAAAAGTGACACCCTATTTGCAGTATATTGTGATACATTATTGAATGCATCACTCTGCTCTGTGTGAAGGATTAATAAATGTAACTTGGCATTAGGCCAAATGTTACCAAAGTGACACATAGTTGATAAATAGACCTAGTAGACCTCCTCTCTCCAGAGACCAATTTAAGCATGTAACAGACCATTTAAGCATTTTGGATAGAAAATGTTACTGTATGCTTAAAGCTGTTATGTGTTTTGCCAGTAGTTAACCTAAATTTCAGTGCAGAGGGAAATATTTATCTAAAATGCTTAAGACAGCACAGTCCTCTAAAAGGCAGCACATTGAGGTTGTAAATCTACATTATAACATGGTGAGAGGCATACAGCCAATCAACAGTGAGAACTGGAGGACAGTTACATATGGCGTTGTCTGCAGTTAATGCCCTCTGGAGGTTTGTATGCCTGCATAAAAAAGCTGTGAAAGAATCATTTTTTCTTCAAATCGCTTGGTTCAAGGGACTTGAGGGATATATTACTAAGCACAACAAGCATCCACTAGATATTCTTCTAGTTTTAGTGCCTAATGTTTGTCAGCAATGCAAATAAAGAGGCTAAACACATTTATATCTGTATAACCTGCAAAAAGTATATCTTTTTTCTCAGTGGCAGATAATTATCACATTTTTTTTCTATCTATCATCTATCCACCCATCAAAGCATTCACCCATCCATCCATCAGTCTATCAGTTTTGTGCCCTGGTCTACACCTGTTACATTACATAATTTAGATCCAGGGAATTCAATGATACAAAATGTATATATAGGGTGACAACAGAGTGTCCCAAATGTGGCCTTTCTGACTGCAAAGTGCAGCCTTACTAAATGAACAACACATATTATCATTTGCCCTATATCTGTTTAGTAATACTATAATGTTGATTTAAATAGTTGTGGTTCTGGTTGTGCCTTTTCTAAGCATGTTTGGACAACTGGAATTGTTCTTTATGTAGGCCTTTTTATGCTGATGATGCTTTACCATTTAATTGACCATTTAATGTATAATGCACTATATCATATGGTCCCCCTTTATCTGGGGAAAAGGCTAATTTATCAGCTGGCAGGTTGCTTTATTTTCAGGTCCTCAAGGCTTGTGAGGCTCTAGGTGCATGGATTTCTTTATCCTGCACTGGATATCGCCACATATTTTTATGTGTTGCTTCTGTTGTTTGAAATCCCTTGCCCCTAATAGGCTACAACCATCTACCTGTTTAAAATAAAATGCATGACACAATAATTCTCTATCCTTCCGTTTTATGTTGGAATTTAGAACATTTGGGGCTAAAATGCTATTTAAATGGTTGCCTTTCTAAAAATAGTTGTATACAGTAAGATTAGCCTCATTTAAAGACTCTAGGTCTGTCTTGATATAACTCTCGGTTCTTTAATGGCTCCAGCAGGATGTTAAGGTCCCATAGTCTGATGTTTTTCATTTTGTCATGAATTGTTTGTTGAATTTATTTAGTCTGTTTTTATGTTTGTACCTTTATTAGCACTCAGGTAATGTTAGAATATATAATTCATATTAGTGTAGCATGTTTTAACTCTATGTTTTTATCACATGCCCATCTAAGAACCAAATAACAGGCAACCAACCATTTTTTACAAATTGTATATATGCCATTTCCCCTGAGGAAGTCTATAGCTATTTGGCAAAATGTGTATGGTTTTCTCCACAGTTTGTACAAAATCTACAGACTCCATGCCAAAATTCCTAACCTGCTGGATCTCCTGCTTTCAGCTTTTATAATACCGTATTTGCTCGATTATAAGACGACCCTGATTATAAGACGACCCCCCAAACTTTGGATATTCCATTAGGAAAAAAACTAAAAGCCTGAATATAAGACTAACCTATAGGAAAAAAGTTCAGCTTGTATATATTCACATGTAAATTGCTTTTTTAATAAAATATTATGATATCAAAAAATGCATTTCTTTTTTTTATTTCCTTTTATGTGCCAATGCTGCCTCCCTCTTTCCCTTGCCCCCAGCTTTCTCTCTCTCCCCCTCCCTTTGTCTCCCCCCTCGCTCCCCTTGTCTCTCCCCCCCTTGTTTCTCTCTTCCCCACCCTCCATCCCCTTGTCTCTGTCTCTTCCCCCCCATCCCTCCCCTTGTTGCTCTGGTCCGTCATAATAGACGGAGGTGTCAGGCAGCATGGAGGATGTCTGCACGTATTGTGCAGACATCCCCCAGCTGCCCGATTTTCCCTGGTGGCTAGTGGGGCAGCAGAGGATGTCTGCGCGATGAGGATGTCTGCTTCATCATAGAAGCCCGGCGGTCGTGCCGGACGGCAGCAGGGAAGTCTGCTGTTAGAGAGGGGGATCCAGGTCCCCTGCAGCTCTGCTGGGGACCTGGATCGCTGTCTTATAATCTGACCTCAATTTGAGGTCAGATTATAAGAAGACCTCGATTATAAGACGAAGGGGATTTTTCAGAAAAAAACTTATGAAAAAAATCTCGTCTTATAATCGAGCAAATACGGTATAAGTCAGCTGTACCACTGAAAGGCAAATTTCAGTATTGGTAAATGTGTTCCATCTCAGATTTTCCTATTATCCACATGGGTCTGTAAGGATATTTTCCAACTGCTGAACTCCCCATAACAGCTCAATTAAAAATGACATCCATTGAGGTGGGTGAGATGCCCCAAAACAGTGGCTGGTTATGGTGTAAAAAAGTCTTTATGCATTTCATAGAGTATGGTGTAGTAATGCTATGTCTTTTATGAGTTTGAATTTTTTTTTTTTTTTTTAATTGTTATATTCAATTTTTGTACCTTTATACTACCGGTTGCACTATTTTATCTTTTTTTTTTTTTTTGTATGACATATCATCTATTCTTTGCTGCTGAGCCTTTTAAATAGAAATGGCATTTAACCTGCCATCATGTACTTACAGTACATATTTTTCTTACTGGTCAGTGTTCAACTGTCATAGTTTCACCATGCATAAAATATTATTAGTTTGTGCTTCCACTTTCTGACTCTCTTGATAGGGAAGAATAACAAAAACAAGACTGCCCTCATCGTAATTAGTTAATAATATGTTAGATGGGGTTTTAATTAATCATTCTTTCTCCTGATTGGTTCCGTGTTCACTGGGTTCCTCGGGTGCCATGTATATGTTATTATTTCAGGGGCTTTAAAAATGAAGGTTGGGGAATGATTAAAATAGTGTAGTGCTTATACTTTAAGCTTGCACGCACTGTTGCTGCCCCCCCCCCCCTAACTTGTTATGGCCAATGTGGAGACTCCATTAGAGCAGCTAATGATAAGTGCTCTGTCAAGCTAGGACACCATGGAATTGCAACACTGCCTGGATGCTGCCCTTGGTCCATCGTGTCCACATGGTGAGGAGGTCCTGTCTTCAGATGGGAAGGAGGAAGATTCGGAAGTGTATGTTGCTATAGTAATGGAGCCATCAGCACTTCCTCCAACTGTATGACTTGGGTGACCTTGTGGAACTCATTGTTGCATTGACTCTACTTCATGGGATACATAATATTAATTATTGTTGACTGCTTTCACTAAAACCTTACAGGGCTGCACTCCATGTAATGTGCATCAGTCTGCACCAGTTCATAGCACTCCAGAGATGGCGCTGGTGCTGAGGGGGTGAACATGAATGAGAAGGCTACTGTTTCCCATTCTGGGATTAAAGAGGTTTGCATGAAAGAGACATAGGACTGCAAGGTCTCCCCTTTGGTTTTTAATCTAACTATGTAAGTGACTAAATTTGTTATAGAAATACATTAATATGTTATCTTTGTGGAGGAGTATTACGCTCTCACAGAGAAATTATTTTCCTTCTAGGCAACCACTAGGGTATATGTTGGGCCTTTAATGAATCATAGTGTAAATGGTTCTCTAATATGAGCTTTTGGTTCTCCAATATGCTTTTTGTTGTTTCAGCAAGGGGTTGGGATGCCATTTCCAAAGGCGGTGACCTTGGTGAGGGTGGGAAGGCTAGTGCCATTCCTAAACATATATCCAAACAAACCAAAAGATGGTTTATTATCACAAAGTTTACAGGACAACTAGAGGACATAGTCTTAAATTAGAGGGGCAACAATTTAAAAGTAATATCAGGAAGTATTACTTTACTGAGAGGGTAGTGGATGTATGGAATAGCCTGCCAGCAGAAGTGGTAGAGGTAAACACAGTCAAGGATTTTAAGCATGCGTGGGATAGACACAAGGCTATCCTAGCTATAAGACCGGGAACGGGGGACTAATAAAAGTGCTCAAAAAAAATTGGGCAGACTAGATGGACCGAATGGTTCTTATCTGCCGACACATTCTATGTTTCTATGTTTCTAGGACCATTTTTGCATCCCTGTATATACTCCCACTGATTCCTCAGATTGCACGGTTTAAAATTCAGAAATAAGTTGGTCAAGGTCAGCTTGCTGGCCCTTTTGATTCATTTAAGGACACTATAGTCCTCTGATGTCAACACTGCCCATATCCTGAGAGTGTGTTGAAAGAAAAAATAAACTTTTCTATTTATAGACCTTGCTGAGTTTTCCTAGCAGGAAATGCACATTGCACTATATTTTATGGGTCCTTTTTATCTGGGCAGCAGGATAATTTATCAGCTGGCAGGTGACTTATTCTCAGGTCATCAATGCTTGTGAAACTCTGTGAGCTCATATTTCTTTATCCTGCACTGGGTGGATTCACCTTTTTATGTGTTGCTTCGTGTGCTTGGAATTCCATCCCCTAAGAGTCTACAGGCACCTACATGTTTAAAATAAGATGCAAGACACACTTGTTTTTTGGAATTTTCCCAAGTTTTAAGTGTGTGTGTTCGGTAACTTGTGGGGGACTTGAGCAGTTTAGTTATCCAATGTGGCTGTTTGTGGTTACCTTCTTGATGGATCTTATATTCATTTATTTTTGGTTTATTCTTGCCTGATGTAATTTAAGATCAATGTACTTATTGATCTTAACTTGATATCATGCCTGATTTTTAAGTGACGTTTTTAATACTTTGGAATCAAGGCCACAATAATTAATAACATCACTGAAAAAAAGCTATAACCACCTGTTTTCCAAAAGCAGGCTGACAAACACCAAGAATACAGAACATTGCAGAGATGGCATTTAACCTGTGATCATGTAAGTACAATGCCTTGCTGTTCACTATTCAACTGTCATAGAGCCACCTATCGGATATTAATTATGATAACAGTAAAAATAATAAGCAAGCGTTATACTTGTGTATAACCAATGGGTTTACATGGCTCATTATGGGCCCAACAAAAATGAAAGAAAAATTATTTATTTTTAACCCATAAATAATTAATGATGTACTGAGAGATTGAGGAGTTTTTGCAAAATAAATAACAGCAACAATATATTTATGTAAAAATATGGCCCTTCTGACTGCAAGGTGCAGCCTAACTAAATTAACAACACATATTATCATTTGCCATATAACTGTTTAGTAATACTTGAGTAAGCTCCAATATATTTATGTAAAAATATAAAATGCAGTTTATTTGTACCAACAAATCACAATGACACTAAATACACTGAGACCAGAAGTAGATACACCATTGCGGAATTCTTGCATGTTCTTCAGTATTACAAGAAGTGCTGGTAGTCTATGGACAGTATTTCCATTTCTACTGCGAAAGCAATGCCAATAGAGCCAGTGAAATGCTTCTAGACACTCCTGACATTTTCCTTGTTCATCTTGATGTGAATATTGTCTCTTGTATTGCCATTTTTAGATGTAGTTCGCCCTGTTTCCACTTCCTGTGGACTGGCTAACTGTTCTGAGTGGGGGATCCAACCATTTTATACTAAGGTTCTGCCCTTTATGTCACTGTTTTTATCCATTACAGATGTATTAAAGCCTTTTGAAGAAAAATTTGAGATTTTTTCCAGAGGCTTATTATTTCATACATTTGTGAGTATTTTAATGTGTTTATTTAATACCAGACACATTTACTGTATTTCACTATGGTTGTGTTATATATTTTTGCAAAAAAGCTCCTTCTGATTCTGCGCCCACCTGATCTACTTATCAGAATTTCTTAAGTAGGGTGCCCCTGGTGGCAGCCCTGGTTATAGCATTGTGCTGCTTCACCTGTCTCTGACTCCCAGTGCTAGTATGTGCTCAGCCTTGTAAATGCGCGTCTGTCTTTTCCTTCATATCATTGACGCGTGGTGTGTTCACACGAAACGCGTAAGACATATTGCTGTACCCCATGTCTTGTCTCTGTTTTTGTGGATTTTATATGGAGTTTTAATCGGATCCTTCTAATAAATATTCATCTATTTTTCACCGCATTGGGAGTGCATACGCCTTTGTTCGCTACTTTCTTCCTCATTATCAGCGCTGCCACTACAGCCCGGCTGGAGCACCCCTTATCAGGTGATATTTACGGGACATATGTCAATTGTTCTCTGAAGGAGCCGGCTTGTTTTCTCTTTTGTTCTTAAATAATTTTAGGTCAAAGTTAGAAAAAGGTTTTTTTTTTTTTTCATCATATTTTATGATTTTTTTTTAGTAAATTATAAGAAAGGATGAACATAACGGTATCTAATAAAAGCTCGTCTTATGACAATAAAAACAACATATCATTTGTGTGGGTACAGTATGTGAAAGAGAAGAAAATAACAGCTAAACACAATCACCCCAAAAATGTAAAAACAGTCATTATTACCAAGTGAAAGTCAAGGTCAAAATGTCTTGTCACTAAGGGGTTAAACACTACTTTGTCTATAAACAAATACTGGTTGAATGAGGCTAACCTAAAAGGTTCAATCAATTTCAAATACTGATTAATTGCTGACTTCACTTAAATAGTGTAATTTCTCCTTGTACCTTAGTGGTACATTAATTTTTTGTTACCATTTTTTCATGTGGGTAGTAAAAGGGTGGCAAAACGATATACACATACAAAGTTCATTTGTAATTTTCATACAACCTTTGGAACTGTATGACACCATATATTTTTGAGGTATTTTGTTGGCTTAGTGTCATTAAATTATTACTTTCTATTTCTTTTGTATACTGCATACAACCCAACTGTTCTGCTTTGCACTTCACCTCCCAAGCTTTGCACCCCATGCATTCTGATTCACTGGGAGAAAAGTTGGGAGGTATGATAATGTCAGTCCTATATTTTACACCATGATTGCAGTGTCTTACCAATTTGCAATGTCATAATTTATACCACATGAAGCACAAATACGTTTAATATATATTATTTCCATCCAGCTTGACGATGTACCCAGAAAAGGCTGACTTTATCCCTATTCATGGGCCAAGCAATGTACAAACCATGCTTAGCTTCTCTTGACTAGGGTATAGTCAATTCTCGGGTTAATGCCCCCTTTAAACCCCCAATAACGACAGACACCAGAATTTATGGAAAATAATTATGGCCATACCTTTAAATATGGCCATATCTTTATTAAAATAACATCATCTGTCATTGCCTAGTATAACATTACCCCATCCTTTATTCACATAAACTTGGCAATGACACCCCAAAAGATATAAAATAATTTGCATACTGATAACAAAACTTGTAATAACAATATTACAACCAAACACCTAAAACACATAACACACATAAACACATATAAAGGAGGGGCATACCAAGATCCCCCTCCCACCCGGTTTGAGCTACCAACTTGCTCAGAACCACCAAACACACCAACAACCAACTGGATATCATATCCAAACATACATAAAACTCTCCCTAAAGTGCACTACCCTTGCAATCTACGCATAAACACTAACCTACTAAAATAAAATAAGGGAGGGTGGGCGGGAAAATCAAGGTAGGTGAATCTTTTAACAAAATGACTGATCCTTAAAATGGCTGCTATCCCTTATATAGGACCTAACTCCTCCCTGTTATAACCCCAACCCACTTCCTTACACTCAAGCCATTAACCCTTTCCTAACCCAGTCAATGCCCCCTCAGGTTGACTCTGCTGCCCCCCGGGGGCTCCCAAATTGTTGTAGGAAAATCAATGTTGTGTTAGAAGCCCCATAGTTAAATAATGGTTGCATCATTATACATCTACTAGTGCTTTATTTGAGGAAACCAACTGTTCTCATATTTAACAATGTGCAGGGCCACATCCCAAAATGCCCTGCATCAGAACAATTTAAAATAAAACTATTTTATAACTTCCATATTAAAGTTTATCAAATAAGTAGCCCAAGTGTAATCTGGTTCTGTAGTTTTTAATATCATTCAATAGATAAATGTGCATCATTGGCAGTGTGCCAAGCTATTGCTGAATTTATGTATTTCTTCTGGTTTACAAGATTGAGATTTAACTTTTCAAGTACATTACATCATGTTATTTTTTATATTGTGTAGTTACAAAACCTTTCAAAAAATGCATTGGTTTCCTGATTGTATCTTCCCATGTGGTCAGCAAATACATCTTCTTTCTATAAATTATGGATTCTCCAATATTTCCATCCCATTCCTCGTCTACATAAAATCTTTTACTAGCAAGGTCTTTTGTCTGCCCCTCAAATCTGCAAACACATTTGTACCATAAATCAGTGTGCATATAGCAGAAGTTTGCACTGTTCTTCCTTTGATAAAATAACCCTGGGCCCCTGTGTGATAAATAACTGTATAAAAATAATGAGGAACATTTTCTTTATATTCAGATTGTTTTATGTATGTTAGGTCCTTAAATTCACGGTAGCATGTATTATAGTTTCAATTTATTTTACTTCTATCAGGCTGATTTATGTGACGTATTAGGGCACTGGTGTCAGCATGCCAGTCCCAGTTGTACCCCTATTTATTTAGTCTGTGGAATTGCTGGGACCTTGCAGTATAATCCTCTTTGTGATAAGTCAAGAAACAGAAGCAAAACAATCACTTGTTCATAAATATTATGATTATGTGGAAACTCTTCACAAGAAGGATTCCTAGGTGTAAAATTCACATAAGAGCACAGCCATGTTGTTCATATAAATAGGAAATCACTTTCTGAAACGTTCATGTCTCGAGGTAGCAATACAATTACTTACAATATGTGTGTTTATTTATACATATTATATACTATAACTGATTATTTCTTATGTTGTGAACTAGTTTTAACTTTAAAAAATAAGCTTTTTAAAGAAACATACTTTATCAAATAAATATGTGGATAATGAGCAATGTAAAATATATAACCGACAAAAACAGCAATGTTTAGCAGAGATAAAGTGCAGCATGGTGTAGAATAGTTGAACATTTGGGTTGATCATTGAAATAAAAATATTGAAAACAGTGATTGCTGAATGTTTTTTATGTGTATCCTGTTTATGACATATTCACTAGTTTGATATGCATATGAACTACTTTCAATGGGAAATATGAAATTTGTATATTTTTCATGTAATTTTTAATCATTTTCCATAAATTTTGCCAAAGCAGTGAATAGATAATTTTCAGGGTCGACCCAATATGCACCAATAATCTTCACCAAAATGGTGCCCCTGAATTGCAAACGGATTAGGATCACATCGTTGACCGGTAGCTCCGATGTGCCTCAAAATATGTTTGCAACTCGGAAATTGTAGCTGATTTAACACCAATAACTGCAGAAACCGAATGTAGCCAATATATAGCCGAAATGCAATGAATCGAAGTGGTGGCCTCAATTCAACCAAAACAAACCAATCCTCCATAAGAAATAAGCACAGCTTCATGAAATGGATACAACAAATTGTTATTATCAACTTACAGCCAATCAAGGCTGAGGAATCTGTGTTTAAATACTGAGCACATGCCAAGACCAACATTTTAGAACAAGTTTGCAAATCAGCAGGCAACCTAAAATAAAATGTCAAGCAAAGGGTCAGGGCAGAGGGGGAACCAGGACACTCATAGCATGATAGGGGGAAGGCAAGGGCAAAATATTATGCCTTGAGTTTTTCGACGAAGGATGGCACTGGTCAGGAAACTGTGCAAACACAGCAACTGGCAGATATGGGGCAGTAGCAAAGATGTCAAGCCTGAGGAGGAGGAATGACATCAGGCAGGGGATCATGGATTATGTCAACAAATTTTCTGGGAACAAACTGTCTATGGAGGTGGAGAAAAAAGTTAAATGCTTTTAAAATACTCATACATGACAGGACACATGTATAATTGCATTGCACGTATTGCCCACAAACCTGTAGATCATGTAACACATGTAATCGCTGTGTCAAGGATAGCTAGGACTGCACTGATAGGGATTGTTGCATGTAGCTGGGTGTGTGTAGAGAACTGTAGCTGTGCAGAGAAGGTTAGCTGGAGACAGGGTGGGCCAGAAGAGCATTGCACCATTTAACATGTATAAACAGAGCCCATGTCATTTCTGCAGCAGAATCTCTTGTCACATGTGGAAAAATATTACCAACATATGGCAGCAAAACTGCCAAGCAAAAATAACCCAAAACACACACTAACTGTCTCAGTTGGTATGTTTAAAATTGTATAGTTTGCCTTTCTAGCTATTTCATCCATACAGGTTTATTACAAGTACAAGTAGATTAAAAAGTGTTAATCCAGAGAGAGTTTGACTGCATTTGGAATCAAAAGTGAATATTTTTCTCCTCATCTGAGAGGCATCCTCAGGATGCTGGGGATGATAACATCATGTATCCTTGCCAACCCGGCCACAGCTTGATGCTTTCCAATTAAAAAAATAGCTTAAATAAAACATATCAATATTTGGTTGTGTACTGATATTTCTATCTATTGTATAGTGGCTTCCCCTCCAATTTCTATCTTGAGCTCAACTTTTGGTTACTTGGCCATCGGGCTGAATGCCTCCACCTTGGTTCCCGGTTCTGTGGTTCTCCACTCCCTCTGGTGTGTCAGATATGTCCTAAACTGCAACGTGGGTTCAGAACAAGTGTAACAAAGATGAATTTCGAAATGCTGGGTTTTTTTACCTTCTCCTTGATCAAAAAGTAGGGGTATGTTAAATGTTGGGCTTAAAAGAGCACATGCCTTTTTTCAACCTAATTAACTACGTATGTATTTATAAATGCTATTGGTATAGTTAAAGCATATTTCATAGGCTTAATCAGTCATCTCTATCCACTAAATAAATACATTTTAAAGTCATGAATCAATATATTTTCACTAAGAAATAGTTATAACTGTATGTGCAATTAGACTTGCACTGTCTGTAGCTTGTGAATCTATTTTTTTACACATTATTTACACATTTATGAACACTTAGACCACATTTTGCCTTCTCTGATGCCATATTAGCTTGCTGAACTGTATGCAGACCACATAGCTTGAGTTGCTATTGATGAAACCTTTGATTTTAAGCTCTAGCCAATGAAAAAAACACATTATCTTTTGAAACACCATATAATTATACTGCATATATATTGCATGTGGTTGAATATGCTATACTTGTTGTTATGTGAATCTTTTTAAGGTTAAACAGTTTTTTACTCCATTCATATCCTATGGACATGAAGTATTTGCTCAAGTAGGTCACCTTTCTGTATTATATGCCAATGTTCCCCAGATTATGTTCCTAACATTATTGGCTTTCCTATTAAATTGTGCAATAAAACTTATATATCTCAGTTTATGAGTGCATCTGGTCCTATTTGTTGTGTGCAGTGGCTCCTTGGGGGGGGTTTTGAACCTTTTCTGTCTTTGTAGCTTTATAATGTTTTTATTGAGTCTTCAAGTTTCCACCTCTACAGTTTTGTCTTACTCCCTGTACTCAGGCTAAACAACATCACTA
The DNA here is from genome assembly GCA_036172795.1 of Pelodytes ibericus. Lineage (NCBI taxonomy): Eukaryota > Metazoa > Chordata > Amphibia > Anura > Pelodytidae > Pelodytes > Pelodytes ibericus. The sequence goes on along the minus strand of CM069859.1, from coordinate 154,978,502 downwards.
AATTTATTTTTGATAGGAACTGCTGTGTTTGTCTAAAATCACTGTAAACTGTGTTTTTGAGTAATTTCTAATAGGATCCTTTTGCTAGAGGTCATTTCTACAAGCTAATGCAAAAATATGATCAATGTCCACAAGAAAACTTAAACTTAATGCTTTATTCATAGTAGGAAAACTTGTACTAATTGATTTAAGGCATTTCGTTTTATATAAATATATAATATATTGACATATGAATATAATCAGCACTTTCCCTTTAAACTTAAAAATTTAAACTTAAAAATTTAGTCGACTATTTCAGGCCAAAATCAGTTATATTTCTGAAATTTGGCTACATTGACCGATCTGGCCACATTTCAGTCCAGATCAGTCTATATTAGACATGTGCATTCGTTTTCGGACGTATGCATTTTCGTCCGAAAATAGCATTTTCGTTCATTCGTTTGAAAAACGAATAACGAAAATGCTAAGCTAACGAAAGCCGAATAAACAAATGGTTAATAAACAAAAATCATTTGTTCATTCGTCCATTCGTAGTACTATTGGCATTCTATAAGCCGAAATAGAGTCGGTTTATAGAATACAATAGCATAGTACACTACATTCCATAAACCGACATAATGAACGACTTTCGGTTTCTGGAATGCATGTAAGTCTATTGGCATTCTATAAACCGACTCTATTTCGGTTTATAGTAATGCCAATACTATAGCACGAATGGACGAATGATTTTCGTATATATTAAACCATTCGTTCATTCGTTCAACTTCTTAGCTTTCTATAAACCAAAACAGAGTCCCCATTCATAAATTTTTATGAATGGGAACTCTAGTTCGGTTTATAGAAAGCCCATAGTATTACATGTAATCCATAAGCCGAAAGTCTATAAACCGAACGTTCATAAAATGAATGGAGACTCTGTCTCTGTGTAGTGAAAGGCAATAGTACTATTACATTCATTACAAATGCCGAAAGTCTATAAACCAATTATAGACTTTCGGCTTATAGAAAACGTATAGTAGTAGTGCCTTTCTATGAACCCATTCATAAGAATTATGAATGGGTTCATAGAAAGGCAATACTACTATACTTTTTCTATAAGCCGAAAGTCTATAAACCGAAGGACGTTCGGTTTATAGACTTTCGGCTTATAGAATACATAGAATTACATGTAATTCTATGTATTCTATAAACTGAAAATCTATAAACCGAACGACCTTCGGTTTATAGACTTTCGGCTTATAGAAAACTTATAGTACTATTGCCTTTCTATGAAACGAACGAGAGCCCCATTCACAAGAATTTCTTATGAATGGGGCTCTCGTTCGGTTTATAGAAAGCCAATAGATTACACGTATTCTATAAAACGAACGAATAAATTGAAACCAAACGAAAATAATGAACGAATTTCGTCTGAAACGAATGCAGTAATGAACGAAATTCGTTTTAGACGAAATAAATAACATTTTCGTCCGAATGGACGAAAACGAAACGAAAATGTTAGTTTTGCACATGTCTAGTCTATATTGAGTAGACCCTAATATGTCGAAAGAGTGACTGAAAGTAACACTAAAAGTGAGTGTTTGATAAAAAAAAATATTTTAAGAACTTCCACATATATTACATAATATGTACACTAGTTCGTCTCAAAATCAATAATACATTTATTGGTAAATTTCAGTTTAATCCTAACATTGTCACTAACACAAATTATCTTCAAGATATTTCACATGAAGGCCAAACATAAGGAATGCATAATATTGATTTACTTACAATCTCTTCCTCTGTTCATAGCCTGGCCCAATAGATACAAGTCAACCCCCATCTGTACTGCATTACATAATGTGAACATTGAATTCTATTAAGTCATTTACACAAGATGTCTTTATCTACACCAAAGCAGAGTTCCGTATCCAGGAACTAGGTAAACCTCTCTACGCCATCTTAGCCCCTCACACAGCCTCCGTGCCATCTTAGCCCTCCAACAGCCTTTCTATGTCATCTAGCCCACCAAACAGTCTTTGTGCCATCTTAGCCCCCTAAAGGGCCTCTCTGTGTCATTGTAGCCCCTTAGACAGCATATGCACTGTTCCCCCAAAACAGCCTGTGTGCCATCTTAGCCTTCCAAATGTCCTCTCTATGGCATAGTAGTACCCAAAACACCCTCTGTGCCATCTTAGCCCGCAAACCAACTCTGTGTTATAGTAGCCCCCAAATAAGCATATCTGTGCTATTGTGGCATCCCAAATAGCATGTGTGCTGTCTTAGCCCTCCAAAGAGCCTCTTTGGGCCATCCTATCCCTCCACACATCCTCTCTGTTTCACTTTAGCCCTCCAAACAGCCTATGTGTCATATTAGCCCCCCAGACAGCCGTTCTATACCATTGTAGCCCAATAACAGACTTTCTATACCATCTTAGACCCCCCAACATCATCTGTGCCATATCAGCTGCCCTGTACCACTTTCCCCCTCAAACAGCATCTCAGTGCAGTGCCATTTTAGCTTTCCAAATAGTGTATCTGCACATTTTCAAGTGTCATATTGTCATTATGGAACTCGAAATGACATTGCCTTAACCCCTTAGTGACAGAGTGCTATGCTGCATTTGATGTACCTTGAAGACCAGAATTCCATTATTTTTGTCATATGTTTACTGAACTGTGAATTTCTTTCTTTGTGTTCAGTCCACCCACATAAATTATATATCATTTTTTAAAGGACGGATAGGGATTTTATTTGATACTAATTTTTTCATCATATGACATAATTTACTATTAAACAATATATAAAATATGATGAAAATATGCCATAAAAACCACTTTCTAACTTTGACCTGTTTTTTTTTTAAACAATTACAAATGGTAAAAAAGTCCCCATCTATATATTTCTAATATTTGTCCTGAGTTTAGAAATACCAATGTTTCCCTGTTTATCTATGTTTTATTTCAAGTAATAGGGCAATAAACAATATTAGTGTTTTTTTGTTTCCTAACCATTTTCTTCTACAGTGACCTTTTAACCCCAACCCTAAATTTACCAAAACCCTAAATCAACCCCCACCCCTTAATCTTACCCCTGTACTAACCCGATCCCCCCTAGGGTTAGTAGATCTAGGGTTAGCTTTTTCCTTTTATTCATTTATTTTATTTATTTTTCCTAACTGTAATGCTGCTGACGGCCTCTAGGGGTAGTCAAGCAACAGTTTCAGAGCAACGGAAGATATTTTTTTCTCTCACTTCCGTCGCTCTCTGCTGGGCACGCTGAATGCTCCTCCAATACAGCACCCGCGATCACTGGGTGATCGCAGTGCCCTGCGGGGCACAGAAGGTGTTGCATGTTGCATGATCAAGGCATCATTGCAACACTTTACACACATAGGCAGTGAAAGCTGATCACTGCTTATGTGTTTCGAAAATGCATATGATCACATTCGGTGCCTAGTTTACTCCACATATTCAAGATTAGGTCTTACCAATGGCAAGATAATATCCTTCTTCCATTAAAAAATATCCCATCAAATACATATCTTATTGGCCTTTGTATCTTCTGACTTGCACTGGGCAGTGTTCCTAAGTCTGTTGTCTACAATTATTCCTATATACTTCTCTTTAGTAGATTTTCCCAGCGAGATACCATTTAAGGCAATTTTCCACTTGCCTGCCCAGTCTCCCTCTTTGTTTAAATCCTCCTGCCGAGACAAACATAAAGGTTAGGCTGTATTACCCTACTTAATTGTGTGTAATCATCAAATACTGATACATAGCACTAAATGCAACTTGGGAGATCATTAATCAACAAATTTAACAAAAGATGACCCAGGACAAACCGCTGAGGTACTCCACTTAATACCTAGATCGAGTTTGAGAATGTTCCAGGGCAACAGCCCTGTGCCTATTTCTGTAAGTTTCTTGAGTAACCTAAATAGGTGCTTTAAAATTGTTAAATGTATAGCTTTTTTTTCTAATGACCAGTGCTCCACTAGTGACATTATTAATTTTTTAATTCTAAATATGCAATTTATGTTACCACTCTACTTTAATGCCACAACTGGTCAGTCACCACAAAAAAAACATTGAGAAAAATATAGCCCAGAATTGTTTGAGAAGCACTTGCAGGATTTAATCCTAAAGTTTTCTTCTAGAAATCAATAATATGAAGTTGGGGAGGGTAAGCACTTCTGCCAATGACAAACACATTATATTGTCATTAATAATGCAAATGCTTTTTTGATGTAAAAAAAATCTCTGCTTTATTTTAAGATTGTTATTATGCTTTATTCTAAGATTTAGAAAACACTAGAGACGGCAATCTTGCACACAAATGCATTTACCTTGATGGAATGCATTTGAAATTGCTCTACAACAATGGTCTGGAGAATACTTTGAATTCACTATGGGCCTCTCCTACTTTAAAATGGAGCTGGTCTGGATGCTGAACCACACCCACTTCCTCTGCCCAGCGAGTGAAGCAAATGAATGGGTCAAGCACCTGACATATTTCTATCCAATTTCAAGGGTAGAACGTGTTCATTTTCTGACTAATGGCTTGTCATTTCACTGAAGCCTTTGGTCGCAACTTAATCCTGGAATCAAAACAGATTTTCCGGGGAGCAATCTTCCATCAAGTATTGATTTTTTTACACTCATGGATTCTGTACTCCCTAATTTAACCTGACAATGATTCTGAACAATGGGCTGGAAGTACCTTAGCAACTCACAGAAGAGCATTTGCCATCATTTGTTTCTGTAAAATGAAAAAAAAAGGAACACAAATGTAAACAGATCAGTCACTAGGGGGCAAAAAGAGGGGGGTTGGAGTGTGATTTGTTAGTTTTTCACATTTGCAATGGAAATGATAAAACAGTTATATAGTCAGATGTTAGTTACAAAACAATGTAGGCTTTAAAGGTCAAAATATTAAATATACATGTAAAGCTATTTACGCAATTTCCTCAGGTCCTTTAACACGCAGCTCAAAATGCATTTAAGCAATAAGAATAACTTAGCAAACCTAAGTTTTGAAGTTTGAAGCATGCCTTTTTTTTTGCACACTTGCAAATAAAATATTGGATATTAACAATGTGATAATCATGTTTAACATGTTGTCACTTACATTTTTTTTATAAACAAGGCCATACATACAATCTAAAGGAGAGGGAGGAAAAGTGGCAAGAGTAACTTGTTTTATGGATAATCCAATTACCATTTAGTAAACAGGAAACATTTTGCCATGTCTTCCTCCCAATGAGGCACAATTGGAAATTACACTAGTGCATGGTAGAACTTCACATTAGTTAATGCAAGTATGTGTTTAGGACCCCTTATGGTTAGAGCACATCTAGCTACTATCAACCATTGTTAAAATCAGAAATACTTTAAAATGTAGAACCACCACATTCAGTGGACCAATGAAAATAAAAAATGCAGTGCCATAATATGAACAACAAGACTCAGCTGTCCTTATTTTATTTACATTTTATTTACATACAGCTGTATACATGTACATTTAATATACATGACCTGATAGAACAATATATAAAGATAAAGATGTGGTACTACATTTTAAAATTATCACAGTAACATTTTTAAAGGGTTAAAATAACACATTACTATTTTTATATAGCTATAACCATGGATAGGACCATATGAGGACACAAGGGTCCATGGCAATATCTGTGAAGTTCCATAGAACATGATTAAATTGTCTGTTTACAATGTTCAGTTCACCATGAGCAATGTTTAATGTTGGTTATCCCTGGCTATAACTATAAATGGCATCCAAAAGGTTGAATGCGAAACAGCTCAGTGCGCCATGTGCTGTGTCCAAATGCTTTGCTGAAGTGATATATTCATATTGTTATGACCAAACAGACATTTTACTTAGAGTGATTCTAAAAACTTCATACTTCTGTTCTTTGGTGGGTAAAATGAAGACTGTCACAACGTATGCAGAGTTTACAATGGGGGCTGTCTTCACTGATTCATTATGTATCTATGCTGAGCACAGCTTAGAAGAGCTGTACTTTTGGAAACACTAAAGACACATCAAATAGGTAACCAGCAATCACCACTGGAACCAAGATACAGGTAATACATTTTTTTACAGTGCACCCTTTGTGTGCCAGGGGGATGGCCAGTGATTTCGTTGCCCAACCTTATGGCACTCAAAAGGTGTTTTTTTTACATGTTTGTGACATATTTGAGATCACCCCCCCCCCCCCCCCCCCCACATACACACACACACACACACACACCTGGACAAGGTAGAGGTGGGGGAGTAGGTAGGGATGTTATTTTATTTAATTCATTAAATGTTTATGGGGCATTTGGGCAGCCCCTGGCACATAGGTTAGGAGGTACGACAGTTAATATATTTTTTACTACGGGACTTTGAGGCATAGGGGTGGCAGGGGCGTATCGTGCCCCTGAGTGAGCACGCCTGTCACTCGGAGGCACGTCGTCTCTCGTGTATTTCCAGAGGTTTGTGTGCTGAGAACAGCCAGTACACAAACCCCCGGAAATACCCGAGAGACGTTGTTACATCCGAAAGACGACGCTGCCCTGAATTCGGCAACAGAGTCACTCACTCTGTTGCCAATTCAACAAGCACAAAAAGTATAAAGAGGTGGAGTACCAGCTGTGCTGGTAAAAAAAAACAGATGGGTGGCAACCCTAGCCACTAAGCTGCCATTACATTCATCATCAACCCCATTCTCTTTAGCTTTCCGGCATTTCAAATTTCACTCCACCTCAGAACCACCATCATTTTCCCTTCCCCCTCAGTACAGTATCAAAGTCTCTACTTTTCTGGTGCTGCAAATTTTTGTAATATTGTTATGTACTCCAGGTTAAAGAGGGGTTCCTAAAGGTCCACCATTGTTGGTTACAAATAATTCATTTTACTAATAGCCACACAGATTTACTTGAGTCTGCTGTGCAAGACCTGTGTGCACCTGTACAACCAACATATAAATAAACGCACTTCCCAAATAATAAAAGCACAGAAAGAGTAATTGGAGAAAGGCCTATTATTTAGCTTAACACATTTTTAACAATTTAGCTTTCATAGAACTATGTAAGATAAAATGCACTAAAAACATCTGGGTATTTACCTCCCTAGAGAGCTTAACCACTGACACTTCCCTGTTCAGCCCCATTAGCCTGTACAAACAGTATTACGTGAATCTAGTCCACCCGCTTAAAATAGGCAGGTGACCTCTACACCAACAACATATATATATATATATATATATATATATATATATATATATATATATATATATATATAAAGAAACTAAATTAAGGGGTAGAGGGTTAAGCTGCATAATATCTTTGGCAGTCAGCTCTCCCACAGTTGTAGCAACTGTGGTTTGCCTCGAGGCATTGTGCCCAGGTACCCAACGCAGCGCTTATTTATTTCCCAAAAATGTTGCCCTCCAGGACAACATTTTGTCAATGAAGGGCAGATTAACTCCACAAACCATGAGGGTATTATGATGATCACACTCCAATAGTCCATGGGCATCACACTCTCCAAATCCAAGCACAGAATTTAACCGCTGATGTTTAGAGACCATACACAGTCTGTGATGAGGACATTACTGCTCTTTGATTTATTACTATACATTATTACACCACAGAGGACATAAATAAATAAACAAATCCATGTAGTTCATTTACCAGTTTCTATATTTTAGTTTGTTTGTGAGTAACTTGTCACCAAGTTACCTAGTGAACAATGAACATTTGCGAATAACTTATGATGGACTATTGATTCCTCAGGGCTTACTAATTAAAAACATGGGTCTACAAAACACACAGACAATATTTATTTTTTATTTTATCTTTTGATGAAAACCACCAAATGAGATGAAGGAACATACGTATCTGATGTATCGCTTTTATTTGTTAATATGTAGATATTAAGTTAATAGTTTTAATAAAATGTGCTCATTCTATATATCTATAATGTCAACTACTTACTAAGTGAAACACAAACTTTACAATTCAGAAATAACTTCTCAAGTTGGTATTAAATTCTTGCTTGTAGAAAAAATGTATCCTATATTTTCTACCAGCAACCATAGATATTTTTCTATATGCTAAGCTTTGCTTTATGTCTTTTAAATGATATTTAGGCACAAAAAAAGTGGTATATTTTTATTTAAATATTATTTTAAATAATTGTGGATCTGTAGACAACAAATCCCAAGATGTATCCTAATTATGAGTATCTAGATATACCATATTTTTTGCTCCATGAGACACACTTTTTTCCTCCTCAAAAGTAAGGGGAAATGTCTGTGCGTCTTATGGAGCGAATGTGTAGTCCATGGAGCTGAAATGCAAAGCCTGATCGCGGAGATCGTGCGGCGTGGAGGAGAGGATGTTGTTCCTGTGTGTGGTCTGTGTGATTTGATTTGGTCTGTCTGATTTTTTTCTTGTTTATCTTTTTTTCAGGCAAATACAGCACTAGAAGACTGGTGCAAAGTATCTTTGCATTTATATATATATATATATATGTGCACACCTTTATTATTTTTTACGTTTGTTTTTGCACTTGTGTGAACTGCCCTTGCTGTGTTTACAGTTCTCACATATATGCACAGTGATAAACATCATGTGAATTTATTCCTACCAAGTCGTTTGTTTTTGCACTGTTGATGCATGTTATTGTTTTTTCTAAACAATATTTTACTCATTTCTGTGGTCACCATAAGGGCATATTTTATTTATTTTCACTATTTTTTGTAAGCCTCAAACAATAGAAGACCTTATTTAAACAGGTAATTTAAATACAGTAAGACATAATCTAATTAACCATGGCACGTTCAGATACAGCCTACAAGAGACAATAAACACAGGACAGTAAACTCTAGTGTTGAAATGTGTACTTATCTAATCAATAACATATAATACCATTGCAAACACTACTTGTACATTTAGCCCCCAAACAAGCCAACAAACCTATGCATGGGCGGTATCACTGTATTCAGGAGATGTTGCTGAACACATATTGGTTTTTTGTTTCGCAGTGACCAGAATCATGACTGAAGTATATGTGGGAAAAAAATGACTACCCAGAAGTTTCGCAAAACTGGTGGTAGAATGACTGCATGAAAAGTGTTGAAATAAAACAATATGAAATTTGCTACTTTTCAAAAATATTTGGTTTGATGGGGTAAATTAAATTGGTCAGATTAAAAAATATTTCAGTTGGGACATGTAAAAATTCCAAATTGGAAAACTGAAATGCACACATCCCAAATGTGGCCATTTACCTGACAAACCTATGCATGGGTGGTATCACTGTACTCAGGAGTTGTTGCTGAACACATATTGGGGTGTTGGTTGGCAGTGACAAATAATAATAATAATCTGCAAGTTCATGCCTGAAGTACGTGTGTAAAAAAACATACACAAAATTTACATCACAAATTTTGACATAACATAGGGTGATTACTTTTCACAAATATATGGTTTGGGGTGGTAAAGTACACTGGCCAGCTTCAAAAATGTCCCAAATGGGACATGGGACATGGTCACAGGTTGTCTACATGTCAAAATACCAAGTTGGAAAACCACAAAGTGTAACGCACGGGGTCCCAGATGGTAATAGACCCTGAGTGTTACATATGGCTGTAGGTAAACAGCAGGAGTTCGCAGACTGGAGTCTTGCTAGCAGAAACCACAGCATGTCAGCTGTTCCTGTTTGGAGACTGCCTTTAATCCATGCCAGTTCCAGGGACTCTCTAGCTTCATGCTCCAGTCTAATATTGTGAGTATCAGAGTTCCATGTCTAAAGCCCTCATACAGAGCCTCATCTCAATCATGTCCTAAGTATCTGAAAGAGATGACTTCACCAGCGTGGATTGTTGCTTCCTGAGGAAGTCAAGAGGACTTCATTGGCATGGACCATTGCTTCTTGAAGAAGTCACTCAGAAGATATCTGTTTGTCTTGTCCGGAGGTCGCTCTTTTGAAAAAAGTGAGGATGCTTCTTGAGTATGCTGGTTCCTAGTTCAGTGTTTGAACCCTTCCAAAGAAGTGGATCTCCATACAGACAAGGGAATCTGCATGAGACAACTTCCTAGCCCTGATTCGTCCTGTCGAGTTTCTTGAGGAAGTTTGTCTGCTAAGCAGTGCTGCTGGTCACGCCCGGAGTTCGCTCCTTGAGAGAGTGCAGGCTTATCCAGGCTGTATCCAGGATTTTCTGTATTCTTCCTCCTTTGCTTTCTTGTTTAGTATTTATGTTTGTTCCTTTGCATGTGTCTTTTGTGTTCCTTTACCCTGTGCCTTGTATTATTTATCCTTAGATTGGTTTCTGCTTTATCTTATATCTTGTCTCTGTCCTGTAGCCATGCACTCTGTATTTCAGTTCTGCTCTCCCTCAGTTATTTTTCTGTTTCAGCTCTGCTTAGTTAACATTTAGTTCATTTCCTCTTAAGCCCTGGGACCTGGATACAGTAGCTGCTTCACAGGGCCTGGTTGTGGATGAAAAAACTTGGGGTCCCAAACCTCCAAGGGATTGCAGTTACCCAGCACCAGGTCCTGTGTCTCCACCCTGCAACATAGCTCCTGATCTCGGGCGCTCAGGGTCTATTTCCATCTGGGACCCCATGAATTTCACAAAGTGCACCTCTCAAATGTTGCCTTTTAATCCCCCAAACAAGCTGACAAACCTAGGCATAGGTGGTATCCCTGTACTCAGGAGATCTTTCTGAATACATATTGGGGTGTTGTTTGGCAGTGACACATAACAGGATCTGTCAATTCATGTTTGAAGTACAATGTATGTGGGGAAAAAAACAAACACAAAAAATGATTACCACAAACTTTGACAAAGACTGGTGGTAGAATTCTTTTTAATTGATGAGTATATATTTTTTATATATTGTGTTGTTCTTTAATTCCATTCTCCCAGATAAGTAGACACACCTAGAGGGCAGAATAGATTGGCCAAATGGTTCTTATCTGCCAACACATTCTTTTGGGTCTATTTCTTAAAATTCTACTTGAATTTTTCTCAAAATGAATGTCGACCTCCAAGTTTGACTTAGGTCGGCACCCAAGTTTGACTTAAAAAAACCCAATTCAAGTGCCGAATTTGACTTAGTCTCAAAAATATCTTTGATCACTTCACCTGACATCACTTCACCTTTGTTTTTGGCTTTTGCACTTCACCTTTCTTTTTGGCCTTATCAATTTCAGTGGCGAAAATGTGAACCCACTCGAGTGCGAATTTGGCTTAGTCTCAAAATGAAAGTCGACCTCCAAAGTTGAATTTTTGTGAATAGACCCATACATTTCTATGTTTACAAAGATAAACTTGCAGTGCAAAGAACAGTAATTACATAACTCATTATGCTAAGGAAACTTTTGGATGGGAGTCATGGGTGGTATAGCGTACATCAGCTAGAGTACAAAAAATGAAACAACACTATTACAAAGCAACAAACACATATATACAGACACAAATATAATCTTGATCTAGCCAGTTACGTGAGTTAAGGACCCTTAATTCAGCATGATACTAGAAAATGCTACAATGCTGTAAGGACCTAAAAACTGCAATGCTGAAACCGAGACATGGTAGGAGAGGATACTGGATATAATCTGATTGAGAGGTAAACAGACTTCAGCTCTGCAAAGGACAACATTTCCCATGATCCTTCACAGCAACATTCTGGCAGAAGATCATGAGAAATATAATCCACTACAATCTTCAAAGCTGAAATGACAAGTTTGTAGTCCCTTAATTAAGTTTTGTGCCAGACAAAATTCCTCATTCTAGGTGTTGGGGTCTAATGTTCCCGAGATGCATAACCAGCCTCTTGCAGTCTTTTCATCTGATGGTATTAATTCCAACAGTTTTTGATTACGATTTTGATGATTCTTTGCCACCATTATGATGAGAATCCTGGTAAATGCTGTCTCCATACAAGAGGTTACTAATAAGTCCAGCTGTTGTGGTCTATAAATTATTAAGTTCTAAAAATAATTTGTTGTTCCAGGATCTTTACTACTTGTACCGGTTAGTTTTTTATTGAATACACTTTCTTTTATTTTATTTTATTTTATTAGAAAACAACTTTTTCAGTAAACTTTTTTGGATAACGGAAAACCGAAAACTAGATTGGTACAGTATGCTTACTTTATGGATCACTTCCTCTTGTCCAGACATCTTATAAATAAGTGGCTTCATGTTGGTTGTATAGAAAAGGTTAACCAGTTTTGTGTACCTTAGCTGTAGCATCTTGGTTCTAAAACTGGTAGAATGACTGGTGAAGATGATTTTACAGACAGAACAATCATTCTTGGAGGATTCTTTGTCTGGAAGTTTTCATTCTCTTATTAGCCTTTGCATTTCTTGTTGATTTGTGACTGCTTTTATTTCTCACTTTCTTTTGTTTCTTGATGCCATCATCAACTGAAGTTTATATTGCTTGTTAAAAGATTATTTTTTGCAGTTACCTTTTATTTTTTTTATAGAGAAAGTCATCACTGTTGTGTGTCCTTTTACTCTTCTTTTTATTTAGAACAATGAAGAAGAAGTCATTGATGTGCTATAAAATGGGTCGAGGACTTTCCTTTTAAACAATAGGTCAAAGCTTTGTAGACATTTTTATAAAAGTTATATTTATGTAGTAGAAGAACTAGAAACACATTTAATTTCAAGCAACAAAATAAGTATCAAAATGGTTTTTATTAAATAATGTCTCTTTAACCTTGGTTAATACTGCAAGATTCTTTTTGGGAACATGGACACAAATGGGAGTCATGAAGGTAATATTCTAACTTAAATGATGTAGCGATAAATTGTATCTGTAGCCTAAAATGATGGAAAATATATTTTGTTTTATGTTAATGTATTAATAAGTAGGAGGGGAATTTTTAATTAATAAGTATACTGACATATCTTTATTCATGTATTTCATTACAAATGGTATTTTGAAGACTATTTTATACAATCTTAAAATAAGGCTTTAAATTCAAATACAATGAGGTAGATTCAATGGCCTCCGTTATATACAGCACCCAGGACTTGTAGAGTACCACAGACTTTTCCATTCGGAATAGCATGTGATGCAAGTGCAACAGGGACAGCAAACATCCAATGCATTAGAGCACTGTTATTGTGGTACAGGAATAATACCATTTAGCAACAAACACTGTTATTCCTGATTTTCCAGTTATTAGTATGCTATGTGACTGGGGGTGTAATATCTGTAATAACCCCCCCAAAAATGTTTCTCTTTACCTTAGTGACACACTTTTATTGCCATGAGGGAGGGCAGTTAAAATCATTGCCCCCCCCAGCAAACAAAGAGTGCCATGTAGGGGGAATTTTTTTTGCCTATATCCAGATTCCAGTGGTAATCCACAACATGCTTTATTCTCAGCTTTAACCCGGGGAAAGAGACAATCTAATAAAAAGAAAATGTAAAAAAAAATACAGCCAAGCCCTATAATTCTATTCTTTTTCCTATTCCTATTCTATGTATTAAGGGCTTGGAGAATAGTGCATGCCCAAACCCGGGGGATGTAATTTAATAAGGGATAAGGGTATTTCGCCAGCCCTTGGCCTCATGGGGCCAATTATTTATTTCATCAATAGCCATAGCAAGTATTGAGCATTGTATCAGGTGAGAATTTTTTTAAATAGGTTACTGCACCCATTAATGGTATTATCAGAGGGCATTGAATCATAAATGCCCATTAATTTACCATTAAAGTCAGTTTTCAACATAACTTTGCCATTCAATCTGGGCCAATTCTCTATTCTGTTATCTTTAAAAAAAATGATGTCTATCAAAACAAATACAATCCATAATAAACTGGTAAATATTATTATTGCAAGTTATTATTGGAAATTAATAAAAAAGTAAGATTCTCGGTAGCAAGAAGTTAGAAAGTAATGTAAGGTAATGGCAACTCTCATTACAAGTAAGCCTTATTTTCCTACAACAGTATAAAAAAAATGTGTATTAATTAACACTTTGTTAAAAAAAAAAATATTTAGCTGACCTCACTACCAACATATGGACAAAGATCCATAACAAAACTTTTGATTACAAATTTAGATTAGATTTTGTGGAAAGGTAACAGAATAGTTACATTTCAAACAGATATTGGTCACAGCTTTAAAGATCATATGAGAAAAAATATTGTATTAAATAAAAGCTTAATCAGCTTAGCTAAGTTAGCTAAATGTGACTCATGCTTAAATACTTCAACATTGCAAATTTATATGGGGGGAAATACCCTCCATCGTATTTTTTTTTAATTCTGCACTTTTTGAGAAATGAAAAACACTATCAGATACATAGAGAAAAACATTTCTCTGAACAAATTTGGGTTGTACAAGTCAGGTTAATATCATAGTATAAAATAGAGAAAACATAATAAAATAACAAAACATGGATAAGCGTGAGCATATTAATGCAAAGAGCTTGTCTACTTCATGTATCAGTCTGTCCTTGTTTGTCTAACTTAGCATGTAGTCACCATCTATACCAGGGGTCCTCAAACTTTTTAAACAGGGGGCCAGTTCACTGTCCCTCAGACCGTTGGAGGGCCGGACTATAGTAAAAACAAAAACTATGAACAAATTCCTATGCACACTGCATATATCTTATTTTGAAATGAAGAAACAAAATGGGAACAAATACAATATTTAAAATGAAGTAAAGTTAAATCAACAAACTTACCAGTATTTCAATGGGAATAGTGTGCCAGTCAGATGCCCAGGGATATTATGCCAGTCAGAGTCCAGTAATATTATGCCATTCAGAGCCTAGTAATATTATGCCAGTCAGAGCCCAGTAATATTGTGCCAGTCAGATGCCCAGGAATATTATGCCAGTCAGAGCCCAGGAATATTATGCCAGTCAGATGCCCAGGAATATTATGCCAGTCAGAGCCCAGGAATAGTGTGCCTGTCAGATGCCCAGGAATATTATGCGATTCAGATGCCCAGGAATATTATGCCATTCAGATGCCCAGGAATAGTGTGCCAGTCAGATGCCCGGGAATATTATGCCATTCAGATGCCCAGGAATAGAGTGCCAGTAAGAGCCCAGGAATATTATGCCAGTCAGATGCCCAGGAATATTATTCCAGTCAGAGCCCAAGAAAATTATGCCATTCAGATGCCCAGGAATAGTGTGCCAGTCAGAGCCCAGGAATAGTGTGCCAGTCAGATGCCCAGGAATATTATGCCAGTCAGATGCTCAGGAATAGTGTGCCTGTCAGATGCCCAGGAATATTATGCCATTCAGATGCCCAGGAATATTATGCCATTCAGATGCCCAGGAATAGTGTGCCAGTCAGATGCCCAGGAATATTATTCCATTCAGATGCCCAGGAATAGAGTGCCAGTAAGAGCCCAGGAATAGTGTGCCAGTCAGATGTCCAGGAATATTATGCCAGTCAGATGCCCAGGAATAGTGTGCCTGTCAGATGCCCAGGAATATTATGCCATTCAGATGCCCAGGAATAGTGTGCCATTCAGATGCCCAGGAATAGTGTGCCAGTCAGAGCCCAGGAATAGTGTGCCAGTCAGATGCCCAGGAATATTATGCCATTCATATGTCCAGGAATATTATGCCATTCAGATGCCCAGGAATAGTGTGCCAGTCAGATGCCCAGTAATAGTATGCCAGTCAGATGCCCAGGAATATTATGCCAGTAAGAACCCAGGAATATTATGCCAGTCAGATGCCCAGGAATATTATGCCAGTAAGAACCCAGGAATATTATGCCAGTCAGATGCCCAGGAATATTATGCCATTCAGATGCCCAGGAATAGAGTGCCAGTAAGAGCCCAGGAATATTATGCCAGTCAGATGCCCAGGAATATTATGCCAGTCAGAGCCCAAGAAAATTATGCCAGTCAGATGCCCAGGAATATAATGCCAGTCAGAGCCCAAGAAAATTATGCCAGTCAGATGCCCAGGAATAGTACAGTGCTCGTTATACCTCCCTCCTCCCCCTCCTTCCCCATCACTTACCTCCGGCTGCTGTGTCCCCGGCGGGACGTCTCGCGCAGTGTTCCCTCCTCCCTGCATGGAGGAGGGAAACAGTTACCGGGTCCGGATGTGACGAAACGTCACATCCGGTCGCGGTGATTTTTTTTAAAAAAAAATTTCGTTTTCCTGCAGCCGCAAAAAAAGGTAAACAGCAGGGAGCGGGGGGTGCCGGCAGCACCCCCTGCGGGCCGGACAAATGTGCTCGGCGGGCCGCATGTGGCCCGCGGGCCGTAGTTTGAGGACCCCTGATCTATACAGTGGATATAAAAAGTCTACACACCCCAGTTAAAATGTCAGGTTTCTGTGCTGTAAAAAAAATGAGACAAAGATAAATCATTTCAGAACTTTTTCCACCTTTAATGTGACCTATAAACCGTACAACTCAATTGAAAAACAAATGGAAATCTTTTAGATAGAGGGAAGAAAAAATATAAAAATAAAATAATGTGGTTGCATAAGTGTGCAAACCTCTTATAACTGGGGATGTAGCTGTGTTCAGAATTAAGCAATCACATGCCAAATCATGTTAAATAGGAGTCAGCATACACCTGCCATCATTTAAAGTGCCTCTGATTAACCCCAAATAAAGTTCAGCTGCTCTAGTTGGTCTTTCCTGAAATTTTCTTAGTCGCATCCCACAGCAAAAGCCATGGTCCACAGAGAGCTTCCAAAGCATCAGAGGGATCTCATTGTTAAAAGGTATCAGTCAGGAGAAGGGTACAAAAGAATTTCCAAGGCATTAGATATACCATGGAACACAGTGAAGACAGTCATCATCAAGTGGAGAAAATATGGCACAACAGTGACATTACCAAGAACTGGAGTTCCCTCCAAAATTGAGTGGCAAGACGAAAGCCTTTTCTTACGAAGAAAAACATCCAAGCCAGGCTACATTTTGCAAAAACACATCTGAAGTCTCCCAAAAGCATATGGGAAAAGGTGTTATGGTCTGATGAAACCAAGGTTGAACTTTTTGGCCATAATTCCAAAAGATATGTTTGGCGCAAAAACAACGCTGCACATCACCAAAAGAACACCATACCCACAGTGAAGCATGGTGGTGGCAGCATCATGCTTTGGGGCTGTTTTTCTTCAGCTGGAACTGGGGCCTTAGTTAAGATAGAGGGAATTATGAACAGTTCCAAATACCAGTCAACATTGGCACAAAACCTTCAGGCTTCTGCTAGAAAGCTGAACATGAAGAGGAACTTCATCTTTCAGCATGACAACGACCCAAAGCATACATCCAAATCAACAAAGGAATGGCTTCACCAGAAGAAGATTAAGGTTTTGGAATGGCCCAGCCAGAGCCCAGACCTGAATCCGATTGAAAATCTGTGGGGTGATCTGAAGAGGGCTGTGCACAGGAGATGCCCTCGCAATCTGACAGATTTGGAGTTTTTTTGCAAAGAAGAGTGGGCAAATCTTGCCAAGTCAAAATGTGCCATGCTGATAGACTCATACCCAAAAAGACTGAGTGCTGTAATAAAATCAAAAGGTGCTTCAACAAAGTATTAGTTTAAGGGTTTGCACACTTATGCAACCACATTATTTTATTTTTATACTTTTTCTTCCCTCTACCTAAAAGATTTCCGTTTGTTTTTCAATTGAGTTGTACGGTTTATAGGTCACATTAAAGGTGGAAAAAGTTATTTGTCTCATTTTTTTACAGCACAGAAACCTGACATTTTAACAGGGGTGTGTAGACTTTTTATATCCACTGTACATTGTAACTAGATCTACTTAAATTGTTAGCGCTATATAATTAAATAATAATGTAATGTAATGTGTATAAAAATTAGAACACCTCTCAAACAGATAAGCAGTACCATTATGATGTCTGTATTCATAGGGATATATACAAATACCATGCCTTCCCTCTTATAATTATGATACAGTCACTTGTACTTTGGTTAATGCAATATCACAGGTTCATATATGTTTTCATGGGCCATTGGAACATAAATAATATAGCCAGAATGTGTTTTTATCAGTAAGGGATGAATCACTGGGGTAGGACAGAGGTAAAGGTAGCAGGGGGATCCGTAACCTGTCAGAGAAAGGAAGGCTGAGGATTGGGGTTCTCTAGAGTGTAATCAGAGACGATAGCTAAGGAGACATGAGAAGGAGCATCCGAAGAAGAACTAGCTTCAGAGAACTCTCTCCCATCAGTGGCAGGATAATAACCTAAATACAGCAGTAGAGACTTTGTTTGATTAGAAAAAAAGTTATTTTGCAATATATGTTTCAGAGAGGCATGCATATACCAAAGTTCCAGCATTAAGAAACCCTGATTCTAGGCAGAGTGTTTGTAAGTGGCAGAGTGCAAATGTGTGTGAGTGGAAGAGTGTGAGTGGCAGAGTGTAAGTGAGTGTGTGAGTGAGTGTGGCAGAGTGTGAGTGTTTGGCAGAGTGTAAGTGTGTGTGAGTGAGTGTAAGCATGATTGGCAGAGTTATGAGTGTGCATGTGTATGTATGTGAGTGGTAGAGTGTAAGTGTGTGTAAGTGGCAGAGTGTAAGTGTGTGTGAGTGGCACAGTTTAAGTAAGTGTGTGAGTGTGGCAGAGTGTGAGTGTTTGGAATAGAGTAAGTGTGTGAGTGGCAGAGTTATGAGTTTGCATGTGCGTGAGTGGAAGAATGTAAGTGGCAGAGTGTGAGTGGCAGAGTGTGAGTGGCAGAGTGTGAGTGGCAGAGTGTAAGTAAGTATGGCAGAGTGTAAGTATTTGGAAGAGTGTAAGTGTGTGTGAATGGCAGAATGTGTGAGAGTGCAAGTGTGAGCAGCAGAGTTATGAGTGTAAGTAACATAGTAACATAGTAATTTAGGTTGAAAAAAGACACAAGTCCATCAAGTTCAACCCTTCTACCTATCTGAAGAGTTAATTTGGATCTGTGAGGGTTAAAAGCCGACAGTGTGTCTAAGAAGCTGATGTCTGCAGCAGTTTCTGGAAGGCCAGATCACGCCAGTAGCGTAATTGTTATGAGAATGGTCTTATCTTACTATTCCAAGGCCAGAACAGAGGTTTCTGGAACATCAACAAGTTGTCTCTGAATGTTCTGTAATTTTCCATAAGAACGACTTTTGTAACACTATTTTAAATATGACGTTTTAAGTGTATTTTCTTGTAAAACACGCCTTTCTACATATTAGAATATTAGAATAACCAATTATATTGCAGTAACTAATGCTTTTATCTTCGTTTATATACGCTTGTCTAAACAATTAAAATCAGAGTTAAGGAACACGAAGCATTGTCTAGTCTTTTCCTTCGTCGTCCTTTGCTCTCCAAGGCCTTGCCTGGTCTCATCATCAGCACGGTAGTTCACATCAATCTGGTGTTACAGGTCTTAGAGGTGGCTGAACAGACTACCCCGCAGTCGGTCCCTTTCAGTTTGGTGTCAGAAGTGGGATTCAAACAAACCGGGTGAGTACATGATTAATTGTTATAATCGTTTTGCTATCCGTGTTTCTTTGAATCCGGTAACGTATATCTAAGCCTCTATAAGAATACACGGTCTCGGTCTAATTGTGATGATTGTTGTTGGCAGTCTGGGACTGCCTCAGAGCTGAAATAAGTCAGCTGCTGATAAATTGCTGAGGATTGTGCCAGTAATTATATGCTACTACTGAGGGTGTTCCAGTAGGATATCACTGTTTTACGGAGGTAGTGCCCGTATTTTGAACTGAGGATTGTGCCAGTTCTTTTGGAGAAGTACTGCGGTTGTTCCAGTACATTTAATATAATATAGACGAGACGTGTATAAAGTGTTTAAAAGACCTTGCAAATTAACATTACTAAATTCCTAAGAACCGTGCTGAGAGTGAACAGGAAAAATTGTCCGGCATAAACTGTTGTGATTGATATTGTATAAGTATATAAGTTGATCATAATGGGACAAACTGTTAGTGACTTGGCAACTCCAAAATTTGTAAAGGGTCAGCTTAAAAAAGCCCCATTGTTTGATAAGCTACAATGGACCCCGAGATACTATGTGCGGAAATATGTAACAGGCACATTTGATTCTGGTGTGGATGATGTGGCAGAATGGACAGAGAAATGTAAATATGAGTTTCTATTCCCCACGGATGGGTCATTTGATTTATACTATCGCAATATGTGTCAAAGTTTTCTAGATGATCCTGATCAAGGTGATCCAAGTTGGGAACAGCCATTCACAACACTGTTTTTAAAGTTTTGGATTGTTGTGTGTGACAATGTTAAAATTCCCAGTACTCTCAAGCCAAAGGGAGTGAAACTGAATAAAGGGAAAGCCAAATTCCCAAAACAACGTGAAAACCCCAATACTTTTCTTATGCCCTCCGTGGATACGGGATCACAGTAAAAACCTAGTGCCCCTCCCGTATATGGGAGTGAGAAAAATGATTTAACCCCTATAGTGGTGGCTGCATCACAGCTGAAATTGTACCCCAAGGTCCCGAAGGCGGTTGTGCCAAAAACTGAAACCTATACGGGACCAGTCACCAGAGCAGTATCTAGCAAAACTGTAACCCAATCCTCCCCAGCCAAAAGTGAGAGCCTGGCATCAGGTTCAAATGATGAGGGATCATATCCGTTTATGTTGGTTGGTGAGCAGGTAGTGCTGCAATCTGTTGATGCAAATGTTGTCAAGGGTTGGACCGTGGGTTGTCCAGATGCATATTTTAACCCTCCTAAAGGTGCAGTGAAGTATCTCAAGAGATGTACTAGTGGTGTGTTGTTCACGGGAGCTGATATCAGATTTTGTCTGGATATTTTAACTAATCATAAGGATGTGGATTGGCTGAAAGAGGTATCTGCACTGAACCCCAGGTATGATATTGCTAAAGCTGAGGAAGCATACGCGTGGTCCTCTGACACGCATAAAGATAGAATGTAGGACGGGATTGAAGCGTTTTTTGAAAGGCAGGGTAGAACTCGAATGAATATGGGAGTTGTTATGGCTTTGAAACAGAAGCCAGGTGAAAGTGTTAGTGATTACTGTCGCAGGTTTCGTACTGAGTGGACCACTGCAGCCGGTATGACGGTACCAGCTGATCAGGAGAAGGAGAGATGTAATATGTATAGTCAGACGTTAATGTCAGGTCTTGATGAGAAAGTACAGCAAGTTGCTAAGATGTTAGTGCATAACTGGTGGGAGTGTACTCCGACGGCACTGGAGAATGACTTGTACATGAAGGAAGCAGCAGGTGTTTTTCCAGTAGCAGCAGCTAAGGAGCAGGAGTTAACATTGTTTAACAATTCAGACAGCTATAAAGGCAAGGGAAAGTACAGACAAGGCGCACGAGGACGTGGCAGAGCCCCCCCCCCCCCCCCCCCCCCTCATCGAGGGGGAAGGAGAAATCAGTCAGGAGGGAGAGATACGAGAACAGATACTTGTTTTAATTGTGGTAAAACTGGTAATTGGGCTAAGAAATGTCGAGAACCCAAAATAGAACAGTAGATATGCTTTTGGCATAGTGCACGATTTTGGACTCATTTGGCGTAACAGAGGATTTGTTGCTGCAGATGGCAAAGGAATTTCTCATGCTCAGTTAGTTAATGAACTTCTTAGTGCATTACTTTTACCTGCAGAAATAGCAGTGATCAAATGCCGTGGCCACAGTAAATCAGACTCTATGGAAGCCATTGGCAATGCTCAGGCTGATAAGGCCGCAGAGGCAGCAGCCCAAGCTCAGGTTATGTGGTCAGAATATCACACAGACATAGACACACAATGACATCTCCTCTCTGAAATCATCATACCTAGTTATGATTTATTGACCCTGCAGGAAGTTGCTGATGACAAGGATGTTGAGTATTGGAAGTCTCAAGATTTGAGTATTGACCAATTTGGGTTATGGTCAAAGAGTGGAAGGGTAGGTGTGCCCAAATCTGCTAGTCCACTGATTATTTCCACGTACCATGGATATGGTCATAAAGGGAAAAAGATAACAGAGGAAATGATCAAGGAAAGGTTTGTTGTCAGAGCTTTATCATCCACAGTTGAATTGCAGTTGTCTAGATGTTTGTCATGTCTGCAGAACAACCCTAACACAGGCACTAAAATGCAAAGAGATCACCTGCCGCCCCCTGATGGGCCAATGCAGCAATTACAAATCGATTTCACCCATATGCCTACAGCTAGAGGTGGATTGAAATATTTGTTGGTTATTGTCGATCAATTCAGTAAATGGGTGGAGAGTTTTGCAACTACTAATGAAAGGGTGGGTACAGCCGTAAAGATACTTGCAAAAGAGTGGATCCCAAGGTGGGGAGTGCCCCTCCAAATTAATAGCGACAATGGTTCACATTTTATTTCGCAGGTGACACAAGGTTTAGTCAGAAGCCTTTACATTGACTGGAAGTTCCATATGCCATATCATCCACACGCTGCTGGTCAGGTTGAGAGAACAAATAGAACAGTTAAAGACAAATTGAGGAAGGGTACCAATGGTACATTCCACAACTGGCCAGATCATTTACCTGCTGTACTAGCAGAAATCAGAATGACCCCCAATAAAACTACCAGACTGTCCCCTTATGAGATATTAATGGGGAGACCGTTCCCTACTCCATGGGCTATTGGTAGGTATTGCCCTGTGAGCAGTGAGAACATAGAGTGGGCTCAGGAAGAATATGTTAACCAATTGCTGACAAAATTGAACAGTATCTATGGTAATGTGTCGTTATCTCTTCCATTACCCGCAGAAAAACCTACTCACAATTTCAAGCCAGGACAAAGGGTCCTCGTCAAAAAGATCCAAAGGGACAAGCATAAGGATACAGTGTATGGTGATCCAACTACAGTTCTTGCAGTAACCAGAACGGCAGTTCTCACAGAGGAATCACCATCATGGATACATGCATCCCGTATCAAGTCCATGCCGGAGCATGCACAAAGCAAGAAGGAGGAACAAGGACAAGATGGACAATCGTTTTCTGTGCAACAGGACTGATAGCCGTAATTCTGTTTGTTATCATCCTAGAACAAACAGAGGATTACTCCAATACAAGTAACAGCACACACCCACGAACCTGTAGAGCAGTAAAATTGCTCGAGCAAGGGGGAAATTTGTGGGAACATTTAGCACATGATATTTTAGGTGTATCACATTTTTGCTTGAGTTCTATGACTAGTACAACTGACATACTAACCTCTTGTCTGATAGCTGTATCAACGGCACAACAGGTATTGAGACAGATTTTCAGTGACATATATAATGACACATGTGTGGAAGAAAGTGACGTAACTTACATGATCCCAATTTACGCATATTGCAATAACTGCAGAGATACGTACGATTTGTGGCCCAACATGACGCAAATTAACACCACTGACATCACCAGGGGTGACGTGTGTTACCTCATGAAATGTAACCGAGACAAGATTCCTAAATGCAGGCAACTGAAGTTGCAAAAGACAAAAGACTAGCTTCCCTAGTAGGTGTGTATGGACTTGCCATATACAATGGAAGGGTCATTAACTCTCTGGCCTGTGGTGTTGCAAAAGGGTTAAACCAAACTTCACAGGCAATTGAGGAACTATTGGTAGATGCAAAAGGTATGAGAAGAGCTATCCTACAGAACAGAGCCGCCATTGATTACTTATTGCTTAAACATGAATGTGGGTGTCAGGAATTTGAAGGAATGTGTTGTTTTAATCTTTCTGACCATTCAAGCTCAATACAACAACACTTGCAAAACGTCAGAACCATAGTTAATTATATACGACAAGATGTTGGTTTTGATTGGACCTTTGGGCTAGGTGCCTGGTTGGGCGAAATTGGTAGAAAGCTGCTTATGTTCTTTGTGACCGTGATCATTACCCTGGGAGGGATTTATATGCGTATATCTTGTCTTAGGTGTATGGTAGACAAGGCTTTTTCCCCACGACAGCGACGACCAGAAATGTATGCTTACCAAAATATCTATAGACGAGCATAGAATAGTTATCTATTTAAAAATAGATAAAAGAGTGGTATCGAAGGGTTAATTTGGATCTGTGAGGGTTAAAAGCCGACAGTGTGTCTAAGAAGCTGATGTCTGCAGCAGTTTCTGGAAGGCCAGATCACGCCAGTAGTGTAATTGTTATGAGAATGGTCTTATCTTACTATTCCAAGGCCAGAACAGAGGTTTCTGGAACATCAACAAGTTGTCTCTGAAAGTTCTGTAATTTTCCATAAGAACGACTTTTGTAACACTATTTTACTTATGACGTTTTAAGTGTATTTTCTTGTAAAACACGCCTTTCTACATATTAGAATATTAGAATAACCAATTATATTGCAGTAACTAATGCTTTTATCTTCGTTTATATACGCTTGTCTAAACAATTAAAATCAGAGTTAAGGAACACGAAGCATTGTCTAGTCTTTTCCTTCGTCGTCCTTTGCTCTCCAAGGCCTTGCCTGGTCCCATCATCAGCACGGTAGTTCACATCAATCTGGTGTTACAGGTCTTAGAGGTGGCTGAACAGACTACCCCGCAGTCGGTCCCTTTCACTATCATTCCAGCTTTTGATCCAAAAGAAGGCAAAAACCCCTAAGGAAGCTATTTCGAATTTGCCTTGCAGGGGGGAAAATTACTTCTTGACTCCAATCAGATTTCTCCTTCTATCTATAAGCTCTATTATTCATGCTTTTTCTATTATTAATAGCCCTGTATGTACTGATTTTCTAAAAAAAAAAAAAACATGCAGACCATTTTTAAATGCATCTATTGTGGTTGATAGCACTACCTCTCTTGGCAGTGAGTTCTATAACCTTATTGTCCTTACCGTAAAGAATCCCTTCCTTTGCTGTCTATGAAATCTTTGCTCTTTCAGTCTCAGGGGGTGACCTCTTGTTCTTTGTACATTTCTATTAATGAACAGGTCACTGGAGAGCTCTTTATATTGGCCCTGCACAAATTTATATTATGTTATCCCCTCTGAGACGTCTTTTTTCTAACGTATATAAATGCAATTTTTTAAGTCTCTCTTCATAACTTAGATCCTCCAATCCCCTTTTTGTATTAGTAGCTCACCTTTGCTCTTTTTCTAGTTCCTTAATATCCTTTTTAAGGACTGGCACACAGAATTGTACAACATATTGAAGGTGGGGTTTTACCATTGATTTGTAAAGAGGTAAGATGATATCCTCTTCCCGTGAATCTATACCTCGTTTTATACCTTGCAGCTGCTGACTGGCATTGGGCACTGTTGCCAAGTTTGCCAATCTAAAATTATTCCTAAATCATTTTCATTAGTAGTTTTTCCCAGGGAAATACCATTTAAACTATATGTTGCTTTGTTATTATTTTTCCCATAATGCATAACTTTACATTTGTCTATGCTGAACCTCATTTGCCACTTTACTGTCCAGTCCCCCACTCTGTTCAAATCTTCTGCAAAGAAAAAACATCAAGATTAGTCTGTATTAGCTTACCTAATTTAGTGTCATCAGCAAAAAACAGAGACATGGCACAATGTGGGAGATCATTAATAAACAAATTAAAAAGAGGAGGGCCCAAAACAGACTCCTGAGGTACTCCGCTCAATACACTGGTCCAATTTGAGGCTTTTCCATTTACAACGATTTGTGTTCTATCTGTTAGCCAATTTTCAATCCAAATACATCAATTTGTAGAGTAACCTTATGTGTGGAACTGTACCAAATGCTTTTGCAAAATCCAAATAGATCACATCAACTGCCACACCTAGATCTATATTTTTACTGACTTCTTCATAGAATGTTATTAGGTTTGTTTGACAAGACCTGTCTTTCACAAAACCATGTTGACTTTTAATAATTAAATTCTGATTTAAGATGTATTCTTTAGTTTATACCTTTAGCAATCCTTCAAATAATTTCCTCACTACAGATGTCAATCTCACTGGCCTATAATTACCCGGCAGAGATTTTGATCCCTTTTTAAATATTGGAATGACATCAGCCTTTCGCCAGTCTGTTGGCACTATACCTGAACTGAAAGAATCCCTAAAGATCATAAATAATGGTCTGGCCAGAATTATGCTTAACTCTCTAAGGACCCTTAGTTGTATATCATCTGGTTCTGGGGCCTTGTTTATCTTAACAGAGTTTAATTGCTTAAGCACTTTTTCCTGTGTCAGCCAATCTCATGTTTGCGGTGACTGTTCCGTAACTTCTGGTAGCAGGGGCTAGTCCATCTGTTCTTCCTTAGTATAAACAGAAGAAAAAAAGGTATTTAAAAAGTTTGTGGGAGTGAAAGCGTGAGTGGCAGAGTTATGAGTGTGTGTGTGAGTGGCAGAGTGTAAGTGTGTAAGAGTGAAAGTGTGAGTGACAGAGTTATGAGTGTGTGTGTGAGTGGCAGAGTGTGAGTGTGAATCCCAGTGAGATTACTAGGAAAAAATTGTGATTCATTTCTATTATTCACATTGAATGTGATAATTAAGTGTGAAACAATGCTATCATCTCCTATTATTTTTATTTTCACACTTGATTATCACATTCAATATGAATAATAGTGATTCATCTTAAAATATAGAGTTTATATTCATGGCAATAAAAGTGCTCACATAGTGTGTGTGTGATGAAAATTGGTGTGTGTAAGTGGCATTGTGTATCTCTTTGTGTAAGGGTTTGTGTAGGTATGTGTAACTGTGCAAGTGTGAATGTGTGTGTATGTGTGGCTGCATGTGTATGTGTGTGTATTTGTGGCTGTGTATTTATGTGTATAAGTGTAACTTCGACTAATGTGAGTTTTTTGTCAGTCTTGCCAGTCTTGTTGTGTATTGTGGTTAAGTAATGTGTAGCATGAGTGTGATACACTCACACACTGCACATTACTGTGAGTTTTATTGATGTGGAGTCTGTGCTATATTCACACATTGCACATTACTGTGAGTTTTATTGTTGTGGAGTCAGTCACAGACAAACAGACAGACAGACATACACACACATACAGTCAGCCACAGACAGACACAGACATACAGTTGGTCACAGGCAGACATACAGTAAGTCACACACACAGTCAGTCACAGGTATACAGTCAGTCACACACACAGTCAGTCACAGACAGACAGACACACACACACACACACACACATATAGCCAGTAACAGACAGACAGACAGACACACACATACAGTCATTCAGTCACAGACAGACACACACATGCAGTCAGTCACACAGAGACAGACATACAGCCAGTCACACACACACATATAGCCAGTAACAGACAGACAGACACACACATAGATACATTCGGTCACAGTCAGACATACAGTCGGTCACATGCAGACATACAGTCAGTCACACACACAGAGTCAGTCACACAAACACAGTCAGTCACATAAACACACAGTCAGTCATACACACACACAAACACACACACTGTCAGTCACATACACTAACCCACGTCAGCAATTTTGTTGTTGTTTACTATAAAAAAAAGTGCATCTATCCATATGTCCTTCTCCTGCTGCTTTAACTCATTCCAGCCTGGTCTGTGCCCTGCTGTTGTTTCTAGCCCTGCTGAGCACCCTAAGCACTCGGACACTATAGTGCAGTGTGTGTGGGGGTGGAGCAGGAAGACTGTGCAGCACACACTGCTCCCTCACACTCCGCTGGATAAATAAATAAATAAAATGATTACAGTGGTGAGGGCACCATGCAGGGACAACAATAACCGGGTGCCAGGTATAATTTTCTGGTGCCCGGGATTTGTTGAGCCCTGATATATACTCATATATACCTATTGTTCATTGGGGTCAAATATATCAGTCGGTATGCCACCTAAGCATTTAAGTTTATTTACTCCACTTCTATCAAATCTGTCACAGGCTCCAGCCCCAGATCCTTTGGAGACCTAGCAACGCCCCTGCACCTGACACTTTGCAGTGCAGGAGGAACATTAAACTGCAGAGCTTGATGAAGGTTGTCCGGTACTTACTAGGCTAATCAGGCGCCTTTCGGTGCCTGATTCTTTAGACATGGACTGGGCTAGCAAACTGTGTGCCTGAAAAAAATCAGTAGTTCAGGACTGGTAGAGGCAACATCTGTTGGGAGTCTGCTTAAACCAGAGTAAGCTAAGCACACTGTGCAGAACACTTATTTAAATATTTGAAATATACAAACATAAAACTGTGAAAAACAAATGGTGAAGGAATATGCAATGTACAGTGTCAGTCAAGTAAATAAAATAATCTACACTGTGCAGAGAAAGTATGAAATGCATAAACATATAGCTTACATATGCCAATGAATATGCTTAAAGGGAATGGCTGGTGACCAAAAATATTTTCCAAGTCTTAATGCTTATTAAAGTACTAAAATATTGCTTTAATACTTATATTTTATAATTGTCATAACTTAAACTTACATTTAAAAGCAGTTTGCAGATCTTGAGGCCCACTTTAACATTCCACAGAGCTTTCAAGCTTCAATCTATCTCTCTCTCTCTCTGTAAACCATTAACAGCTCTTGCACAAGGCCAGTGCGGCCGCTCCGTTGCAGTAGCCTTGGTGGTACACTAACAAAGGTAAGTATAATATCATTTATACAGAGATTCAAATAAAAAAGAACAGTGACAGCCTAGTCTAGCCTGTGGTGCCTAAAACTTGAACTAAAGTTCAAAAAGGATGACTAGACTGTCCATTTTAAAAAAACCTAAAAAATAATAAATAAACAAAATCTCATAGTGCATTATGTATAGATAAATAATATATAACTCCAGCGACAAGAGAGTTAAGATATAGTACTCATAAACACTGCCCCAAAAGGAACAGGAAAAAGAAGAGGTTTATTCCAACCACTCAATGGGGAAATCAGGTAGACATATGCGAAGTTGATCAACAAGAGGATCTCTGCATTGTATTCGAAAATATACCACACTCCATGGGGTAATTCGACACACAAGACGCCTTTATTGGCATACAACATTCAGTTGAACAAGTAGGCTGCTATAACAAGAAATTCAAATGAAATTCAAACACTCCTCCGATTATCCAGGTGTTGTGCTCACCAACGCTGAAGGGGACCATGGGCGTTTGACCCCCCCCCCCCCCCTGGATTTTCAAGAGAAAAAAAAAAGTGTCTTTGATGTAACAGGGAGCTTAACGCTGCCGTTAAGCTCCCTGTTACGTTAAGCTCCCTGTTACACTAAACTTAGTCGTTTCCTCCGTGCATCTTCTCTCCTGCACGGAGGAAGGAAACTCCTGTCGCATTTTTTTTTTAAACTTTATTGATGCTGCGCGACTTCAATAAAGTTAAAAAAAAAAAAACGTGACCGGAGAGCAGCAACAAGGAGGTAAGTGCTGGGGAATGGGGGGGAGGAGGGGGGCAACAAACGAGCAAATCCTGGTATTGAGTGGCAAAATCCTGCCATATTGAGAGGCAAAATCCTGGCAAATTGAGAGGCAAAACCTGGAATAATGAGTGACAAAACCTGGCATATTGAGAGGCAAAACCTGGCATATTGAGAGGCAAAACATGGCATATTGAGTGGCAAAATCCTGGCATATTGAGAGGCAAAACCAGGCATAGAGTGGCAAAACCAGGCATGGGGTGGCAAAACCTGGCATATTGAGTGACTAAACCTGGCATATTGAAAGGCAAAACCTGGCATATTGAGTGCCAAAACCTGGCATAGTAAGAGGCAAAACCTGGCATAGTGAGTGACAAACCCTGGCATATTGAGTGACAAAACCTGGCATATTGAGAGACAAAACTTGGCATATTCAGTGGAAAAACCTGGCATATTGAGAGGCAAAACCTGGCAAATTGAGTGACAAAACCTGGCATATTGAGAGGCAAAACCTGGCATATTGAGTGACAAAACCTGGCATATTGAGTGACTAAACCTGGCATATTGAGAGGCAAAACCTGGCATATTGAGTGACAAAACCTGGCATATTGAGAGGCAAAAGCTGGCATATTGAGAGTCAAAACCTGGCATATTGAGAGGCAAAATCCTGGCATAGAGTGGCAATATCCTGGCATATTGAGGGACAAAATCCTGGTATGGAGTGGCAAAACCAGGCATAGGGTGGCAAAATCCTGGCACATTGAGGGGTTAAATCCTGGCATATTAAATGGCTAAATCCTGGCATATTGAGGGGGTAAATCCTGACATATTGAGGGGTTAAATCCTGGCATATTAAATGGCTAAATCCTGGCATATTAAATGGCTAAATCCTGGCATATTAAATGGCTAAATCCTGGCATACTGAGAGGCAAAATCCTGGCATATTGGGTGGCTAAATCCTGGCATATTGAGGGGTTAAATCCTGGCATATTAAATGGCTAAATCCTAGCATATTGAGGGGTTAAATCCTGGCATATTGAATGGCTAAATCCTGACATATTGAGGGGTTAAATCCTGGCATATTGAGGGGTTAAATCCTGGCATATTGAGGGGTTAAATCCTGGCATATTAAATGGCTAAATCCTGGCATATTAAATGGCTAAATCCTGGCATATTGAGAGGTTAAATCCTGGCATATTGAGAGGTTAAATCCTGGCATATTAAATGGCTAAATCCTTGCATATTAAATGGCTAAATCCTGTCATATTGAATGGCTAAATCCTGTCATATTGAATGGCTAAATCCTGGCATATAATGACAGTAAAAATAGCCCCCCCCCCCCCCCCCCTGAAAAAGTTTCTGCGGATGCCCATGAAGGGGACACTTCTGAATTTTGATGAAATGATGGAAAGCAGCTGGAAACAGAATACTGCCTATGGCCTGCTTTACAGTCTATCACATGCAGATAGTATTTGGGGCTATCTGCCTATGCGCCATGTTTAGAAATCACCCCATATGCATCCTTGCCTATATGTAATGGAGCTTTTCTTTTGTTACTAATCTAACCACACATCTGCAGTAATAATGAAATGTGTACTACTTCGCATAACCATATCAACATACCTTCTTGAGCTAACAGACTGAGAAAGACCTTGAAAAAAGGGATAACTAAAGAGGTGGGCTTCCCTTCACAGCCATGTGTTTTAAAGTAAACACATATTGAGGAAACCTGAGCAAATATAAATTGACCCACTGAGCCACATGGGGGAATAAAATGTCACAAACAATGGTCTGAACAGCTCTTATCTGTTGAAACATTCTATGTTACATGGAACATTTAAACACAAATTCATAGTGCAGTATGTACATATAAACATATCAGGTGTCTCTCCCATTCACAATAAATAGTTGCTGTCATCTTGTCACAGAATATAGGCCAATAAGGTCCTGCAATTGAGGTATTGAGACATGTTATTCATCTCATTTATCTTTGTTATGCACTCAGCACTAAGGTTAATTCAGTGGACACATGCTTCTTCCATTTACCATTTAACCTGTATCTCCCCCGTTGAGGCACCTAATGTTAATGATTCTCTCAGGCATGCAACATCAAATATCATCCTGCTGGGAGCTTCACACATGC
This sequence comes from Pelodytes ibericus, assembly GCA_036172795.1. Lineage (NCBI taxonomy): Eukaryota > Metazoa > Chordata > Amphibia > Anura > Pelodytidae > Pelodytes > Pelodytes ibericus. The sequence goes on along the minus strand of CM069859.1, from coordinate 154,947,092 downwards.
AACCCTCTGGTCCATCCATGTAGAGCTTTTAATGACAACCTTTAAGAGCCACTTTTCACATTTATCCTGTGAAGATCAAGTAAGTGACCTAGTATTTTAAAGTAGTCGGAAGTAACAATGAATCGTAGTGAACATGAAATACTTAGTGGGTTTTGATTTACACATACTACTTTTTGCTAAAATGATTATTATTGCTCTGATTTCTTAAGATATACAAAGCACTGCTGACTTTTAGCAAACAATGATAACACTTTGAAAAAAAAGTGGACCAGGGGTTATGCATAAAAAGTGAAAATATAATATAGGTGCTGAAAAACAACTTGTGGTCTTCCCCACAATTCAAAAAAGTGAAAATAAAGAAAAAAATGATGTGCCTGTGGAATAAAATGTAAAAAAAAAAAAAAAAAAAAAAAGACATCCTTCAAAGTATCCAGTCTTCAGAACATGAAGGATTTTGTGTACATACATAAAAACGGAACAAAAAAGTCTGGAAAAATATGCAATGTGTGACACTGCTGGATTGCAAAATGATTGGAAGGTACTGACACCCAAAAGACTCTCACATTAACCTTATGTGGATATAAGGCTCTATCCCCTCCTTTGTAATCTCTCCAGTCAATGACAGTATAATAATGCAAATATAGCAGTAGAGATGTGGCCCAATTGAAAACAGGAAAATAATACAGCAAAATAGATATTAGGGCAGAGACACAGCTAATGGCTGCAAATAGTAAGAGCTCACCGCTCAACAAGTGTAGATTATTTTTACATTTTATTCTCCACATAAAGCATCTCTTGTACAGGAATTTATATGAAAAATGCACAGGGCTTTTTAATAAAAAAAAAATATTATAGTATTAAGATACAACTCCTTAACCAAAAAATAAGCTGAAGGAAAAAAATACTAACCATTAGTAAAAGTACACAAATACAAATACAAACTATAGGGTGGGAGGAGAGGGACACGAACTGAAATGCAGAGATAAATCTCCCAATCCTGTGGAGGGAGGATCTCCACTTAAAATGTTAATAGCTAGTCTTAAGGAACGGCAGTGAACTGCACCACTGCAAGAAGAAGACACAATGATTTAAAACATAGACAGCGCTAAGAAAAAATAAACTCTAGAGACATTTAAATATAATACATAAAGTATGAATTTATTAAATATCACAAAGAAGAAGAATAAGATGTATATAAATATTAAAAAACAAACAAACATAAAAGAACGGGTCCAATACCACTGTATGATATTTAAAAAGCTGGTCACATGGACAAAATAGACATAATATATAAAATATCAATAGTATACAACATATAAAATATACATACAAGTATTTCTTACCCACTGGGTTTGTTCACCTGGCCAGGTATTGAACCATCGAATCACAAAAAAAACGTTATTGCACTAGAACCACTACACACCACAGGACGCATTTCGTAAACTTGTTTTTTTGTAATGCGATTGTTCAATACCCGGCCAGGTGAACAAACCCATTGGGTAAAAAATACTTGTATGCCTATTTTATATTTCGTATACTTGTGATTGTGTATTGATATTTTATATATTATGTCTGTTTTGTCCATGTGACCAGCTTTTTATATTTCATACAGTGGTACTGGACCCTTTCTTTTCTGTTTGTTTTTTTATTTGTATATACATCTTATTATTATTCTTTGTGATTTTTAATAAATTCGTACTTTAATTATTATATTTAATTGTCTCTAGAATTTCTTTTTTCTTAGCACTGTCTCTGTTTTAAATCATTTTGTCTCCTGTACAGGAATTGGCTGGTGGACAAAAGGGGACCATCATCTAACCCCGGGCTTTCCCACTCACCTGCCTGGAGTCCTACCAAAAATTGCCTCAAGACATGCTGGCCATCTTACCACCTGGAGTGGCACCAATGGAGCCTAATCTTCAGCACATTATCCTCATTGCCGCCAAGTCCAAAGACCTCACCAACCTCCCGTCGTAGGTGAACGGAACCACCACCCTCTGACAGAGCCATGGAGCGGTGGCAATTGTGGGGCTCTACGGCTGTTGGCTGGCTTTAATCGAGGATCCTCTTGACTTCGGACACGCAGACCTGCTGAGGGAAGGGACTCCCTCCCCCTTCCTTTTTGCTATGCAAGTAACTTCAGATAAATCTTTGTATCCACGTTTGTACTATATTGCTGGCATATTTTGAATGTTACTGATCCAAATTATCGCTGTATAATCAGTGACATACCAGTACATTCTGGCCAAAAATCACAAGTTCCAATATGTTTTAAACTACTTTTAGTTCTGTGATACCAGTGAGCCCTCAGGATTTCTCTTTGCCATACTTTTGTACAAAATCAGTACAAATAATTTCATATGTGGCACACTACAATAAAACTGGCTGCCAAAATTTCACAATTTAAAACAAACTGGCAGACAATGGCAGACTATTTAAAATTTCCAGTAGATGCAAATAAGAAAAATACATAGAACATCAAATGCTCCTAGACACTTTACTCACAGAAAAAGATCAAATTCAAATAGATTATTCAAAAAGACACTTTTTCAAATGGGGAAATAAAATGGGAAAGCTTTTAATGGCCTTGGCAAGGCCCAGAAAACCAAAAAATGAAGTTCCATTTTTAACTCGTTTAGGACACCAGGACGTTCTATGCTGTCATGCACTTTTTGTACATTGAGGACCCAGTGACAGCATGAAACTTCCTGTGTTAAAATGAGTGGTGGCTCAGACAGTGTTGCTATAATGCCAAATACCCAAATTGGGGCCCATTGGGGAGCGATTGCAGGCACCATATCGGAAGGCACCATGTCCCTCCAACATGGCGCTGCCCTGGAGGCGGCAAGAGTGGCAGAATATATCACTTCCATCGCTCTTTACTGTTGTTAGACTTCCTCTAGAAACAGTCAGCAACATTACACAGTGGGAAAAAATACTATGGTTAGCAGCTATGGGTAGAATCTAATGTTAGGGTTAGCATCTAGGGTTAGAGTTAGTTTTGGGTTAGTGCTAGTGTTTGGGTGGTTAGGGTTGGGATCAATAGGTCACTGTAGGTGAAAAAGTATACAAAAAAGTACTATTTTGAGTTATTGCCCTATAACTTGCAAAAAACAACAGAAAAACATGTACACAATGGGTATTTTTAAACTCAGGACTAATATTAGACTCTCTATAGTAATATCTGATATGATAAAAATAATAGCATCTAAAGAAGGCCCTTTTTATGGCATTAAAAACAGTATATTATATGTGTAAGTACAGTAAATGAGGGAAAAATTACAGCTAAACACAAACACTGCAGAAGTGCAAAAACAGCCTGTGTCCTAAATTATACAACATTCCAAAAAGCATTTGTGTCAAACACTCACTGGAAGCCTCACTACAAATCTCACTGAAATCGATAAGACTTTCAAAACTTATGCTCAATTATAGCAGGTTAAAATTTGAGCAATGTCTAACATTTCTCCAGAAAGCTGGGCTAACCAGATTAAGTAATGCACAAAGGGAGACACTAAATGCCTCAGTGGGCTTTTGTTGTCCGCACTTTAATAACATTTTGCAGGAAAACACACCAACAACTACCCTTACACAAGCAATGACAATACTTATCCAAAAAACAGGAAAGGATCCCACTATGCTGGAGTCATACAGACAAATCACACAAATGAATATTGATATTAAGATACTATAAAAAAAAAATAGCCATTTGTTGGCAATCTTTAATGCCTAATATTCTACATGGTTCCAAGCGGAGTTTTGTGAGGGGTAGAAAGGCTTTGCACCCAAGTAGCTCACCTAATACTAATTACTGCTATTTTGGTCTCTACCTTACTCAACCTGGTGAGAAATTTGTACTTGAACCCAATAATGCATATCACTACTAATAATTTAGACTCAGATTCTGTGATAATGGGCAGAGAAATAAGGCAGGGGTGCCCCCTCTCTTTGCTTTGGTTGAAAATTGCAATAGACCCTCTCATCCATATAACATTCATTAAAATAATTGAAGGGAATTTCAATAGGAAATAGGGAAATAGAGCAGAAAAATCTATAGACTTCGTGTAAAAATACTCAAAAATCTGAATCACTTATACTCCATTAACATAAAGAAACCAATTAATAAGGTTGCGGTAGAGATAAAGAACTGGCAAAAACGTAACATAACACTATTGGCTCATGCTGCTTTGCTCAAAACAGTGAGCTGCCCTAGAATGTCATGAGTATTACAGGTTCATCTGTGCAAAAGGGACCAAAAAATTGCTTGATTATCATTTTCCTTGGTTCCTGGGGGGGGGGGGGGGGGGGGTTGACCCAGAATAGCAATGAGATAATTTCAAAAGCCTAAAAGCTATTGTTATTGTAATATATCTATACGGGACTATAATTTGTCTGCTTTGTATCAGCATACAATTTTTAGATAGCCGAGGTCCTCCATGCCAATGTTCGTTCATATTCTTTAAGATGTAACCGGACAAAAACGGTTGTTAACAAGAAAAAACGGGTAAAAAAACTTGTGAGCAAAGTTTTCGCACATTGGAACATGGAAAACGTAACTGTACGGCCTCACCCAGTTTGTAGACTCATCCAAGCTGTTCCAGTGATTTCAGTATCCTTTTGCTTTGCTTCCTTGTTTATTTTCTATGCTCACTTATGCTTTTGCTTTCCACTTTGTTCTTGATTATTACCTATGCTCATTCTTGCCTTTGTTTTGCATACCTGTACCGTGTTCCCTCCTTGCTCAGCCACATAGGGGTATCCCCCACAAAGTGGCATCCCTCTCTAGCTCGGCCACATAGTGGTATCCCCCACAAAGTGGCATCCCTCTCTAGCTCGGCCACATAGTGGTATCCCCCACAGAGTGGCATCCCTCTCTAGCTCGGCCACAGAGTGGCAGCCTTTCCCTTGCTTGGTCACAGACTGGTACTCCCCCAGAGTGGCACCTGCCCAATCTGACTACAGTCCGGATCCTGCCCTGTTGCAGAGTAGCACCTACCTGTGAGCACTCCATGATATATGACCAGGGAATCTGTATGTGTGATGACTTCTGTTCCCTTAAAGAAGTTATCCAGCACCAGGTCCTGTGTCTCTATTTCCAGCGCATTGAACTCCTGCATCGGGTGCTCAGGGTCAAATAACATCCTGGACCCGTCCCTGACATATGTTTATATGCTATAGTCAGGCGCCTGACAGTAACACCAGTCAGGGTAAAGGATCGAGAAACCTGGTCTAGTGCTCTAACATCTGAAACCCTTTTACACGAGACAAGGAATAGAAGGGTAACCAATTTGGAGCTGATGAAGGGAAAAATCAGTATTTGTGGGCCATGATTCTGAGAGGCGGAAAACCAAATTAAAATCCCAAGTAGGAGAATATCTAGGAGAAGGAGTGGATTGTAGGCAAGCACCTTTCAGTAAACAACATATGAGGGGTGCCGACCCGCAGAGACTACATCAAAACCAGAATGGCTCGCTGAAATGGCCGAACGATAAATGTTAATCATACGATAAGCAGTCAAATAAACTGGTAAGATAATCAAGGATAAAGTTCACAGGAGCCAAAATGGGATACACCAACCATGCCATGCCTTCCAGGTCTGGTACCTGGTGCCCAAAGGCTTGCCAATAATGCCAATTCCTCCCTTGCATCACAAGTTATTGGAACCATATGGTAGTAAGACCATCATTTGTTTAGAGCTTGATTATGCAGCCTCTGAAGTGCCCTGTAATGTAGGGGACCTGTATTAATGTCAATAGGTAGGAGATGAATAGAAAAAAGGGGACAATTCAAAGCTTTTCTGATTTCCTTCTTAATCGCCTTCACCTTGGAGTTTGTCAGGTGAAGTGAACTCTTGAACGAGTCAATTGTAAAACCGAGGAATTCCATTTGTTGATATTTGTCCCAATTTATTAGAAACCCTAGCCTCTGAAGAAGGGAGAGACACCAATGTAAATGTAATCAAAGCATATCCGCATGTTGGGATAGGATCAGCAGATCGTACAGTAGATTATTAAACTAACTCCCCTCTTTCTTAAGTGACCAATTACTGGATTTAGTAATTTTGGGAAGCACCATGTGTTACGGTGTACCAGTGACACCCAGGAGGAGGGACCCTTGTTGCAAGATCACCTCTTGGGAAGTACTTTGTGGTGTTCACCCTGACAAATATGTACCCGAAGGTTTAACCCAGGGTAATGTTTTGCCAGGGGCTTGTGCGGCACAAGTACAACCTAGAGGTAACCAGGAATGGGTTGCTGAGTACTCTGAGCAGCACAGGAGACAAGACAGACTGGAACAGGTTGATGATATATATAGTCTGAGATCAAGCGGAGTGGAGGAACAAGCCAGGGGGTCGAGGCAGGCAGAAGTCAAGCAAAGTCAAAAACAGGCTGAAGATTCGAGGCAGGCAGAGATCAAACAAAGTCAAGGTACTATCTGGGGTCGATGCAGGCGGAGATCAAAAAAAGAGTAAAAAAAGAAGCCAAGCGTCAATATCAGAAGTCAGACGAAATATAACAATAGCCCAAAAATAGAGAGAACTCTTTGCACAGGCAACTAGAAAACGAATGAACAGGTGAATAAATATAGGAAGTAATTAGCATATACCAATGGAGAAGGAGATGGGTGTGTCAGGAGGGAGGAACAGTAAAAAACAAAAAGAATACAGAACACTAAAATTTATATGCATATATTTTACAATAGAAGAGGTTCCCAAGTGATAGAAAGAATAAAAACCGAAAATAAATAAAAAATGAATGCATCTATATGAAGTCTGTATAGAGAGCAAACAGACTCCAAAAACATGGCCACCATAGATGAATAACGTCTCCAGAAGTCACTAGTGACTTCCTGACTCCAAAAACATGGCTGCCGTAACAACACGAGAGCTATGATGGCGTGAGGAAGGAGGTGACAAGCGATGTGAGGGGATCAGGTGAGTGACACCATGATGAGCCCAAATGGACGGCACCTGAAGTGCCAGATTTTAGAGTTCCAAGGCACTTCCAATGTTTCTGTGTTATCAGAACATCATGTATGCATCCTGTAACTCTAACTTGATCATCCAATTGCCTATGAGGAGCAAAGTATGCCCTCCATCTGGAAATCATGGTAAGTACAAATCAATTTAGTGGATTCAGGTTGATAACGCAATAGGGACACCCCGCCCTATTTTGGTACGAGAAAAATATTGCTGAGAAATCCCTGAGGGGAAGGCTGTGTGTGGGCTATTGCGCCTTTTAATCTTAAGATCAAGATCTCTGCATTGGGCGAGGCAAGTGTGATTGGTACGGTAGCATTACAAACTCTATGTGATACCCTTACACAGTTTGCAGGACCCTGGAGTCTGACAAAATTGTCACACATCACTAAAGAAACCTGTGTAGTCTACCCCCTACCCAGTGTTGGGAAGAAGGGTGAATTAAATGGGTACTCACCATATGGACGTCAGGATTGGTAGGATCCTTGAGATCCCCTGTTCTGCCAAGGACGTCCACTTTGGAGAAAAAACCCTGGTTGGGGTGGTCTGTAATCCTGGTAAGACACTCATGAAGTACTGGGGTGAAACTGAGTGAAGCCTCGGGAGCCGCAAAGTGGTCCCCTAAATGAACGGCCAGCCAGGCCACTTCTGCCAGCCCCTCCAAAAACCTTTTATGTGAAAGACTGCCTTTAAATTGGATTGGGCCTTATCTATGGCAGTAAAGGTGGAAACATAAGAGCCATGGTCTTTAACATATGAATCCCCAGATAAGAAACCTTTGGCTTGGGGTCCTGGTTCTGACATAGCCATATTAGTGAATTTTGGATAATTTGAATTAAAATTGCCTTATGGCAATGCAGTGGCCAGTGCAGTGTTGGCCTTGCCAATGAGGCAGACCATTCTCTGTATCCAACCCTTCATGGTTGGTAAATCCAACAGACTATCACAAGTCAGTGTCAACTCCACCACTTCATATAGTCTGGAGCAAGGTCCCAGGATATCAAGTACCTTGGCTTGACAGTTGCGTAAGGCAAAGTCAAGCCCTTTGTTAGGTTTCCATCCAGGCTTCCCAAGGATTTGTATAATTTGCGGGTCTGCCATCTGGTGTTTTTCAAACTGAATCATAGACTGTAGGTCTATGACACTCGGCACAGAGCTTACTCCTAGTCATCTTGTCTATAGGTTTGCATACCCGTAGAGCTAAATATTTGCTTACATGTTTGGAAGGGAACCACTCCGGCAGTATGAGGGTGCTGGAGTGTATCAGGATTGAACATGGGTTCCCCTTTAATGTCAAGGAGGACAAAAGTGTTATGGCAATATGAGATAAAATGGACACTTGCTTGTTTTAACAGTTAAAACGGTGCTTAGAAGATAGAGACATTTCCTTACAGAATATAACCCCCCATCTTTTCCCCTGTTGCTTGTGCAGCTTTACTAAGATACGTGTATATTTGCATAAGCACACCTATTGTCCTACATATAACCAATCAACTAGTGGTACAATAGACGCCCCCTTCCTATCTCCTGAAGTGTATATCAAGCTGTATCACGCCCAATAAAGTAGAGATTTGCTTTGACTCCACAGAGTGTTTCAGTGTCTTTTCTCTCCGCGCACGTATCATATCTAACTAATTTGGACCAACACATCAACATAACTGACCCTTGATCAGATCCTAAACAGAAGTATCTTGGCATCAAGTGTCCCGGCAAAGCTTAAAGAGGCCATATTATCACATGGGTCACTATCAGACCCAGTATCAGACTCTTTTGAGGCCTTAGCCATCTTCCATGATCTAGTTGCTTTTGACTTACTAAGGGTACTTTTTGGTGTTTTAACCACCTTCTCTGGGGTAGGATGTACCTTGCAAATTCTTGGAGGCAGTGCCTACAGTATGGCAGACCTTTTTGAGTGCCTTGCGGACCGTGGATGGCTTAGTAGGCAGTGGGGGTTAACTGGTCAGTGTGCAACCTTGATCTATGGGAAGATAAAGCAGCAGAAATATACTGCCCTATAGTGGATAACATTAATCTCATTGCCGAATGCATAGCATGAGAAACTGATTTTGCCATAGTATTATCAAGTAGAAACATAGAAACATAGAATGTGTCGGCAAATAAGAACCATTCGGTCCATCTAGTCTGCCCAATTTGTTTTGAGTACTTTTATTAGTCCCCCGTTCCCGGTCTTATAGCTAGGATAGCCTTGTGTCTATCCCACACATGCTTAAAATCCTTGACTGTGTTTACCTCTACCACTTCTGCTGGCAGGCTATTCCATACATCCACTACCCTCTCAGTAAAGTAATACTTCCTGATATTACTTTTAAATCGTTGCCCCTCTAATTTAAGACTATGTCCTCTAGTTGTGGTAGTTTTTCTTCTTTTATACTCTCTTCCTTTACTGTGTAGCACCTGGAAATCCTCAGAATGAATGAGGTCGGCAGGGTGCTCATCCCCTCTGTGCTCAATGTCAGCCATGTCAGTGTCAGGGGAGTGAAAAGGGGAGACCCCTGTATATTGGGAATTCTGTCTCTACATATTTAGATATGGAAAATTACAATACCAGGCTAGGGAGATTGTATAGCCAAACAGTCAGCCAAATCAAATAACGAGCGATGATGAGCGAGCAATGACGAGCGAGCGATGAATGAACGAGCGATGAATAGCATTGTACAGTCACAGGTAGAAACAATCTGAGGCACAGGAGACAATGGATAGATAAAAGGTGGGAGTGTACTGAGGAGGTAAATGAAAACCCACCGAAATATACAGTTGAAATAATGAATCTGCTACGCCAAAAATGTCTGTTGTGCTATAAAACACATGCGCAATGGCAGAGGTAAAATCTATCATAAATAGAGGTAAGTAGAATTGAGTAGGAATTTGCAGTGGGGAAGATAAAATGGCCATCGCAATATGCTTGGCATGAGTGCAATGGCTGAAAAAACGGTTTTGAATAACAAACAAGGATGGAAGGGGACACAACCGACCCCAGAGGTAGTGAAAGGCAAAACAGTAATATTAGAACAAATATAAATGTAGTTATAGTCAAACAATGTACCATGAGTAACAGTAATAAGTATACAATATCACATTGGTCCTTAACTTTCTTGAGGGTAGCAGCAAAGAAAGAGGAAGTTGTTCACTGGACATTGTTATATATAAATGGGAGGGGAGGGATATGTTTGGTTCAAATGTGTTGTCAATCATTTGCAAAGAACGAGATGATGCATAATATGAGAATCCGTGTCTTTATTAATTGGCTGGGTCTCCCTGTTCCTGAGGTTGACCAACTTTAACCTGGAACAGCAATTTTTCACAACAATACATTAGATAAACATGCACTTAATATTTCACAACTCATACCATATGCAAAATACAAGTGAATGCAGTTAAAAGTTATACATAAAGCTTAATAATCACCTGAGATATTATATAACATGGGTGTTTGCAATTGTTTTCTGCTGAATCCTGGGCTTTGAGTAGACCCTTTTTGTGTTCCAGCACCTGGAGGTAAAATACCATTATACTCACTATCTATCCTATTTGGGCTTCTTTGAGCCGGTCAAAGCTATATGGGTGTTTGCAATGCCCAATCTTAGGGTGGTCAACCCTGCTTTGGTGTGCCATCTCATCTGGTCCTTAATCATGTGGAGTGAGCCACTAGTCTTTTGCTCACACTGTCACATATGGGGCTGGGGATATCTCTGCCCTACCTGATTTGCCCGGCATGCTAGTGGGGGTGATTGACAGCAGCAGGTCTTTGCTGGAAAGGCAGAGACCTACTGCTCAGGAGAATAGGAGGAGAGGAAGATTTTAGACTGTGCAGCTCCTTAGTAAAATTCCAGCTCTTTTTTAATGTGTTGGAGTAGGTGCGATTAAGCCTCCTTCCCATTAACCCCTGGAGAAAGCTGCAACCAGACAAAGAGTAACTTTGTATGTCCACCTATATAGTAGGTGAGGTTAGATTCTCTCCCTACTGAGAGTGTACCATGACGTGGTAGGTATGTTTAATTATGCAATGGTAAATTCATATAAACATTCAAAACTTCCTCTATATATTGTAGGGTCTGCTCAATATAGTGTTATCTTGCCCGAAATGGGGCTAGATCGGGGGGTGTAGCCAAATTGTGGAGACAACACTCAATATGGTCGATTTCAGGCCAATCTTAGGTCATATTTGGTATTGGGATAATGGCCTGGGGGATTCCCCCTGCTAATAACAGGCCTGAGGTCCCCCAAAATGCCCTGCATTCCAGGCATATTGATTAATATGTACATGTGGCAGGTGATTCAGGGATTTATGACCGATATCAGTGTTACAATGTCACTATCACTAATTTAGAAAATGTTTTCAAATACCATTGCACTGTTTGTACCTATTGCCCTGTAACTAGAGTTGAGCGAACCTGAACCGCAAAGTTCAGGTTCGTCCCGAACATTACGTTTTTTAGACCCCGGACCCGAACACGGACATTCCACTGTATGTCCGGGTTGGAGTTTGGGGTTTGGCAATTTATATTGCCTTAAATTTAAAATTACTAGTGACTGTATAGCTATTGCTGCCCAGTCACTAGTAAAATAAGCCCCCTCCGGTCCCCACCCATTGCCCGCGGGTGGGGACCCTAATAATTATAATGAGGGGGGACCTAGTGTCCCCCCCGGTCCCCACCCATGAGCGGCGGGTGGGGACCTTAATAATAATAATAATAATAATAATGAGGGGGGGACCTAGTGGCAGCCCCCGGTCCCCACCAATGAGCTGCGGGTGGGGACACTAAAATAATAAAGATGGGGGGACCTAGTGTGTCCCCCCCGGTCCCCACCCATGAGTGGCGGGTTCTAAAGAACTTTCCCACGCTGTGTAAAAAAGTTCAAACCAACCAATCAGAGCGCTGTGACAGGTAAATGGAGAGACCTACCTGTCAGTCTCTTCATTTACCTGTCAGAGTACTTTGATTGGATGGCTTAAACTAACCAATCAGAGTGCTCTGAGCTTAATTGCAGGGCGGGCCAAGGCTTTATAAGCCTTCCCCCGCCCTGCAGAGCTCAGTCTGCACGGGGCCCTCCATTGGCGAAGATGCATTATTTTTTACCCAGTGGATTTTTTTTTGTGCTCGTTTTTTTTTTTTTGCCACGCGTATTATGGTTTTTTATTTGCCCTTTTTGGGGGTTAAAGAAAAGAAGAAATAAAAAAGAAGACCTCAAATGGTGAGTATGAAATTGTTTTTTTTTACAGGTTAGTTTATTGCCCACCCCCCTCACTATTATTAGGGTGAGGGGGGGTAGGTAGGCATTTTCTTTATGGGGGGGAAGTGACTAGGGGCTGGGCACCCCCGCTCATGGGTGGGGACCGGGGGGGGACACTAGTATGTTCGGGTTAGGGTTCATGTTCGACCCTGAACCCGGACTTTTTTTCTGAGTTCGGCCGAATCCGCCGAACCCGAACATCCAGGTGTCAACTCTACCTGAAACTTAAATAAAATGACAAAAATATGGGCTATTTCTAAACTCAGGACAAATATTAGAATCCATTTAGCAGGTTCTTTTGTTAGTTTTTGTAGATTAGTAAATGATTTTTAAAATACACATTAGAAACACTTTAAAAAAATGTATTACCATATTTTATTGTTTTATACAAAATTATATAATATATGATCACAATAATGGTATCAAAGGAAAGCCCTTATTGTGCCGATAAAAAAAATATATATAATTGGTGTGGGGTGCGGAAAATGAGAAAGAAGAAAATTACAGATAAACACTACAGAAATGTTAAAACAGCCCTGTCATCAAGGGAAAAACAAGGTCAAAAGGTCATTTCACTAAGGGGTTAATGGTAATTTTCAGAACTGCCATTCAAAAATGATACAAAAAGGGAGAAATGGCCTTTCATATATAAAAAAAAAGTGCCCTCTTTAATTGGTCTAATATGTCAACAAACTAATGTATAATTGTATGTTTTTAACAATGCATCTGAAGGATGCGTTCCAATGACAAAGGCTAAAATAATTGCAACTAATCCACTATTGCAAACAAAGGAAGACAGTGTTTGATATTTTCTTCAATTATTTTGTAAGTGCAGGGTTTTTATTTTTGTTGCGGAAAATTACAGGTTACACCTAAATGCTTAACTGGTATTTTAGATGCATTTGACAGATTTAATAGCTAGATATTGACAAAAAATAAAATTTGAACCTGGGGAAAATTCTTATGTCTTTTCATAGAGCATTTTAAAAGAAAGAGAAAACATTAAAAGTCATTAACACAACAGAATTTAGCTAGGTAATAGAAAAACACAGATATCGCAACCTGCTAACACTTAACTTAAATATTGCATATCATACAACTAAGGATTTTTTAATGGTATTCAATTTATTACTTTAACTAAAATAACATGTAAAAACTGATTAATTGTAAAAAAAAAAAAAGATTAACACACAGCTACATTTCCTATAGTAATAACAGTGTCAAGCCAAGTCTTGAACCAGGTTTTCTATTTACTGTGTGCACTTGTGGCAGCATATTTACTGGTTATCATCATCATCACTACCATCTGCTCCCTCTTTACACAGTCTAAAAGTCTAGCTAACCTAAAACAAGACTATCTATGCTCAGTTGCTCCCATAATAATAACGACGACCAGAGTCGGACTGACCATATTGCAAAGCGGCATGTAAAAGTTATATGTGGCCAGTGAAAAATGGCAGAGGTGCAACCCTACTCCCAGGATATTGGGAGGATTTGCTTTAGGATGCGTCAGAGGGACGCTTTAAGAAGCGGTAGATGGCTGCTTAAAGAAGTGAGTGCAATCTAATGTCTGGGGGTTCTATGCTTTAAATCTAACAGCTGAGGGTTCTGTGAGTGCAATGAGTTGACTGGAGCACCTGTGAGTACAATCTAATACATGGGATAAGTCCTGTGAGTGCAATCTAATGACTGGGGTAAGTTCTATGAGTTCAATCTAACCTCTGGGGTAAGTCATGTGAGTGCAATATAATGGCTGGGGTAAGTCATAGGTGCTGGGATAAGTCTTGTTAGTGCAATATATGTGCGGGGGCAAGTCTTGTGAGTGCAATCTAGAAACATAGAAACATAGAATGTGTCGGCAGATAAGAACCATTCGGTCCATCTAGTCTGCCCAATTTTTTTTTTGGAGTACTTTTATTAGTCCCCCGTTCCCGGTCTTATAGCTAGGATAGCCTTGTGTCTATCCCACGCATGCTTAAAATCCTTGACTGTGTTTACCTCTACCACTTCTGCTGGCAGGCTATTCCATACATCCACTACCCTCTCAGTAAAGTAATACTTCCTGATATTACTTTTAAATCGTTGCCCCTCTAATTTAAGACTATGTCCTCTAGTTGTGGTAGTTTTTCTTCTTTTAAATATACTCTCTTCCTTTACTGTGTTGATTCCCTTTATGTATTTAAATGTTTCTATCATATCCCCGCTGTTACGTCTTTCCTCCAAGCTATACATGTTAAGATGCTTTAACCTTTCCTGGTAAGTTGTATCCTTCAACCCATGAACCAGTTTAGTAGCCCTTCTCTGAACTCTCTCCAAAGTATCAATATCCTTCTGGAGATACGGTCTCCAGTACTGCGTACAATACTCCAAGTGAGGTCTCACCAGTGCTCTGTACAATGGCATGAGCACTTCCCTCTTCCTACTGCTAATACCTCTCCCTATGCAACCAAGCATGCTGCTAGCATTTCCTGCTGCTCTATTGCATTGCCTACCTACCTTCAAGTCCTCTGAAATTATTACTCCTAAATCCCTTTCCTCAGATGTTGAGGTTAAGACTGTACCAAATAGTCTATATTCTGCTTTTGGGTTTTTACGCCCAAGGTGCATAATCTTGCACTTGTCCACATTAAATGCCAGTTGCCACTGCTCTGACCATTTTTCTAGTTTATCCAAATCATTTGCCATTTGGCTTATCCCTCCATGAATATCAACCCTGCTGCAAATCTTTGTATCATCAGAAAAAAGACATACTTTGCCAACAAGACCTTCTGCAATATCGCTAATAAAAATATTAAAGAGAATGGGTCCAAGAACAGATCCCTGAGGTACCCCACTGGTAACAAGACCTTGCATCGAATATACCCCATTGACTACAACCCTCTGTTGCCTGTCACTCAGCCATTGTCTAATCCATTCAACAATATTGAAATCCAAACTCAAAGATTTCAGTTTATTGATAAGCCTTCTATGTGCGACAGTGTCAAAAGCCTTACTGAAATCTAGGTAAGCAATGTCTACTGCACCACCCTGATCTATTATTTTTCTAAGTTCTGGGACAGGTCCTGTGAGTGCAATCTAATGACAGCAGTAAGTGCTGGGTGCTGGGGCAAGTCCTGTGAGTGCAATTTAAGTGATGGGGTAAGTGTCATGTGAGTATAATATATAGTGCCTTTCAAAAGTATTCACCCCCCCCCCCCTTGACTTTTTACCTATTTTGTTACATTACAGCCTTAAGTTCAATGTTTTATTAATCTGAATTGTATGTGATGGATCAGAACACAATAGTCTAAGTTGGTGAAGTGAAATGAGAAAAATATATACATAAAATTATTTTTTAGAAATAGAAAACAGAAAATTGGCATGTGCGTATGTATTCACCCCCTTTGTTATGAAGCCCATAAAAAGCTCTGGTGCAACCAATTACCTTCAGAAGTCACATAATTAGTGAAATGATGTCCACCTGAGTGTCACATGATCTGTCATTACATATACACACCTTTTTTGAAAGGCCCCAGAGGCTGCAACACCTAAGCAAGAGGCACCACTAACCAAACACTGCCATGAAGACCAAGGAACTCTCCAAACAAGTAAGGGACAATGTTGTTGAGAAGTACAAGTCAGGGTTAGGTTATAAAAAAAATCCAAATCTTTGATGATCCCCAGGAGCACCATCAAATCTATCACAACCAAATGGAAAAACAGCAAACCTGCCAACAGATGGCTGCCCACCAAAACTCATGAACCGGGCAAGGATGGAATTAATCAGAGAGGCAGCACAGAGACTTAAGGTAACCCTGGAGGAGCTGCAGAGTTCCACAGCAGAGACTGGAGCATCTGTACATAGGACGTCAATAAGCCGTACGCTCCATAGGGTTGGGCTTTATGGCAGAGTGGCCAGAAGAAAGTCATTACTTTCAGCAAAAAACAAAATGGCACATTCTGAGTTTGCGAAAAGGCATGTGGAAGACTCCCAAAATGTATGGAGGAAAGTGCTCTGGTCTGATGAGATAAAAATTGAACTTTCCGGCCATCAAAGAAAGCGCTATGTCTGGCGCATACCCAACACATCACATCACCCAAAGAACACCATCCCCACAGTGAAACATGGTGGTGGCAGCATCATGCTGTGAGGATGTTTTTCAGCAGCCGGGACTGGGAAATTGGTCAGAGTTGAGGGAAAGATGGATGGTGCTAAATACAGGGATATTCTTGAGCAAAACCTGTACCACTCTGTGCGTGATTTGAGGCTAGGACAGAGGTTCACCTTCCAGCAGGACAATGACCCCAAGCACACTGCTAAAGCAACAATTGAGTGGTTTAAGTGGAAATGTAAATGTGTTGGAATGGCCAAGTCAAAGCTCAGACCTCAATCCAATAGAAAAGCTGGGGTCAGACTTAAAGATAGCTGTTCACAAGTGCAAACCATCAAACTTGAAGGAGCTGGAGCAGTTTTGCAAGAAGGAATGGGCAAAAATCCCAGTGGTAAGATGTGGCAAGCTCATAGAGACTTATTCAAAGTGACTTGGAGCTGTGATTGCTGCAAAACGTGGCTCTACAAAGCATTGATTTTAGAGGGCCGTGAATAGTTATGTACATTGACTTTTTCTGTTATTTTGTCCTATTTGTTGTGTGCTTCACAATAAAAAAAATAAAAAAAAAAACATCTTCAAAGTTGTGGGAATGTTCTGTAAATTAAATGATGCAAATCCTCAAACAATCCATGTAAATTCCAGGTTGTGAGCAACAAAACACGAAAAATGCCAAGGGGGTGAATACTTTTGCAAGGAACTGTGTATGCTGGGGCAAGTCCTGGGGGTGCAATCTTAATCCTGGGGCAAGTCCTGTGAGTGTAATATAAATGCTGGGACAAGTCCTGGGTGCGGGGGCAAATCTTGTGAATGCAATATGAATACTGGGGTAAGTCACGTGAGTGCAATCTGAATGCTGGAGCAAGTTCTGTGAGTGTAATCTAAGTGCTGGGGCAAGTCCTGTGAGTGTAACCTAAGTGCTGGGGTAAGTCCTGTGTAGTGGGGTAAGTCAATACATTTGTACACAAGGTTATATGTCACACACTGCCCTCATATATCCCTCTGCATACGCAATTCATTTAACCTTGTTGACATACTAGGGCCTATGTATTGCTCTGTTTATAAGTTATATATCAGGGCACTGTGTGAGGGGTCTAGGACACTTCTTCGCCGCATTTTCATCGCTGACAGTTCAGCGCGGCAGTTAGAACGCTGAACTGTCAGCAATGAAGTATAACGCGGCCGTTTGATCGCGGACGCGGCTATGTAAGAGCTGACAGTTCAGCACTGAACTGTCAGCTCTTACAAATGTAAAAGTAAAACGAAAATAACCCCCACTAATAAATGATCCCCCCCCCCAATAGTAACACTAAACACTAAACCCCAATACTAACACTAAAATGAACCCCCTAAACCCTAATACTAACCCCCGACCCCTAATACTAACCCCCGACCCCTAATACTAAAGTTAACCCCCTAAACCCCAATACTAACCCTAATACTAACCTCCGACCACTAATACTAAAGTTAACCCCCTAAACCCCAATACTAACCCTAATACTAACCCTAATACTAACCCCCGACCCCTAATACTAAAGTTAACCCCCTAAACCCTAATACTAACCCTAATACTAACCCTGACCCCTAATACTAAAATTAACCCCCTAAACCCTAATACTAACCCGAATACTAACCCCTAATAGTAAAATTAACCCCCTAAACCCTAATACTAACCCTAATACTAACCCCCGACCCCTAATAGTAAAATTAACCGCTAACACTAAACACTAAACCTAATTCTAACCCCCTAAACCCTAATTCTAAACCAACTAAAATCGGTAAAATACTTACCTTTAGCGATGAAATGTCCCGCAATGAAATCTCCAGCGACGATCTGTCTTGTGCTGTAGAGTCGGCGGTGAAGCGGCTGCGCGGAAGCAGCCGCGATGAAGTGTCCCATCCCCCTGTGTGAGATATAACTTTGCGTACATACTGGGGGTATATATTGCCCTGTGCAGGGTATAGATCAATTGTATCTGTAAATAATACACTCTTTTTAAAGCATGGGCAAGCAATGCTTTAAAATCCATGGCTTGCCCTTTTATGAATAATAAAATTATGTTATACTATGGGACTGGTATAATGACGCAATACTTTGGGGTTGTTATAATGATGCAATGCTATGGGTCTGCTAAGGATTCTTTCTAGGGCTGGTTTTTATTCCCAGTCTGGCACTGACAATGTCCCCTATCTGTCTAACAGAGATCGTTTTACTGTTGGATAATAGAGGGTCCCCACACTTTGTAGCGCCCAAAGGGCGGCACCAGCATGACCCACAAGGTTACCTTGCAGCAGGGGAACCCAGTCAGCCTCTCTGAGACAACTGACCTTGCACTGCTTTTCAAATTACTAAAAAAAGTATAAAATGGTCAGAAGGATTGCAGAGTCATCCTTAAATCAAATTGTAATCCATGGGAGTCAGATTCTGCTTGGGTGCAATAGCTGCAGCCCTGATGCTCCTCTTGAAGTTCCAAATTAATTTTATCCCACAGTGTCAAATTTTCTTTCAAGGTGACCAGCCTAATATACTGAGATAGAACTTTGATCATCCATAGGTCAAACTCTGTCTGTGTGGTCTTGCTGAGTTGTTTTTCACTGCTGACCTGGATCACCTCAGCCATTAGGTCACAAAGAGTGGGAACAATCATTAGTTCATTGTCAACTGGTATTGGTGGACCAATGTAGCATAAGGATCCAACTGCTGCCACCAAATGTGATGATACGGACACCTGGAACAGCCTCTCTCCACAAGAATAGATCCTCCATAACTGGAATTTTGCTGCTGAGACCAGTGTCAAGTCAGAACTATATCTTCCCCAGGATGTTTGTGAGGCATACTTTGTCAAGTGAGGCTGGCAGGGTAGTAGTCAGTAGCGGATTGATACCAGAGCACAAAGTCCTCTACCCACTAGATAGGGAATCGGCTTTTTCTGCCATCAAATAGCCTTTAAAAATGCTGCCAATTGTTAAGTTCAGTGTTGATAGATCCGAAGACTCTTCCACAGTTCTCCCGTGAACATACACACATCAAACTCTCAGGCAGATTTCTCTTTTTATTGCAAGGAAAATTATATATGAAAACAAAGGGTGGGTAAAACAACAAAAACAGCACAGTACATTGTATACAAAAGGAAAGTGAACATAAGGGAATTATCTTAATTACTGCTGGATGAGAATCAGTCAACACCAGGCAGAAAACCACTTCTGAATGATGCTTCTATGGAGCCCTTTCATGATCCCAAGACCTCACACACCAGATTGGTGTTCAGCAACGGTGGCACAGAACACACCTCCAGAGGAAGTGGAGCATCTCATCATTATCCTGAGGAAATCACAAGGTGAAACACATTGGTTTTTTGATTATGTGAGATCAGCATTTTGCCTGTGATACACAGAAGTATCTATTTTCTGAGATACAGGGAGTGCAGAATTATTAGGCAAATGAGTATTTTGACCACATCATCCTCTTTATACATGTTGTCTAACTCCAAGCTGTATAGGCTCGAAAGCCTACTACCAATTAAGCATTTTAGGTGATGTGCATCTCGGTAATGAGAAGGGGTGTGGTCTAATGAAATCAACACCCTATATCAGGTGTGCATAATTATTAGGCAACTTCCTTTCCTTTGGCAAAATGGGTCAAAAGAAGGACTTGACAGGCTCAGAAAAGTCAAAAATAGTGAGATATCTTGCAGAGGGATGCAGCACTCTTAAAATTGCAAAGCTTCTGAAGCGTGATCATCGAACAATCAAGCGTTTCATTCAAAATAGTCAACAGGGTCGCAAGAAGCGTGTGGAACAACCAAGGCGCAAAATAACTGCCCATGAACTGAGAAAAGTCAAGCGTGCAGCTGCCACGATGCCACTTGCCACCAGTTTGGCCATATTTCAGAGCTGCAACATCACTGGAGTGCCCAAAGGCACAAGGTGTGCAATACTCAGAGACATGGCCAAGGTAAGAAAGGCTGAAAGACGACCACCACTGAACAAGACACACAAGCTGAAACGTCAAGACTGGGCCAAGAAATATCTCAAGACTGACTTTTCTAAGGTTTTATGAACTGATGAAATGAGAGTGAGTCTTGATGGGCCAGATGGAGGGCCCGTGGCTGGATTGGTAAAGTGCAGAGAGCTCCAGTCCGACTCAGACGCCAGCAAGGTGGAGGTGGAGTACTGGTTTGGGCTGGTATCATCAAAGATGAGCTTGTGGGGCCTTTTCGGGTTGAGGATGGAGTCAAGCTCAACTCCCAGTCCTACTGCCAGTTCCTGGAAGACACCTTCTTCAAGCAGTGGTACAGGAAGAAGTCTGCATCCTTCAAGAAAAACATGATTTTCATGCAGGACAATGCTCCATCACACGCGTCCAAGTACTCCACAGCGTGGCTGGCAAGAAAGGGTATAAAAGAAGAAAATCTAATGACATGGCCTCCTTGTTCACCTGATCTGAACCCCATTGAGAACCTGTGGTCCATCATCAAATGTGAGATTTACAAGGAGGGAAAACAGTACACCTCTCTGAACAGTGTCTGGGAGGCTGTGGTTGCTGCTGCACGCAATGTTGATGGTGAACAGATCAAAACACTGACAGAATCCATGGATGGCAGGCTTTTGAGTGTCCTTGCAAAGAAAGGTGGCTATATTGGTCACTGATTTGTTTTTGTTTTGTTTTTGAATGTCAGAAATGTATATTTGTGAATGTTGAGATGTTATATTGGTTTCACTGGTAAAAATAAATAATTGAAATGGGTATATATTTGTTTTTTGTTAAGTTGCCTAATACTTATGCACAGTAATAGTCACCTGCACACACAGATATCCCCCTAAAATAGCTAAAACTAAAAACTACTTCCAAAAATATTCAGCTTTGATATTAATGAGTTTTTTGGGTTCATTGAGAACATGGTTGTTGTTCAATAATAAAATTAATCTTTAAAAATACAACTTGCCTAATAATTCTGCACTCCCTGTACATATTCTGACAATTGTAGTGGAAGCTAGCTATCTACATGTGCCTACCTGTATATACTGCATAATCTGCAATTCCCATTAAGCATTGTGAATGAACTTTATATCTAGATCACTGTATCTTATTTAGAGTAGATCGTATCCCGTCTTGATGTGTTTATTTGTTGCTTCACATGTAGTATTGGAGCTCAATTTTAATTATCTAAATATTTTATTTAAACTATTAATCTGAACAATATAACACTAGTTTCGGGTTTTATTTTTTTTCAAATTCCTCTTTTAGTTTTTTTTTATTTAGTTTTTTTTTTATTTTATTTCCTTTATTAAACAAATGTGCATATACACATTTATAAAGGTTAGGCCTTAAAGGAAATTCGGCACATACCAAGAGCTGTCAGTGAATCAATTTAAATAGTCCAGTTTAAATAGTCAGTGTATAGAAAATATAGAGTGCTAGTTGTTAATTGGTGATTCATAAATATTAAAAGCTTTTAACGTCACACAGTTTGCTGATTTCTAGCTGAAACCACAACATTTTATGGTGATCTCAGATAGGGCCTTGGTCGTGCCTAGATTGATCCCAGTTGAGTCAGCCATCACTTATACCACACTCACACTTGTCTGTGGCGCATGGCGGGGGGGTGGAGGGGGGGGGAGGGGGGGAGTCCATTCACTAATAACTTCCTCTGGGTCTGGCCAAAGTTAGCCAAGTCCAGGGCCGGACTGGCCCACCGGGATACCGGGAAAAATCCCGGTGGGCCGCCTGCCCCGGGGCCGCCTTGGCCACTTAAAGTGAAGCGGCGGCGGCCGCCACTTTAAGAGTTCGGCTGCTGCAGCATCCGGCGGCAGCAGACGAATTTCTTAAAGCGGCGACGGCCGCCGAATTGCTTAAAGCGGCGGTGGGCCACTTTAAGCAATTCGGCGGCCGTCGCCGCTTTAAGAAATTCGCCTGCTGCCGCCAGATGCTGCAGCAGCAGTTCCGGCGGCGGGATGGGGAGCAGAGAACGCAAGGTGAGTAAGACATAAAGGGCAGGGGGTGAAAGACACTACAGGGGGGGAAGGGGGGGTGAAAGACACTACAGGGGGAGGGGGAAGGGTGGGGTGAAAGACACTACAGGGGGAGGGGGAAGGGTGGGGTGAAAGACACTACAGGGGGGAAGGGGGGGTGAAAGACACTACAGGGGGAGGGGGAAGGGTGGGGTGAAAGACACTACAGGGGGGGAAGGGGGGGTGAAAGACACTACAGGGGGGGTGAAAGACACTACAGGGGGAGGTGGAAGGGGGGGGTGAAAGACACTACAGGGGGAGGTGGAAGGGGGGAGGTGAAAGACACTACAGGGGGAGGTGGAAGGGGGGGTGAAAGACTGTACAGGGGAAGAGGAGGGTGTGAAAGACTACAGGGGGAAATGGGTGAAAGACACTAAGGGGAAAGGTGGGAAGAGAGACGCCACAGAAAGGACAGAGAGAGAGAGAGATGCCACAGAAAGGACACACAGAGAGCGAGACGCCACAGAGAGCGAGACGCCACAGAGAGCGAGACGCCACAGAGAGCGAGATACCCAACAGTGAGAGAGACGCCACAGAGAGAGAGAGAGAGAGATGCCACAGAGAGAGAGAGAGAGATGCCACAGAGAGAGAGAGAGAAAGAGACGCCACAGAGAGGGAGAGAGACACCACAGAAAGGACAGAGAGAGAGAGAAAGGACACAGAGAGAGAGAGACGCCACAGAAAAGACAGAGAGAGAGAGACGCCACAGAAAAGACAGAGAGAGAGACGCCACAGGAAAGACAGAGAGAGAGACGCCACAGAAAAGACAGAGAGAGAGACGCCACAGAAAAGACAGAGAGAGAGACGCCACAGAAAGGACAGAGAGAGAAACGCCACAGAAAAGACAGAGAGAGAGACCCCACAGAAAAGACAGAGAGATAGACGCCACAAAAAAAAAGACAGAGAGAGAGACGCCACAGAAAAGACAGAGAGAGAGACGCCACAAAAAAAAGACAGAGAGAGAGACGCCACAGAAAAGACAGAGAGAGAGACGCCACACAAAAAAAAGACAGAGAGAGAGACGCCACAGAAAGGACAGAGAGAGAGACGCCACAGAAAAGACAGAGAGAGAGACGCCACAGAAAGGACAGAGAGAGACAGGCTACAGATATGCGAGAGACAGGATATGTCTCACACACTGCCCTGATATATACCTCTGCACAGGGCAATTCATATAACTCTGTGTACATACTGGAGGTATATATATTGCCCTAGACAGGCTTATATATCAGTCTTATCTATAAATAATACACTGTTCAGATGTGCTTTTTAAAATGCATGATTTTCCCTTCTATGAATAAAAGAATTATATTATGCTATGGGCTGGTATATAAATTTTTTCCAGGGCTGGTTTTTGTTCCCAGTCCGGCCCTGGCCAAGTCCATATGAAATAAGAATGTTTGGGCTGAGATGTCTGTTGTTAATTTGAATATTGATCTGAATGCATCGTTTAGTTGACCTTTAATTTGTGTTAGTTCCCTACATTCCCACCAAATATGGAATACATGACCTCGCTCTTTGAGACATCTCCAGCAGCGGTCTGAATAAATAGGGGATATCTTATTCAGCCTAGAGGGGACCAAATACCAGTGATATATTATTTTGAGATGTGTCTCCAGTAGTGATACTGAATGTATTTTTTTCCTCACCACGTGAAGACCCTGTATCCACTCCTCCACTCCTCCATTGTGTGTGATTTCATGGTTAAGGTTTCCCATTTGATTAATTGTGGAAACTTAGATACAGGGTCCACCCGGTCAAGTAACTTCAGTATCCTTGATATTTGTTTCTTTTTGTGTATATTTAATAGGAACAAAACTACAGGATGGTTTGTAGATAGTATCTTCCTTTTAAAAATATAACTCTTAACCCTCAAGTAAGAGAACTTTTTTTAGAAGGAAGATTAAACGTTTGCTGAAGGTCTTTGAATGAGCAGATTTTGTCCTGATGGAATAGATCCACCATCGCTGTGATACCGCCTAGCGTCTAGTCAGATGTCCTAACTGATCCTCACTGATCTCAGATGAGAGAAGTCCAAAAGGGGCATTTAAGGGTAGTGCATCTGTAATGCCCTTTTTTAAAAAAAATTATACATCCGTGTATAATGTTATTTTATGATCGTTGTTTATTTTTATTCCATGAATTTCTGGGTTATTTCTAATTATAATGGCTAAAGGCTCAAGTGAAAGTATATAAAGTGGGTGTGCCAACTGGCACCCTTGCCTGGTTCCATTAATGATTAGGAACTGGTCAGATTGAAAGAGTGGTCCTCTTACTGTAGCATATGGAGTTGTATAAAGGGACATTATATTAACCCTAAAGGTGCCCATAATACCAAAACTTTCTAGTACTTCCTCGAGGAATTTCCAGCTAACACTGTCAAATGCCTTTTCGGTGTCGTTGAATAACAGGGCTGCTGCAATCTGTTCTGAATTTACTTTATGTATTAAATTTACAAGTTTCCGAGTATTGTCTGATGGTCCTACTCAATACGAAGCCGGACTGATCAATATGTATAAGTTGGTATTACAGCCTTAAGCCTCTCTGACAATATTCTCGAGTATATTTTTAAATCTAGGTTGATTAGTGACATAGGCCTGTAAATAGATGTATGTGCTGGGTCTTTGCCTGTTTTTAGTATTGGAGTGATTGTGGCTAAAAGCATTTCTTTAGGTATTTGGTCCTCATTTGAAAACCCCTCAAAACATTTTAAAAGAATTGGGCGATGATCTTTTCAAGATTGATAAAAAAAAGGGTCCGAGAACCCATCTGGGCCTTACCGGGTTTTAAGTTTGATATGGCTTCTTCTACTTCTCTTAATGGGAAGGGCCTGTTTAATATGTCCAATTTATCTTTAGGTATCTTCGGAATTTTTTATTTTTCCCAAAAATGTCTTGATTTCATTAGAAGTTATTTTATTACCGGAGAGGTTGTATAGGGAGTCATAATATTCCCTAAAGGCTTGGGCTATTGCTTTAGGGGATAGGAAAGTCTGATTTCCAAATATGAATTTTTGTATTATTTTCTGTTTTTGATTATATTTTAGTTTATTAGTCAATAATTTCCCAGTTCTGTTTGCACCATGATACCACTTAAGTTTCAGGCAGGTTATAATTCTATTTATTCTCTCCAAGGTTTTAGTTTTTATTTGTTCTTTTAATTATGTTATTTTTACAGTAATTTTATGTTCAGGATTCTTTTTATTTATGGCCTCCAGTTTAGCTAAACATATGTGCAAATCATGTAAAAAATTGAATTTTGTTGTAAAAATCTTTGCAATTCAGATATTCTATTTAATGATTTTAAAGTATCTTTTGTAGTTGGTCTCCCACTTCTGTCCAATTTCAGATCAGAAATGCAGTTCAAGTCACCCCCAAATATTAGATGCCCTTTTATAGTGGTTTCTATTTTATTTAGTACCTTATTTAGGAATTTTATAGGAGACTGGTTTGGGGCATTACTTATTTACCAATATATATATACAGGGAGTGCAGAATTATTAGGCAAATGAGTATTTTGACCACATCATCCTCTTTATGCATGTTGTCTTACTCCAAGCTGTATAGGCTCGAAAGCCTACTACCAATTAAGCATATTAGGTGATGTGCATCTCTGTAATGAGAAGGGTTGTGGTCTAATGACATCAACACCCTATATCAGGTGTGCATAATTATTAGGCAACTTCCTTTCCTTTGGCAAAATGGGTCAAAAGAAGGACTTGACAGGCTCAGAAAAGTCAAAAATAGTGAGATATCTTGCAGAGGGATGCAGCACTCTTAAAATTGCAAAGCTTCTGAAGCGTGATCATCGAACAATCAAGCGTTTCATTCAAAATAGTCAACAGGGTCGCAAGAAGCGTGTGGAACAACCAAGGCGCAAAATAACTGCCCATGAACTGAGAAAAGTCAAGCGTGCAGCTGCCACGATGCCACTTGCCACCAGTTTGGCCCTATTTCAGAGCTGCAACATCACTGGAGTGCCCAAAAGCACAAGGTGTGCAATACTCAGAGACATGGCCAAGGTAAGAAAGGCTGAAAGACGACCACCACTGAACAAGACACACAAGCTGAAACGTCAAGACTGGGCCAAGAAATATCTCAAGACTGACTTTTCTAAGGTTTTATGGACTGATGAAATGAGAGTGAGTCTTGATGGGCCAGATGGATGGGCCCGTTGCTGTATTGGTAAAGGGCAGAGAGCTCCAGTCCGACTCAGACGCCAGCAAGGTGGAGGTGGAGTACTGGTTTGGGCTGGTATCATCAAAGATGAGCTTGTGGGGCCTTTTCGGGTTGAGGATGGAGTCAAGCTCAACTCCCAGTCCTACTGCCAGTTCCTGGAAGACACCTTCTTCAAGCAGTGGTACAGGAAGAAGTCTGCATCCTTCAAGAAAAACATGATTTTCATGCAGGACAATGCTCCATCACACGCGTCCAAGTACTCCACAGCGTGGCTGGCAAAAAAGGGTATAAAAGAAGAAAATCTAATGACATGGCCTCCTTGTTCACCTGATCTGAACCCCATTGAGAACCTGTGGTCCATCATCAAATGTGAGATTTACAAGGAGGGAAAACAGTACACCTCTCTGAACAGTGTCTGGGAGGCTGTGGTTGCTGCTGCACGCAATGTTGATGGTGAACAGATCAAAACACTGACAGAATCCATGGATGGCAGGCTTTTGAGTGTCCTTGCAAAGAAAGGTGGCTATATTGGTCACTGATTTGTTTTTGTTTTGTTTTTGAATGTCAGAAATGTATATTTGTGAATGTTGAGATGTTATATTGGTTTCACTGGTAAAAATAAATAATTGAAATGGGTATATATTTGTTTTTTGTTAAGTTGCCTAATACTTATGCACAGTAATAGTCACCTGCACACACAGATATCCCCCTAAAATAGCTAAAACTAAAAACTACTTCCAAAAATATTCAGCTTTGATATTAATGAGTTTTTTGGGTTCATTGAGAACATGGTTGTTGTTCAATAATAAAATTAATCCTCAAAAATACAACTTGCCTAATAATTCTGCACTCCCTGTAGTATATAATTTATCTTGGCAATAATTATAATGTAGAACCCATTTATGTCGTTAATCTGATGTATTAGTTCAAATTTTATATTGAAACCTACAATAATAGCTGTTCCCCCTCTTTTTTTCCCATCTGGTGAATTTGTTGAAAAGATCCTTTGGTATTAGGCGTATCTCCATAATTTTTTAGGGGTTCTGTCCAGTGTGTTTCCTGGACCGTCTTTAAGTCAAGATCATATAGGCATCCTCTTTTTTGGGGAGAGTTGAGGCCCCGGACGTTTAGCGTGTCAAAAATTAACGTCATCCCTCCGATGTTACATCATCCCCCCAACCCCCTCCCCCGATTCCCCCCGCAGACACAAACCTATCATACTCAATATGCATACTTCCCATAGACCCATTAGACAAAGAGTGTGCTTTGTCAACAAGTCAAATCCTGCTGCCGCCGCAGGATATAGCTCCCCAAGAGATGCGGACACCTCTCCCTCCAAAACAAGCTATATATAATTTAGTTTTAGTCGCTGTTATTGATCATGCTTCCCTCTCATCTAATGGGTATATGTGGTTCTGACCCTTTATCTCCCAATTTTTTTGGGGGAAGAAGGTTTATAGGGAGGTCCGGTAAGGGGGGATGGGACAGGAGGGGAAAGAGTCACTTGACTGATAAGATTACTATTAGTACAGGGGGAGTGTCATGACATAATGACGTCACGTCACTAGGAGCATCCTGGCCCGTGGGTGAAGCATAGTAAGAGGACCGAGCAGAGTTTTTTGAGCCAGTTACAGGCGAGCCCAGTGGTAGCCCGATAAGGAAACTGCAGAAGCAGACTCACAAAGAAACGGACTCACGCGTGCTGATGAAGATGGAAAAAAAAAAAACTGCGATAACACACTCACCTGGCAAAGCTGAGACCTCGTGGTGGCTTGGTCGATGGAGGTGGTCGGTGAAAGCGGTGATGGCAGCGGGAAAAGTCTACAAGCTGAGAAGAAAAAAAACTAAACAAAACCGTGAGTCCGTGAAAACCATTAATTGCTAATTTAATTTACTTAAAACATTGCTGTGAAAAGAGTGAGCTTTTTAAGCATGCACCCTACTTAAGATTACACAAGCAGGGGAGACCGTACATGGAGTAAAAATATAAAGGGGACAATATTACAATCCATGTACTGCTTCAAATATTGTACTGCAAAAAATGAGATAAAAAACGTGAGTCTGTGAAAACCGATAATTGAACATTTTACTTTATGTAAATACTGCAGTGGAAAAACTAACTCCCTAATTGTGTACCCTTTTCACTATTAAGTGAGAGGGTGAGACTTTGCAGCGAACAGTATATAGAGGGGGCAATATTACACTCAGTGGAATGTTCAAAACACCGAAATGTATAAACTGATTATCAAAAATATGTAAAAGAGACGGACGGTAATTGAATCAAGAGAACAGATAAAAAAGAAACTGGGATTGAATCAATAGTTAATCACCTCGCTCCAATCAAAAGGCTGGTGGATAGCCTAGACGCTACCGTGTATTTACTCCTACTGAAAGGGTATAAAGGAGAGAGAACCAGTATATGGATATCTGAAGACTTTACCCAATCGAATGCTCTGATGGAAAGACTGTCTACCCTTTAATTACTCATCCCGCTAACTAGTAAGTTAGAGGAGGAAGGAAAGGGGAAAAAAGAAGGAAGGGAAAAAAGGGACAGTGCTGAAAACACAGTAAAAGTATTGAATTACTGCTATAAATCAGCGGGATTACCAGAGGAGTTAAACTACACCAAGAACTGGTAACGTTACTAAAAATGGCACAAAGAAAGGGAGCAGACAATAAACCTGATAAAAAGAAAGAAAAGAGGCTAGAAGCAGAGGCAAAAAAAGGATAAGAAATAACCTCATTATTCTCCCCACAGACGCAAAAAAAAAAATCAATTTTACATTAGATCATTCTGTTCTGGACTCCACAAATTCAATGGAAGAGGAGGGTGAAGACCCAAAGACAGCATCTGGAAAAACAAAAATACAGGATCAAATATCATCATATGAAAAAATGCAACAATGCATCAAACTGCAGAACATCAATTAAATAAGATCAAACAAGAATTAAACAACTACTTTAAGAATTCCAAATTATCCATAAAATAAATGGAAGAAAAGATAGAGAAGCTTGAAGAAAAAATAGCAGATGCTGAGGACCGCACCAGAAGGAAAAATCTGCGTATCAGGGGAATAACAATGAAAAGACCGCATTAATCCCCACACTACTGAACATATTTCAGGACATGGGCATCGTAGAGGCAACAAATGAAAATATAATTTAGAGAGCTCATAGACTGTCAAAACCAAAAGACATGGGGAACGAGAAACCCAGAGACGTAATCATCAGGTTCTCTTTGTTCTATGTGCGTCAAAAGGTATATAAAGCCTCAAGAGAATACACGTCAGAGAACCCTGCATGTGCACAGTTACTTTTCTTTCAGGACTTATCCCTAACGACAAGACAGAAAAGAAAGACATTTAAACCAATAACAGACTTCTGTAGGGAAAAGAAAATAATATATATGTCGGGGTTCCCCACCAAGGTAATAGTTTGGCACAACGATAAGACATATGTTTGGGACTCAGTTACAAGGGCTCAAGAATGGAAAAATAAAAAAATAACTCCGGCAGAAAAAGAATAGAGAAGATCATGGTCAATTACTATAATGGGGAGGTGGGGGCGGGGTGGAGGGATGAGCGGGGGGACATTAAAATCCCTTTTTCTTTTTTTCCCTTCTATTGGGTAAAATGTGGTATTGATTTAATAAATGATTATAAATGACTGAACAGCATTCTAATCCAAAGGTTTTCTTCTTTTTTTTTTTTATCTTCTATTCGGGTACAATGTGATATGGATATAATAATTGATGGTTGAATAGCACTTTATTCCAAGGGTTTTTTGTTTTTTTTTACTATTTAGGTCAAATGTTTTACTGACATAATAATTGATGTAAATTAAAAATGGTTAAATTGCACTCTATTTCAAAGGCCCCTTTTTTTTTCTCTATTTGGGTAAAATGTGATATTGATATAATAATTGATGGTTGAACAGCACTATGTTCCAAAGGTTTTTTATCCTTTTTTTTTTTTTACTATTTGGGTAAAATGTAACACTGATACAATAACATTTATGTAAATGACAAATGGTTAAAGTGCACTTTATTCCAAAGGTTTTTTTTATTCTCCTTTTATATTCGGGTAAAATGTGGTATTGATATAATAATTGATGAAAATTACAAATGGCTGAATAGCACTCTGTTTCAAAGGTTTTCTATTGTTTGAATTGTGCACAGGTTTGAGATATATTTATCATTTTTTTACTTAAAACTTAAACACGTTAATAATAAGTGAACTATGTAAGTTAGAATATAATAATTGATTAAAATATAATGAAATAAGGGATGGATTGGAGGGGGAGGGGAGGGAAGGAGGGAATAGGGATATAAGAATTGTTATAAATGATTAAAAAGCACTTCACTCTAAAAGATTTGAGTAATCATATATAGTTTTTTTTACACTTAGGGGTGAGGAGATTTTTTTTTTCTCTTTTTCTCTTTTCTCTCCTTTCATTCTTTCTCCCCCCTCTCTCTTCCCTTAATTCTGATAATTAAGCTAGGCTACGTTATAAGAATTGATGTTAGTCATAAAGGGTTAAAAGTAAGCTTTATTAAAAGATGATTTTCTTCTTTTCTCTTTCTCCTATGAATGTTGAGCCATACAAGAATAATTAGAAAAAAGGGGATGAATAAAAGTTAAACATGAATTGTGAATGATAATGATATACAATTATTAATATTTAGGGGTGAGAGAAATGGTGATAGAGAGTCGAAACGTGCCAATGATGTGGTAAAGTAAAAATAATTGACTAAACTGTATCTACCCGGAGGGGGTTCTTTTTTTCCCTTCTCTTTTCTTTTTCTTCTTTTCTATTTTTTGTTTTGATTATCTCCTGTCTTACTCGCTCTCTTCCCCTGATCCCCCTTAAATTTACGCGGGGGAAGGAGAAGAGGATTTATGATTGACTATGATCAGACTCTTATGATACTTAGGGGCTATGGAGAGACTCCTTCCTTGTGGGGGGAAAAACCACACTAATTAGGTACTGAGTGTGGCTATATTTCAATACATGCTCAGGGTGGGGGGAAGAGCATAGTAAAGGATTGAAGAGTATGGGGTCTCGCTTCCTACACAAAAAAGGATAGGTCTACGGATCCCTTTCAGGACCCGCATTAAATTTCTGTTTTTATTGTTTATTATGTCTATGGTATTTGTACAGTATGTAAAGATCGGTCGACAGGGAGGTGCAATCTGCTACCATATAAAAATTAAGCATAGATGGTAAAATTCCTCTCGTTAAACACCCAAGGCCTAAATAGTCCACATAAAAGATCAGCTCTATACAATTTATTACAAAAAGAAAAAATAGATGTATGTTTTATACAAGAATCACATTGGTTAAAAGAAAATCAAAAACGTATTAGAGGGAAATATATATCAAGTATAATAGCAGCATCTCTGGAAACAAAGAAAGGGGAGTTGCAATTATGTTTTCCTCAAAAATAGATGTAGAGATTTTCCAGAAGCAAGATCCCTAAGCTAGATATCAAGTTATAATATGTAAAATCAAAGAAATAATCTATACTTTAATTAACATATATGCCCCAAACAATATGCCATTAAGATTCATTGAAAATATCATTAAAAAATATGAAAAATTATTTAAAGGAACACTTCTATTGGCAGGAGATTTCAATATGGTCCCAGATGTGGTAATGGATAAAATGCTTAACCGGGGGAAACAGATAGACAAAAACATAATTAATATGGCAAAACAATTCACAAACCTGCTGAAAAAACAACAGCTATACGACATATAGAGGTCCTTCAACCCTGACTTCAAGCATCCCCCCCCCCCCCCCTGCTCCTATTCACGCATAGATTTAATCCTTGGTAATATTATGCTTGTACAGAAAATTAAAAATCAATAATTAAGGAAATAATCTGGACGGATCATAATGCCAATATCTGGCAGATAGAAGACAAGGAGAATAAAAGAACAGCAATTAGAGAATGGAGAATAAATAATCAATTAATTAATAAAAAAAAAAGAACCAGGAATATCTACAAAATATTACAGAATTACAAAGAAAATAAGAAGGATAATATTTCTCCCACACTGCTATGGTGTGCATATAAAAGCGTGATTCAGGGCTATATAATTAAACTAGGAATAATGGCTAACAAGGCAAGGGGTGATGATTTAGCTACACAATACATTGAATTATACAATTTGGAAATTAAAAATAAATTATCACCCACTAAAGTAAGATCAGCAATAATACAGAGTATAAAAAATAAGATAAAAGATCACGAATTCAAGGTGATTAACAGGAATTTTGAAAAATGGAAACAACACTGGTATCACCAGCATAATAGAGTGAGCAAATCCTTAACAAACAGACCAAGGCAAATAATCGAATTTACAAAATTAGGGGAGAGTCCGGGATCCATATGGCCCCGAAAGAAATTGGGGAGAAATTTAATACTTGTTACAAAGAACTTTATAGTATAGGGAACAGAGAGTCAGTGGAAGAATTAGATTCATACCTTAAAAATATTATAATTACAAAAATACAGAAAGAACAAATACAAGAATTAAATAGTCCGATCACAGAGGATGAAGTTAAAAAAGCAATTAATAGATCTAAAACTTAGAAATCCCCGGGGCCAGATGGATTTAACGGACTCTTCTATAAAAGCATGATAAATAGTATAATAAAAAATATTACGGAAATGTTCAACGAATTATCGAACAAAGGAACAGCTCCAGATGAACTTTTAAGGGCAAACATCCTTCCAATTCTCAAACCCTCTAATAATCCAGAGTTGGTTCAGAACTATCGACCAATATCCTTGATAAATGAGGATATGAAAATTTATGCAGCGGTATTGGCGGAGAGACTGGGACATGTTATCCACATACTGGTCCACCCTGATCAAATTGGTTTTGTACCAGGCAGACTTGCCTATGACAATATAAGATGTACAATTGACAGCTTGGATATAGCCAAAAAAGAAAAAAAGAACACTTGTGGCAATTACATTAGATGCGGAAAAGGCATTTGATAGAGTGGACTGGGGATTCATGTTTCACGCTCTCAACGTATATGGACTAGATGGAAGATTTCTTACAGCGATCCATGCATTGTACTCCTGCCCTTCAGCCAGAACAATAGGCCAAAATATATGAGAAAATTGGTTTCACCTAGAAAATGGGACTCGACAGGGATGTCCCTTATCCCCACTCCTATATATTTTAACAATGGAAATATTGGCAATAGACATTAGGAATAATAGGAGTATAAAGGGATTCACACTTGAACAGGAAGAACAAAAAATGCAAATGCATGTAGATGATGTGCTCCTCACCTTAACAGATCCAGAAGAGTCAATTAAAGAAATGATGACTGCTATAAAAAAAATTCTAAATTCTCAAACTACAAAGTAAACATTGAAAAATCAACAGTCATGCCATTAACCCCTTAACGACAGATGACGTGCCAGGCACGTCACGGCAAATCGAGGACTTGCCGACAGGTGACGTGCCTGGCACGTCATGCACTAAACTGAGTAAAGAAAGCGACCAGCGGTCGCTTTCTGTACTCTAACGGTGTTGCTACAATGCCTCTAGGTAGAGGCATTGTGCAACACCCCCCAAATGTGCAGGGGCGCGCTACGATCACTCCACGGAGTGATCGTAGCAGCCATTTAAAAATGGCTGCGCCCACTGCACACATGTGCTTAGAAAGCGAACGATCGTTCGCTTTCTAAGCATCTGCGGTGTTTCTAAAGTGCCTCGCTAGCGAGGCACTTAGTAACACCTTGATGCTCCCCAGAGCCGATGGTGGTCGCTCTCCTGAGCGACCCCATCGGCTCAGTAGAAGGGAACGCTGCCTGTACAGGCAGCGCTTCCCTTCTAATGGCAAGAGCATCGGAAGTGAAAGTATTTCACTTCCGATGCTCTAGGGGGAGCCAATCAATGCCGGCACAACAGATCTATGTGATCTGTGTGCAGGCATGTATGGTAAGTGCTCTGATGAGCACTTATCATACTGTCAAAGGCAATATTAGTAAATATTGCCTTTGACAAGTATTGATCTGCATCCCTCACCTTACTAGTTTTAGTAAGGGAGAGAGACAGATCAGATAAAGTAAAAAATAAAATAAAATAATAAAAAAAATATTTAATACAATTTTAAACACCAAGGGCTTTCATAAAAGCCATTTAACCCCTTCCCTGCCATTGATCGGTGTGTACGCAGTGATCATACACAGCAGCACATTTTTTGCTGTCTGCATTTTTTAGGGGTTCATTTTTTTTTTTACTGTAATTCATTACAGTATAAAAAAAAGCTCTTTTAAGAGAGATTAACCCCTTTCTTGCTGTAGATCACTGCCTAAGCAGCGATCTGACGCAAATGCAGCAATCTTGCTGCAGAAGCATTTTTAATTTTTTTAAAACTTTTTTATTACACCCGTCACGTGTTAATTATACCCGCTAGGGGACTACGTTTAACGTAACAAAAAATTTTTTTAGCTGTCTGATCGCATGTATAGCGATCAGTAACAGCTGATAAGTGACAAAGGCGGGTTGGCGTTTGCTTAGATGAGCATCACCATTCGTCTGGTTAGATCAATATTTGTAAATATTTGATCTGACCCGTGTAGATCTGCCTCCCTCTCACTTGAGTTTTAGTGAGGGAGGGAGACAGAGCTGTATAATGTAAGTTTTTAATTATAATATATTTAATAGAATTGAGACCCAAAGGCTTTTATAAAAGCCGTTTCCAGTATTTAACCCCTTCCCTGCAATTGATCGCTGTGTACGCAGTGATCTTACACAGCAGCACATTTTTTGCTGTCTGTGCATTTTTTTAGGGGTTATTTTTTTTTACTTTGATTTATTACAGTTTATTAAAGGCTCTTTTAAGAGCTATTAACCCCTTCCTTGCCGTATATCACTTCCTAAGCAGCACATATGGTCACTGCCTAAGCAGTGCATATGGTCACTGCCTAAGCAGCGCATATGGAGCAATCTAGTCGCAGAAGGATTTTTTTTTGCTATCAGCATTTTTTTTGTCAGAGTCACTAGGGGTTAGTTATACCCACTAGGGGATTACGTGTATTCCTTTTGAAGCTGTCTGAACGCGTGTATAGCGATCAGTAACAGCCGATCAGTGGCAAAGGTGGTTTGGTTATTTCTCAGATGAGCATCACCATTCGTCTGGTTCGTAAATATTGTTCTGACCCATATGGATCTGCCTCCCTCTCCTCACTTGAGTTTTAGTGAGGGAAAGAGACAGATCTGTATAACATAATTTTTTAATTGTAATAAATTAAATAAAATTTTAAAAAATTGTGAGTCCCAAGGGCTTTTATAAAAGCCATACCCTTTGTATAGTGTACTGTATTAACCCCTTCCCTGCCACTTATCACTGCACAGAAGAACATTTTTTCTTGTCTGTGCATTTTTAGGGATTCATTTTTTTGTACAGTACTACAAAGGCTCTTATAAGAGCTATTAACCCCTTCCTTGCTCTACATGTTCAAATTCCAAGTTTGAAAATCAAAAAGCGCACCTCTCAAATGTAGCCTTTCAACACCCAACAAAGCTGACAAAGCTATGCATGGGTGGTATCCCTGTACTCAAGAGATGTTGCTGAACATATATTGTGGTATTGTTTGTCAGTGACACATACCGAAATATGTGAATTTGTGTCTAAAGTACAATGTATGTGGGAAAAAATACACAATAAAATGACTACCACAAACTTTGACAAAGGCTGGTGGTAGAATTGGTGCATGGAAAGTGTTAAAATAACACCATTTAAAATAGCCTAGGGTGTCTACTTTTACAAAATATATACTTTTTGGGGTAAAATACACTGTCCTACTTTAAAAAAAAGTCCCAAATGAAAGATGGGCTCAGGCTGGCTACACGTCAATATTCCATGTTGAAAATGCGCACCTTCACAATGTGGCCCTTTTAGCCCCCAAATAACCCAACAAACCTATGCATGGGTGGTATCCCTGTACTCAAGAGATGTTGTTGAACACATATTGGGTTATTGTTTGGCAGTGACACATACCAAAATCTGTGAATTTATGTCTAAAATACAATATTTGTGAAAAAAAAACATACAAAAATTACTACCACAAACTTTGACAAAGGCTGGTGGTAGAATTAGTGCATGGAAAGTGTTAAAATACCACCATTTGAAATAGCGTAGGGTGTCTACTTTTAAAAAATATATGGGTTGATGGGGTAAAATACACTGACTGGTTTAAAATATGTCCCAAATGGGACATGGGTGCAGGCGGTCAGCATGTCAAAATTTCAATTTGGAAAACCAAAAACTGCACCTACCAAATTTGGCCTTTTACCCCCCAAACAACCCAACAAACCTATGCATGGGTGGTATCCCTGTACTCAAGAGATGTTGCTGAACACTTATGGGGGTGTTATTTGGCAGTGACACATACCAAAATCTGTGAATTCATGTCTGAAGTACAAGGTTTGTGAAAAAAAACACAAAAAAATTACTACCACAAACTTTGACAAAGGCTGGTGGTAGAATTAGTGCATGGAAAGTGTAAAAATACCACCATTTGAGATAGCCTAGGGTGTCTACTTTTAAAAAATATATGGGTTGATGTGGTAAAATACACTGGCTGGTTTCAAATATGTCCCAAATGGGACATGGGTGCAGGCTGTCTGCATGTCAAAATTTCAAATTGGAAAACCAAAAACTTCACCTCCCAAATTTGGCCTTTTACCCCCCAAACAATCCAACAAACCTATGCATGGGGGGTATCCCTGTACTCAAGAGATGTTGCTGAACACTTATTGGGGTGTTATTTGGCAGTGACACATACCAAAATCTGTAAATTCATGTCTGAAGTACAAGGTTTGTGAAAAAAAAACACAAAAAAATTACTACCACAAACTTTGACAAAGGCTGGTGGTAGAATTAGTGCATGGAAAGTGTTAAAATACCACCATTTGAGATAGCCTAGGGTGTCTACTTTTAAAAAATATATGGGTTGATGGGGTAAAATACACTGGCTGGTTTCAAATATGTCCCACATGGGACATGGGTGCAGGCTGTCTGCATGTAAAAATTTCAAGTTGGAAAACAAAAAACTGCACCTCACAAATTTGGCATTTTAGCCCCCAAACAACCCAACAAACCTATGCATGGGTGGTATCCCTGTACTCAGGAGAAATAGTAGAATCTATTTAGCATTTTTTTTCGTTCGCTATTGTCGATGAGGAGAAGTTGTTTCAAATAAAAGTCAGGAAATTTGTGTATTTTTTTTACCATATTTTTTTTTTTTTTTTTAATAATATGATAAGATATGATCAAAAATATGGCATCCATAGAAAGCCCTTTTTGTCCCGATAAAAACAATATATAATATGTGTGGGTACAGCAAATGATGAAGAAGAAAATTACTGCTAAACACAAACAGCACAGAAATGTTAAAATAGCCATTGTCCAGAAAGGAAAAAAAAGGTTTCAAAGGCTCTGTCCTTAAGGGGTTAAAGTGTGAGAAAGATACAAAGTATAAGGGGAAACAATCTTAAGAAGGGGTGACATAGATTCCCTAAACATACCTCCCAACATTTCAAAAGGCCAAAGAGGGACACTTTTGTTTATGGGTGTGGCATTATCTATACTATTATATTGATATGAATGTCAGTATAATGGTACAGATAACCTTACATGTACATTTCATCTTGCTGAGATAACACAGAAGAAGGTAGTTAAATAAAGAAAAAGAGAGGGAAGGAGAGAAAGGGTAAAGAAAAAGGGAAAATAGTTATCACTTATTTATTATGTGATCCTTACATGAGGCTTGTATGATGTAGTGCCCTGACATCAGACTCACTAAAAACCCAATATTTTATAACTTTTAAAATAAGAGGGGGAAAAAAGATATAAAAATGTACTAATAGTAATCTTTTTTTTTTAATCATTATTCTTTATTTTCTTTTAGCATGTATATAAAAAGACAAACAATACATATATATATAAAGACATAAGTAAACATCCAGACATACATACTCAGCATTATTATAAAGTGCAATTTGACCCTCCTCCTCTCTTTATCTCTTTTAAGCACGAATTATAAATAGAGAGGGCATTCCCATCTAGATTATTACTTTATTATTATTATTACAAGACATTACATACAATTACTTAGGTCGGCTGGCCACGGGTGTGCAATCTAGTCCCAGATTTCTATGTTCTCTAATATGTCAATCCATTCCTCATATTTTTTTTAGCTTTTATGGCTGCACTTTTACTCATCCAATCTAGGCCTTGTTCCATTTTTAGTTGATATATCAGTTGGCTTTTGAATTCTATCCCTGTCATTCATTTTGGGAGTTTCCAGTTCCTAGCAATTAATATTTTAGTTGCTGTGGCCAACTGTATCGTTAGAAGTTTGCAGTCCCCTTCTGTTCCTTCAAGGAATAAATGTAATAGGATGGTTTCTGGTTGTGTTCTCACGTAGGGGATTTGTAATATATTCCTTTTTTTACCTAGCATTTGCCAAAGATTTTTTAACCTCTCGCTTTCCCACCATATATGTAGAAAATGTCCCCTTTCTTAACCACATCGCCAGCATGTATCACTTGCTGATGCATACATTTTTTTAAATCTTGCTGGAACCAAATACCACTGATTCATAACCTTAAATTGATTTTCTATTATTGCTATGTTATGTATAATTTTGGTTGTCAGTTGTATTGCATTCAGCCAATCTTTACCCTGGATTTGAATTTCCAGCACATCAGCACATTTTGCTATTATTGGGAATACGTCCTCTTCTTCATTTATTTTCAATACTTCTGTGTTTTTTGTTGGAATTCTCTCCACTTTCTCCCCCGTAAAGATCGCTAGTATTTTCTTCAAAGTTCTATTTTTTTTTTTACTTCGTATACTTCAGGAAGCTTTTAATTTGTAAATAATTAAACAGTTCTACTCTCGGCAACTTAAATTGAGTTATTAATCAAAAGGTTTAACTCTCTCATTATCCAGAATATCACCTATACACTGTATCCCTGATTTTTTACAGTTCTCTATATCTATATTTTGTATGTTATATTCAAGAATTTCCAAACCTATAGTTGATAGAACCTCATTAGCTAGTCCAAATTTTTTCTTAATCGTTTTCCAAGCTTTGGACGTCTCTTCTATCACCAGCGAGCCCTCATCCTTTTCTTGTCCCCCCCCCCCCCCCCCCACTGCTTCACAACTACACGCGTGCAGATACAATCTTGGATTTTTTTGTCATGTATCTCTCCAATCTGTACCATGGCTGTATCTGCGCCATTTTATTTTGTGTATGATATATATGGGTCATCATTGTTGCCTCATAAAGTTGTTTTATTGAAGGGTATCCTAGTCCTCCCTTATCTATTTTTTTGTAAGTTGTTTAATGCTTATACGTGTTTTTTTACCTCTATTTATGTATTTATTTGATTGCACTCTGTATCATATTCAGCCACTTTTCCGATATTCTGAAAGGGCAGTGTCGGAATAAATATGTCCATTTGGGTATGATATATGCTTTTATTGTATTTATCCTGCCCAGCCACGATAATTCATTACTCTGCCAGTTCTTTAGTAAAAAGTGAGTTTCTTTAAGTAATATCATGAAATTTCTTTCCATCATATCTCCTATTTTTGCTGTTATTTTTAGGCCTAAATAGTTGAGTTCCTGGGACTCACACTTGAAGTTAAAATCTTTTTGTATTTTTTCCCTAACCTTTTTTCCTACATTTAACCCCTTAAGGACAGAGCCTTTGAAACATTTTTGTCCTTTCTGGACAATGGCTATTTTAACATTTCTGTGCTGTTTGTGTTTAGCAGTAATTTTCTTCTTCGTCATTTGCTGTACCCACACATATTATATATTGTTTTTATCGGGACAAAAAGGGCTTTCTATGGATGCCATATTTTTGATCATATCTTATCATATTATTAAAAAAAAATAATAAAATATGGTAAAAAAAAAAAAATACACAAATGTCTTTGTTTTTATTTGAAACAACTTCTCCTCATCGACAAAAGCGAACGAAAAAACATGCTAAATAGATTCTACTATTTCTCCTGAGTACAGGGATACCACCCATGTATAGGTTTGTTGGGTTGTTTGGGGGCTAAAATGCCAAATTTGTGAGGTGCAGTTTTTTGTTTTCCAACTTGAAATTTTTACATGCAGACAGCCTGCACCCATGTCCCATTTGGGACATATTTGAAACCAGCCAGTGTATTTTACCCCATCAACCCATATATTTTTTAAAAGTAGACACCCTAGGCTATCTCAAATGGTGGTATTTTAACACTTTCCATGCACTAATTCTACCACCAGCCTTTGTCAAAGTTTGTGGTAGTAATTTTTTTGTGTTTTTTTTTTCACAAACCTTGTACTTCAGACATAAATTTACAGATTTTGGTATGTGTCACTGCCAAATAACACCCCAATAAGTGTTCAGCAACATCTCTTGAGTACAGGGATACCCCCCATGCATAGGTTTGTTGGATTGTTTGGGGGGTAAAAGGCCAAATTTGGGAGGTGAAGTTTTTGGTTTTCCAATTTGAAATTTTGACATGCAGACAGCCTGCACCCATGTCCCATTTGGGACATATTTGAAACCAGCCAGTGTATTTTACCCCATCAACCCATATATTTTTTAAAAGTAGACACCCTAGGCTATCTCAAATGGTGGTATTTTTACACTTTCCATGCACTAATTCTACCACCAGCCTTTGTCAAAGTTTGTGGTAGTAATTTTTTTGTGTTTTTTTTTCACAAACCTTGTACTTCAGACATGAATTTACAGATTTTGGTATGTGTCACTGCCAAATAACACCCCAATAAGTGTTCAGCAACATCTCTTGAGTACAGGGATACCACCCATGCATAGGTTTGTTGGGTTGTTTGGGGGGTAAAAGGCCAAATTTGGTAGGTGCCGTTTTTGGTTTTCCAAATTGAAATTTTGACATGCAGACCGCCTGCACCCATGTCCCATTTGGGACATATTTGAAAACAGCCAGTGTATTTTGCCCCATCAACCCATATATTTTTTAAAAGTAGACACCCTACGCTATTTCAAATGGTGGTATTTTAACACTTTCCATGCACTAATTCTACCACCAGCCTTTGTCAAAGTTTGTGGTAGTAATTTTTGTGTGTTTTTTTTTCACAAATATTGTATTTTAGACATAAATTCACAGATTTTGGTATGTGTCACTGCCAAACAATAACCCAATATGTGTTCAACAACATCTCCTGAGTACAGGGATACCACCCATGCATAGGTTTGTTGGGTTGTTTGGGGGCTAAAAGGGCCACATTGTGAAGGTGCGCATTTTCAACTTGGAATATTGACGCGTAGCCAGCCTGAGCCCATCTTCCATTTGGGACTTTTTTTTAAAGTAGGACAGTGTATTTTACCCCAAAAAGTATATATTTTGTAAAAGTAGACACCCTAGGCTATTTTAAATGGTGTTATTTTAACACTTTCCATGCACCAATTCTACCACCAGCCTTTGTCAAAGTTTGTGGTAGTCATTTTATTGTGTATTTTTTCCCACATACATTGTACTTTAGACACAAATTCACATATTTCGGTATGTGTCACTGACAAACAATACCACAATATATGTTCAGCAACATCTCCCGAGCACAGGGATACCACCCATGCATAGCTTTGTCAGCTTTGTTGGGTGTTGAAAGGCTACATTTGAGAGGTGCGCTTTTTGATTTTCAAACTTGGAATTTGAACATGTAGAGCAAGGAAGGGGTTAATAGCTCTTATAAGAGCCTTTGTAGTACTGTACAAAAAAATTAACCCCTAAAAATGCACAGACAAGAAAAAATGTTCTGCTGTGCAGTGATCAGTGGCAGGGAAGGGGTTAATACACTACACTATACAAAGGGTATGGCTTTTATAAAAGCCCTTGGGACTCACAATTTTTTAACATTTTATTTAATGTATTACAATTAAAAAATTATGTTATACAGATCTGTCTCTTTCCCTCACTAAAACTCAAGTGAGGAGAGGGAGGCAGATCCATATGGGTCAGAACAATATTTACGAACCAGACGAATGGTGATGCTCATCTGAGAAATCACCAAACCACCTTTGCCACTGATCGGCTGTTACTGATCGCTATACACGCGTTCAGACAGCTTCAAAAGGAATACACGTAATCCCCTAGTGGGTATAACTAACCCCTAGCGAGTCTGACAAAAAAAATGCTGATAGCAAAAAAAAATCCTTATGCAACTAGATTGCTCCATATGCGCTGCTTAGGCAGTGACCATATGCACTGCTTAGGCAGTGACCATATGTGCTGCTTAGGAAGTGATATACGGCAAGGAAGGGGTTAATAGCTCTTAAAAGAGCTTTTTTTTATACTGTAATGAATTACAGTACAAAAAAAAGAACCCCTAAAAAATGCACAGACAGCAAAAAATGTTCTGCTGTGTATGATCACTGCGTACACAGCGATCAATGGCAGGGAAGGGGTTAAATGGCTTTTATAAAAGCCCTTGGTGTTTAAAATTGTATTAAATATTTTTTTTATTATTTTATTTTATTTTTTTACTTTATCTGATCTGTCTCTCTCCCTTACTATAACTAGTAAGGTGAGGGAGGCAGATCAATACTTGTCAAAGGCAATATTTGCTAATATTGCTTTTGACTGTATGGTAAGTGCTCATCAGAGCACTTACCATACATGCCTGCACACAGATCACATAGATCTGTTGTGCTGGCATGGATTGGCTCCCCCTAGAGCATCGGAAGTGAAATACTTTCACTTCCGATGCTCTTGCCATTAGAAGGGAAGCGCTGCCTGTACAGGCAGCGTTCCCTTCTACTGAGCCGATGGGGTTGCTCAGGAGAGCGACCACCATCGGCTCTGGGCAGCCTGAAGGTGTTGTTAAGTGCCTCGCTAGCGAGGCACTT
The DNA here is from genome assembly GCA_036172795.1 of Pelodytes ibericus. Lineage (NCBI taxonomy): Eukaryota > Metazoa > Chordata > Amphibia > Anura > Pelodytidae > Pelodytes > Pelodytes ibericus. The sequence goes on along the minus strand of CM069859.1, from coordinate 154,903,650 downwards.
TAACAACACCGGAGATGCTTAGAAAGCGAACGATCGTTCGCTTTCTAAGCACATGTGTGCAGTGGGCGCAGCCATTTTTAAATGGCTGCTACGATCACTCCGTGGAGTGATCGTAGCGTGCCCCTGCACATTTGGGGGGTGTTGCACAATGCCTCTACCTAGAGGCATTGTAGCAACACCGTTAGAGTACAGAAAGCGACCGCTGGTCGCTTTCTTTACTCAGTTTAGTGCATCACGTGCCAGGCACGTCACCTGTCGGCAAGTCCTCGATTTGCCGTGACGTGCCTGGCACGTCATCTGTCGTTAAGGGGTTAATTCTTGTGACTTCTACCGACAATGTGTCATTTGTGAAATTTTGTTTTAGCTTCCATTGTGTAAGGTTTTGGGCTTCTTTGTCTCACATTTGCAGTTTAAATTGCCTTTTTGCTCTCATTACTCATGCCCATGTCAATATGCACAGAACAAATTCTGCTGGACTCATACCTGGTTCCTTATGTAATTTGTGTAAACTCCCTTTCAGTGTGCCACCAGCACATCTCGTTCTGCAGCTTTGTCCCTGCTCTGTGCTATCTTACATCCTGCTGTCCTGGGTCCCTGGAAGCACACCTGCTGTGTGGACAGCATTAGCCCCCAACAGCTGCTCCCTGTTAAGATTGTAATAAACCTGTCTATATCACAACTGCTTGCTCAGTAATTTCAATTAAAACATTGATAACATAACATGATATAATGTGAGGGCCCTTTTATTATCTTTAAATTTAAGAGGCAATTATGATTTTAGTAGTGGATCATACTAACTTTCTGACAACACTATCTAACAGTTCAAGGCAGATATGACCAAGAGGCATCATGGTGGTTCATTATGTAAATACATGTAGAGATGGAGAGAATAATTCACACTGAAATTGGTAAGTGGTTAGGGGGATCTATTTTAGAGAAACTAGAGGGCATATTTATTCATAGGGATCCCACCTCAGCCATTTTTTACAGGCCACATATATACCATTTTTCACGGATGCCGAGAGTGCCGTTTTCTTTTTGCCTTTTTCTCTACCTATCTTTCTACTTCTCACCTTTTGTCTCTACTTTATCCTACTCCTCCTATTCTCCTTTCCATCCTTTGTAAATCTATTTTCTGCTCCACATTTGATTATGTTTGTAAAATATTGTTTATCTTCCTATATCTGTATATTGATATGTATGTCAAGGTATACCAGGCCATGGTTTTCACATTGGTGAATCGACATGTACCCATCACTCTCTTCATTTGTTATTCAGCTCATATTTTGTCCAGTTTGTGCAAATACATATTAATGGACAGCATTTACCTCAACTTTTCGATAGGGGACGCCCTCAGATGATCAGTTTGAAAAGGATATTTAAGACACACTATGGGTACTGTCCTAGCTCATAGTTGATGCTTTACTATGTAATTCGTAAAAGTTTAGCAGATTGTTTTAGCCAATACAAATAAAATGAGTCCCTATAGTTCACTGAACTCTTTATTATAGCACTGGTTATTCATAGTATATGATGCTCCTCTGATTTCTGTTATATATGATACTGTCTGATGTTATACAAATTTTAATTTAAATCAAAAAACAAACAAAACTGGTCTATAGTTATCATAAAAAAATACTATGATTAATGATAGTACCAAAGACAATGGCTGTTGAAGTATGCTGCTGTCTGTTTATATGTGATTTCCCATTTGTATGTAAGGTTTTTGTTAAGATTAGTTTATATATGTTTTATTAGATTTTTATCTTACTCAATATTTTTGCGATAATAAAAATCCTAGAAAACAATTAACTATTTCTATCACACTAAAACTTTAACTAAGTAATAAACAAACCCTTAACAGTCCAATATTTTGTTCTTTGAGTACAGTATAATTCCATAACATGGCACAATACACTATTGCAAAATGCATTCCATGTACTCTGTCGACACCTGCTGACCAATTTAAGAAGGACATCTAGAATTTTTACTACTAGCTACTAAACAGTGAATGGTAGTGAATTTTTCCAACTTTGGCCTTAAGCTTGAAATTCCCATCTTTATTTCCTGCAATTCTCTATTTAATGAGTAGTGAAGTGTGCTAAAATGTGTGCTAATGATATAAAAAAAATGAATACACCCAAAAATTATGATTTTGAGCACAGAGCAGGGCCGTCTTTAACGCGGGGCAAACGGGGCAGCTGCCCTGGGCCCAGTTACTCCTGGGGGGCCCAAAACAGCTGTCCCGTGGGCCCCCAGCCCCTGCTTGCCACGTTCACAGCGCATTGCGCTTGTGAACGTTTTTTTTCTGGCAAGCCGCATCCGCTGGATGCGATGACCGAAAAAAACAAAAAAAACAACTGACGCCGGATGTGACGTCGCGTCACATCCGGTGGCTGGTGCACGGAGGAGACATCCGGCTTGGGACACGGAGCAGAAGCATGTAAGTACTAGGGGGGGGGGGGGGGTTGGGAGGTATAACAGGCATCTGACTGGCATATGGAATATTACTGGACTCTGACTGGCACAATATTCCTGGTATCTGACTGGCACACTATTACTGGGCTCTAAGTGGCACAATATTACTGGGCTCTGACTGGCACACTATTACTGGGCTCTGACTGGCACAGTATTACTAGGCTCTGAATGGCACAATATTACAGGCATCTGACTGGCACAATATTACTGGCATCTGAATGGCACAACAATTATGGCATCTTTATGGTACAATAATACTGGTATCTTAATGGGCAAATTGGCTGGGGCATCTTAATTGTACAATATTACTGGTATCTGAATGGCACAATAATACTGGCATATTGATGGGCACATTGACTGTGGCATATTTAATGGACAAATGGTGTCATATTTTAACAGGCAGACTGTCTGTTGCATATGCAATGACAAAGTGACTATGACATGTTCTGTGGGGGAAAATAACGTACTATGGGGGAAAGTGACAATGTGGCTTTTTTCTGCATGGGCAGTTCAGTGGAACAAAGGGAAACTGTGGTATGTTCTGTGGGGCAAAAAACTGTAGCATGCAAAATTGTGTAGGTTCAATATGAGTGCAAGACATGTACTGTGGGTGCAATTTAGGTGCATGACAAGTGCTGTGGGTGCAATATAGGTGCATGACAAGTGCTGTGGGTGCAATATAGGTGCATGACAAGTGCTGTGGCTACTCTATGGGGCTGTGTTAAGTCCTTTAGGTGCAATGTGGGTGCAGAAAAAGGGAATAAAAACAAGAAATGCATTCAAAATGTTTCAATAACATTTTTATTACATATGAAAATAGTTGAATATAATATTAAGAAGTTCATATAATTATAAATGCAACTAGTGAGAGAGAGCGAGATGTGTATAGATATTTAGAAATATATATGAACATATGTAAGTGCTCTCTAATATCTGTGTATATGTTTGTCATTTAGATAATGAGTAGTTGTAGTGCAGTGTTGCATAGTAAGATGGTATACATATTGCAGCCATATATATACATTTTGTATCCAAATATACAGTTTATACACTGCAATAATACACGTAATATACACATTTTATACAATGCAATAAAAATACTCCTCGCATGTCCAATGGTGTGTGTGCTTATTTTTATGTTTTTTTTGTATGAGTGTGTATGTGTGGGGGGTGGGGGGGGGGGGTTTAAAATTGCGATGGATGGCTGGATTGCATGCAGGGTCCAAGGGGCCCAAGCAAATGCTTGCCCGGGGTCCAATCACTATTAAAGACGGCGCTGGCACAGAGGATTTAATACTATATTTCAGTTAATACATGTAGTGTAGGAAAAGCACACTTTCTCAAAAAATTACAGGGAATTAAAGGAGAGCCTGGTCAAAAACCAGGCCTGACACATAAATCAGTTGCTTACCATCAATACCCATATATGTGGAGTGAGAGATGGTTGAGGGAGATGCTGGCACTTTTATACATTTAAAAGTCAGGTGTCCTGTGGTATAGAGTTTCAAAGCAGCAATCACGTTTGCAATATTGTTTATCAGTCGCAATGAATCGCAAATAAAGATAATTGTATTACCAACACATGAAGAGCTGGGTTGCAAAATGATATATCAGATTGCGGTTAATCTTAATATAAGCAATGTAGATGTAGGTTGAGGAACTGTCCTGTAAGTAGATATATGGATAATCCTTACAGACCTTACAAGGTTAAAAAGGTAAGTGGCTATATAAAAACCAATTAACTGCATTCACCCAGAGCAATGGGTAAAGTAAAAATGACTATAAAATGGTATATCTGTGATCTAGACATCCATGGAAATGAAAAAGTGGATAATTCTTCAGACCAATTTCCTAGCACATAGAACATTTTTACAGATAAATATAGGGTCAGATGAACCATCCTTTGGAAGGAAACCCCGTGTGGAGACTTTACTCCTGGAGTAAATTCCTGTATTATTCCTCTACAAGTGGCAGATCCAGTTGTATAATCGGTATATTTGAAATTCCTGTATTATTCCTCTACAAGTGGCAGATCCGGTTGTATAATCGGTATATTTGATGTGAACATATTTATTGTTTTTAATGTAAGTGGCAGAAATAAGGAACTAAATAATAAATGTTTTGTGGGTCGCTCCTCAATGTTCCCTACCAACTAGATATTCTTTCCTTAAACATGACTGAAGAAGGTGAATATGGAATTTCCACATATGCTATTCAAATGTCTTAGGCTCTGGTACATATGACCCAAAAACTTATAGTGCAGTATTTAATATAACGGGTGATGATGATACCCCCGCGCCCAAAGTGGCTACTTACAGGAGGTAGAATGGTAAAACATAAATATAAATAACAATCCTGGGTAGACCCTAGGAGGACGAGCATCCTCTCATCCTGTAATTTTGGTTCTCTCAGGCTTCCATATCACTTCAGGCCCTGGATTCATCACCGCCGCAGGCAGCTGTTGATGACTCTTTCCATTGCACCATCTATTGGACTCTCTTGAACATCATTCTCTGACCGCAGTTGAACCCAGGATTTTTATTTATATTTTACCATTCTACCTCCTGTAAGGAGTCACTTTGGGAATGGGGGTGTCATCATCACTGTTTATATCAAATACTGCACCAGAAGTTTTTGGGCTGCCCTGTCCTTATTTCTTTTGCAGCCACTTCTTCAGACTTTAGGAGGCCTTTGGGTCCCTCATTTTGGATAGCAGCATCCGAATGTTGTGCCTGTCCACAGGACTAGCATTTATTTATATATTTAACTTTTAATGGAGCTATTACAGCTTTCAAAATAAGTCTGTTTGGTAGCGCTTTGTCACCTTCTATTGCATTAATATTTCTGGTACATGTGAGTGTGTGTGACAAATTCCCATCCACAAGATGATTAGCTCCACTGTGTAGGTCTTCCTAGCTGATACTAAGCCCTGCATCAAAGTGATTATAGCTACAGGTCACCCAGTCACTTGCCAGAACACAGCAGTAAATCACATCAATCACCAGACAACTCTAAAAGTAAAGAATATCCAGTAATCAGGAGACCGCTGATCCATTTACCCTGGATAGGGCTCTCTGAAGCCCAAAGCTTTTTACGTGGGGTCCTTATATTATGTCCCACCAACACTTCCCGTAAGCTCTTACTACGAAGCTTGATTTTATTGTTTATAATTTATGTTTATTCATTTGTAAGTCTTGTATGTCCTGTATTTTGTTCATCAGCCATTAATTATAGATATTGTTGCACCTTGTTTGCTGATATATTTGGCTGTATTAGCTATATGAATTTTTTTTCTCATTTTTATACCGGTATTTTAACCATTTATTTGTTTATAAATTTAAAATATATTTTATTTTAATGGCAGTACACATTAGTTTTTTCTGATCTTTTTTTAAAATTGAATGTGTCATATAGATACTTAAACTTACCTCCTGGTGGTGTTGTATATTCTTGATTATTACAAGACATTTGTTTTCCCTGCATTGGATAATACAAAACACCCTTTTTTCCCTGCAATTTCTTTTTCCTGCATATTTACACATCTTGGACTGAGTTCGGATTCCGAAAAGAAGAAGGCTTTTTCAAGGCGTTTTCTAATATATAAGTATCTCTTTATTTATCACATTGTTTACATATATGTTTTGCACTTTTTGATGCAAGAGCTCCAGTTAGATGCTTTGTTCTTCGTATAGATTGTATTGGTTTTGATCTTATTTTTTGTTATCCGTATTTTACACAAACCTTTATCTGACCTTTGATTCGATTAGTTTATCCTTGCATTTATTTGTGTTACTCACTTTGGGATTTTTTCACTTATGGTAAATCACAAAACGCGTGAAGTGTTTAAGCTGCTGCACCCAGAGGCGTCGCTAGGGGGGGGGCTACTGGGGCTGAAGCCCCGTATCTCCCCTCCATAGCCCCGAATGGAGACTCTGACCACGCCCCCTCGCGCTCGGCTCTGACCCCTCACGTTCGAACCTGACTCCTGCATGCTGCAATCTGTATGCTGAACAGCACCAGACTCCGCCCCCTCATGATCAGCTCCGCCCCTCGTGCTTAACTCTGCCCCTCAAGCTTTGCACGTGAGTGTTTGTCAGAGTGTGAGTGGCAGAGTTATGAGTGTGCATGTGTATGTATGTGAGTGGCAGAGTGTAAGTGGGTGTGAGTGGCAGAGTTATGAGTGTCTATGTGTATGTATATGAGTGGCAGAGTGTAAGTGGGTGTGAGTGGCAGAGTGTAAGTAAGTGTATGTGTGTGAGTGTGGCAGAGTGTGTTTGGAAGAGAGCGTGTGTGAGTGAGTGTAAGCATGAGTGGAAGAGTTATGAGTGTGTATGTGTGTTAGTGGCAGAATGTAAGTGTGTGTAAGTGGCAGGGTGTGAGTGTATGAGTGAGTGTGGCAGAATGTGAGTGTTTGGAAGAGTGTAAGTGTGAGTTATGAGTGTGCGTGTATGTGTGTGGCAGAGTGTAAGTGTGTGTGAGTGGCAGAGTATTAGAGAGTATAAGTGTGAGCAGCAGAGATATGAGTGTGCGTGTGAGTGTAAGCGTGAGTGGCAGAGTTATGAGTGTGCGTGTGTATGTGTGTGAGTGGCAGAGTGTGTGAGTGTAAGCGTGAGAAGCAGAGTTATGAGTGTGTGTGAGTGGCAGTGAGATTACTAGGAGAAAATGTGATTAATTACTATTATTCATATTGAATGTGATAATCAAGTGTGAAACAGTGCTCATACCATTTTTATTTTAACACCTGATTATCACATTCAATATGAATAATAGTGATTAATCTTTATATATAGTCTATATATTGATGGCAATAAAAGTCCATACACATGGCATTAAACATCCCATGTACCTGGTTACAGTATTAAACTCATACATTATGAATGAATGAGCTGCTCATTATTTCATGGGCTTTACTCATGAAAGAGAGAATTGCAGGGAAGTGAGATGAGAATTTCAAACTGAAGGTTTGGAGAAATTCTCCCATTCAGTTGAATTCCCCTCTCAATTCCCTGCACTTCTCTCTTATGAGGTTGGTAGAAGGAGCATACCTCAGCCTATTCTCCCCAGGTTTTGACCCCTTTTTATAAAAAAAAATATGTGTGATGTGCGTGTGAGAGTTGCAGGTTTACACACATGTCTGCGTGGCAGAATGTCTGTGTGGGAAAGGCCATCTGTGTGTATAAGGGTGTCTGTGTGTAAGGTTGTCTGGATGTGTGTGTGTGAGTGTAAAGTTGTCTATATAAGGGTATCTATGTGGGGGGGGGGGGGAGTCAGGGTGATTGTCTGTGTGTCTGATATCCCCTATATTATGGCATATTATGAGACTGGTAAATGTTGTATGCAACGTACACAAA